>OZ007588.1:147413139-147916827 GCA_963931845.1 Maratus michaelseni | reverse complement strand
TCCAACATCCTTGAAGGCCTCCCTAAAACCATGCATACAATTGCAAAGTTTAGTTTAGTAATATGCAGAATATAAATGTGCAATGTACTTTTTTTTATATATTTACATGTTTATACCGTGTGCGCCAAAAGTTCGTTAAAACTTTTAAAGTTCACTAAAAAGTAACAAATGATGCTAAAAAATTGACATTTGCAGGAATGGGATTAGAGAGAGATATATTTTTTTAAATAACAAAACACTTTTGGTTAAAAAATTATCGATAGATTGGTGATACCGATAAATTGCCATTGCATGAATAATAAGAAGCAGATTTATGCAACTCAGGCTGTCAGTAAAACCTCTCAATTTACACAGATTCTTCATTCGATACCAGCAGTTTAATATCGTAACCAGATCAAGCGCTGTTGGTTTAAGCTCTTTTACAAGAACGGTGAATCGGCAACTAGCGCATTATGAACATTCTACACGGCAAAATCGCTTAAGACGAGAAAAGGGATTGTTCCATGTGCTGGGAAACTGAAGGTTTTCAGATGCTTCGCAGAAATGGGTTTTTTACTATAAGCCTAATTTGCATACATCTGCTACGTATTACGCATGCCAGCGCCACAAAATTTGATATTGACATGAAAAAAAAATGTAGTCGGAAGTAAACAGAAAATCAATATAAACTGAATTACGTACAGAAATGGATTAAGTCAATTTTTTTTGTAATTCTAATAAATTCAATTGTTTTTCAAATGAAGTTTCTGCAAGACATTAAAGGTGCATTTCAGTTTACTGCTAAAAACATCTCTATTCACACTCTTGACATATTTCAATTTGTTTTTCTGACAGGCATAGGTATCGGGGAAGTCATTAAATGGCTTTATATTTTATTTTTTACATTTATATAAAAGTATTTTTTCAATAAAAACTTTTGTATTATTTTCGTTTTTCAATTATTAAAGTTTAAAATTAGCAACAAGAATTATTTTAGTATCACAGAATTTGTTAAATCAGAAAATGATGCCTTTTTTTGTATTTTGTAATGTACAATATACTATCGAAAATACAAAAGAGGTTCGATAAAACATTTTATTCAGTTTCATTTAAGAAATATAAAATTTATTCTCGCTATCCAACCAAAAAAGTTCATTTGTAGTCAGACGTAAATAGGAAAGCTATGTAAACTGGCTACGAAATCAATTAAGTCTTACCGTTGCTGTATTCTTTATGCGTCGAATTGTTTTTGGAATTAATTTACTCTAAGGCATTTAATTTCTATTTCCCTTCATAGAACAAAACCCAACTATTGACCTCTCGACTGGAATATGTGCTGCACTAAGAAGTTATTTCAAAGTCAATTAAATATCTTGATTTTTTTTCACATTTATAGAAAAGTATCTGTGGATAAAAGCCAGGTTTTTATAAATGTGTTTTTGAAAATTAAATCTTGGACTCAATTAAATGTTTTATTTAAAACATACTACTTATTAAAACGTAATATTATTTTTTACTATTATCAGAATTTTTACAGTTAAAAAACACTTTTAGTCTGTGGCAAATTTTTATATGATTATATTTTCAAAAACTAAATTTAAATTATTGTGAATAGAGAAACTGTGCTTGTTGCAAAAGAATTTGGTTAGTCCTTACTGTGTGGTTTATATTATATTTGATAATATTATATACACCATATTTGATGAATATAAATAAAATTGCTACCTAAGTACCATGTGTCATAGACTTGGTTAAAACAATCCTTGTTGCACGTCAGGTGTAGTTAAACGTTTCAAATAACACAATATATATGTCCGCAACGGTCTTTCAATGCTACATTCTATTTTTTTCTACAAAATCAAAATTAGTGGGAATTATGTTTATTTAAAAAATACTTACTTAGATGACATAGATTAATTAAGCGTTGTTCGAAGTCAGACACGTATGAAATGACATATTTTATGACCGCAATTGTTTTTTAATGCTAAATTATATATTTTAATGCTATTTATTTATACAAAATCCAACTGAATGGGAAGTATTTGTTATATCGTGTTTATTTTTAAAACATTCTATTTATTTGGTCTGGATTACTTATCAATATATGGGTCAAATATTGATATTTTTAAATATCGCAATAACGATATCTAAACTCTTACTCAGCCGATATATCAAAATAACAATAATATTGTTCTATTTTACGATCATGTGTGATTTAGAGCCTCGAAAAACAGCAATAAATATCCCGTACCAATTTATCCTTCAATTATTTTTTCATCCGATTCTATTTATTCAATGCCCTACTTCATCCAAAACGGAAAACTACCTCTGCTGATTATCATATTTCAAAGTAAGGAATATTCCAATATATCCCAATAGAGTCAATCTTTAAAAACCACAAATTCCACTGTTCGTTACAGATAAATACTGAATAACACTTCCCTACTCACTAACAATAATCGCGCTTTCCTTGTTTGGCTGCTGTGATTGGAGCAGACATATTGCGATATCTCTGGGCTTTTGATATGTCATATCGAAAAAGATAAGCGTTGATTATTGTGTAGTATTGCTATTGCTTTATAGAGTGAGGTTTCTTGGATTCGGAAGGAATTTATATCTGAGTTTAAAATGAGTGTATCGAATTGTGTAGATTCGCTCTTTTTTGGGAGCCCCGTTCATAAAAAGAGTACTTTAAATACATTGAACATTTTTTACACTGAATTTCACTACATTATCGAAATTTAACTTATTGCTCATTTTAGTGGATTTTATTAGGAAATTAAATTTCTGAACAGAAGGTCTATCAGTTATTCAGCAAAGAAAGTTTTTTTTTGCAATGAGAGATACATTAAATAGTTTAAACAATGTTAGATAATAATTATCGCAAAAAAAGAAAGAAAAGGAAAATGAAATAATTACATGCTTGCCATGATTAAATTTTGTAGTAAATCGAAAGCTTCTTAAAATACGCGATATTTTTTAAATTTCTTAAATTAATATTTTTAATCACCAAAGGTAATCCTTCGCTAAAATAAAAATAGGAAACGATAATGAGCATTGATAAAATAAAGTTTTTCAGAATGGAGAGATTTCTTTATGCCAAGATCAAACGACGGATACATGGTGAAAGGATCGTGATGTATCCGTGGTTTGGCCCGGACCCATTTCGTGTACAGAATAAACGAAATCAGACTCAGCCCCCCCCCAAACTGTAATTGAACCAAGTAAAACAAAGTTTAGTATTTTTAAACAAATAATTAAATTCTATGAAACGAAAATTGTATGCATTTTTATGTGGACAACTTTGGATTTCATTTTATTAATTGTGCTTTTTAATCATACATTAATCATAGCATAGTGGTGAAAATGAGACATATATATATATATATATATATATATATATATATATATATATATTAGTAGAACAATATGAGAAGAATAGGAGATTTACTGTCTTTAAAAAAAGGCTTTATGAAAGTATTGGTAATGCAATTAGTTATTAAACAATTAGTTGATTTTCTTTTAAATATTTTTTTTTTAAATATAAAAATAAAAATTATGTTTTATGAGCAAATACATGTAAAAATTTTAATTCATTGCATTCAACTAGGTTTTGTATTTAAATTGTTAATACCATATCATTTATCTTAAAATAGCAAATGCTCTTACTCCCCCACCCCCTCCCCTTTAAATTAGTATCGTGATATATCATCCATATCAATATTATTAATATATTGTGATATTAAATTTCTGTTATCGTCCACCCTACTATTGATTAAAGCGTAACATCATGTAAATGTTTTTCTAATAATTTGAATCACAAATTTACAGTTAAGAAAAAAAACTAATCTGGACGAAAATTTATACGAAATTAAATATTCAAACGCTAAATTAAAATTATTTTTATTAGAAGGATAGAACTGTGCTTGTTGTAAATGTATTAGGTTAAACCTTACTACACGATGTCTAGTATTTAATGAATATTAAAAAATGCTACATAATTGACAGGTGTCATAGATTTAGATGAGACAAGCCTTGTTCCAACGTCAGGATCAATTAAACATATCAAAGAACGCCATTTATATATCAGGAACGTTCTAGGTTAAATTTTAAATATATTTTTACAAAATTCAAATTATTGGGAATCATGTGTTAGGTCAAATGTGTTAGGTGTTTAAAACCATACTATTAATTAAATCAGAAAATTAAGTTTTTTAAATATTTGTTATCACAAATTTACAGTTAAGAAACAATTGTATTATGTGGCAAAATTATATATAGATTGTATTTTTGATTACCAGCTTTAAATTATTCTGAATAGCAGAATGGAACTGTAAGTTGATTAGTTTTGTTCATTCTGTATTGTGCGTAATATTTCATGAATATTGAAAAGGCTTTATACTTGCCATGTATTATAGAACTAGATACAGCAAGCCTTGTTCCACTCAGAGAGCCGTTAAATGTATCAAATAACAACATTTATGTTTCTGAAAATCCATTTCTAGGCTAAATTTAAATTATATTTACACACTATAAAAATTAGTGGGAAGCATGTGTTAGAAGGAAAATTCCTTCGCTTTTACTAATGATAAGAAATCAATATTCTTAACTTAAAAATATTTTTTTGTAAATACATGAACATTATTACCTTGAGGAATCTTTTACCATATCCCTCACACTGCTCTGATATGAAAAGCTACATTTAACAATATTTATTTAAAAAAACAATAAAACTGAATATTTCGGATTTAAAAATTAACTTTTAATTTGTTTTTATTTATATATTTTTTTCTATTTTACAACACTCAAAGTGTATGCTTTTATTTATTTTATTTTTTAAATGTATGATAAAATCGTTCTACACTGTTCGAAATTTGCAGCTAACTGTCCAGTCATTTGACCGTTTTTATAGAAAACGGTTGCATAGCCGTAATTTAACTTTATTCTGATCATATTATTCCCCATATTATGGTCAGAATATAGTTAGATTACGGTTATGTAACTGTTTTCTACAAAAAAGGTCAAATGACTGGACAGTTTGCTGCAAATTTTTAACAGTGTATGATGAATGAAATTTATTCCAAAATTTAAAAAACAATACAAACGTTAATAAGAAATTTCTTTATATCCAAATACTTCTTCGTTAAATATAAAAGAAAAAACTTTTCGAAATAAAGTACTTTAATGAACTTCAATTAACAATGATAAAAATTATTATTACTATCCATCTAAAAAGTTAGAATTAAATAGGAAAGCAATGAAAATTGAATACGTGAAAAAATCAGTGAAGTTATATTGTCTCCGTAATCTTTTCTAGCCAAATTGTTTTTCGAATGAAGATGCTTTAAGACATTTAATTTTTATTTTTCTTTACGGTTAAAAAACGTTATCTACTGACTTCTAAACAAACCGGGATTATATTCTGTTGCAGAAGTAGCTATCTAAGAATTAATTTAATGACTTGTTATTTTTAATTTATGTAAAATCATTATTTCAACAAATGGTATTTCTTTTAAAAAAGTCTTTCCCAGCTAAATCTTCGATTTATCTGACGAATTTGTTTGAGTGACATTCGATTTATTTAGAACAAAGTATTTTTCCTGATAATCCGCATCACATATATAGAGATAAAAAAATTTTTTGACTGCTATTAATATTCTTTTTCCATTTGTATATAAAGTCAAATAATAATATTCATATAATTTAAATACATTGAACAGACATTCGCTTATTAAAAAAGAACACACCGATATATTTCAGAATTAAGAATATTTTTCACCAATTGGTGTCACGAAAAGTATTTTTACAAAATAACGTGTTTTAGTAAAAATCATTGAAAATGGTCACTAAAATTGCGAACTAAATAGAATAGAAAACAATATAAACTGTCCACATGGAACATTAATTGAATCATTATGTGACTGAAACCTTCATATATGCGTTTTTAACACTTCCCAACTTTGTTCGAAAGTGTTTATGGATTCCGTTTGTCTGTCAGCCGCCTGCCGTCTATCTGTCTCCCCATCCTCTAACTCGTGTAAATATTCTCTGATTAGTTGAACACAGGAGACAGTCCAAAAGTTTGGTCGGCAACTTCTTCAACATCCACCATACAGCTTCGACTTAGCCCCAAGCGATTTTCATCTGTTTAGTCCACTAAAATCTATCTTGGAAGCAAGATAATGTTTACAGATGATGAAAAGGTTCAACTTGAAGTCCTAATGTAGCGGATACAGCAACCCAAAGAATGTTATGCAGCTGGTAAAACGGTGATTATAAGTGCATAAATATTGGTGGAGAATATGTTGGGAAATAAAAATAGTTTTGAAGTGAATATCACTGTAAGTTATTATTTAATTATCTTTTTTGACTTACTTAATGACTTTCCCTCGTAAAATAAAACTAATTTTATGAATTAATTTATTTCACAACATCTAGAAAAATGTGTTGTGTTTTTTTTTTTACCAGAAGAAATTAATAGTAAAATAGAAAATTTATAAAAAAAATGAATCAGAAATCAATTAAAACGATTTATTTCCAAATTAATGCATCTAATTGTTTAGCCATTTAATGTTTCTCCAGTTCGATATAAATACATATTTAGACCTCATTATAATTTACCAAAATGCAGTAATAAGAACAATTTCTCCGTGATATCATTTATTGCTTTTCTTTTTTTTTATTTATAAAGAAATGCCAATTACTCTTAAACAAATAAAAAAAATTAAACAGAGGATTTAGTGGTAGGATCTATTTTAGTAAAGCATTTCGTTTATTAGAAAAAACTAGTCGGATGTGCCAATCCCAAAACTTTCTTCTATCTCAGTCATGTTAATACTTCAAAATTCGTTATCACATCGCCAATAAAATCAATATTTTTCGATATTCTGTTGTACGTCAGCTGCTTTCGAATCGTTGGGTTACCAGGATGCGAAAAACTGATGTATAATACTAAACTACGAAAAGTCCTTCAGATCTGAACCGACAAGAACTGATAGCCTCCCTATTTCTTGGTTATTCGAGTTTAGCTAATTTTACTGGAAAACACGAAGGTAAAATGCGTGGAACCTAATTAAAGAAGATTCAATCCCAGTTCTCGTCAACATTGAATTTGAATGAGAATATCGCCAAATTAGTCCTCTACAGCCAAGTTGGCTTCATTTATGACAACCTATTTTGGTCGCCAAATTCGGCGATATTTCGTCAACTGTCGCCAAGTTTGGCGAGAATTTGACGTTGGCGAATATAAATATATAGTGATAAGCATATAATAGGATTAATTGTTACAACAATGAAAGAAAATTTGCCGAAACCATGTTAACTAAAACTCATAAGTTAAACCCGTTTATGGATGAATTCTGCTGTCTTGTTTGAAAATGTCAGCCACCCTAAAATTTCAAACCGCTATATCTCAGGCATTTTTTAAGATAGAGGTAAAACAAAAATTGTTCCGGATTCTCCGGATCAAGGCCGAACATTTAACGAAAAAAACTTTAGGATTTCTAATTTTTTTGCACATCTTTTTGAATTTGAAATTGAATTTGGCTATTTTGACCTTTTGAATTTGGCTATCACAGCGCCCCCTTTCGTCGAAATATCCCCAAATTCTGATAGAACCTGCTTGCCATAGCCAAAAACATAAAAAAAAAATCTGGTTCAATTTGAAGCATAACTTCATACACTTTTAGATGGTACAATAGTGAAAATTGAACAAAAATATCGATCGCAGCGCCCCCTTTCGTCGAAATACCCCCAAATTCTGATAGAACCTGCTTGCTATAGCCAAAAACATAGAAAAAAAATCTGGTTCAATTTGAAGTATAACTTCATACACTTTTAGATGGTACAATAGTGAAAATGGAACAAAAATATCGATCGCAGCGCCCCCTTTCGTCGAAATATCCCCAAATTCTGATAGAACCTGCTTGCCATAGCCAAAATCATAGAAAAAAAATCTGGTTCAATTTGAAGTATAACTTCATACACTTTTAGATGGTACAATAGTGAAAATGGAACAAAAATATCGATCGCAGCGCCCCCTTTCGTCGAAATATCCCCAAATTCTGATAGAACCTGCTTGCCATAGCCAAAAACATAAAAAAAAATCTGGTTCAATTTGAAGCATAACTTCATACACTTTTAGATGGTACAATAGTGAAAATGGAACAAAAATATCGATCGCAGCGGCCCGTTTCGTCGAAATATCCCCATATTCTGATAGAACCTTCTTGCCATAGCCGAAAGCATAGAAAAAAAATCTGGTCCAATTTGAAGCATAACTTCATACACTTTTCGATGATACAATAGTGAAAATGGAACAAAAATATCGATCGCAGCGCCCCCTTTCGTCAAAATATCCCCAAATTCTGATAGAATCTGCTTGCCATAGCCAAAAACATAAAAAAAAAAAATGTGGTTCAATTTGAAGCATAACTTCATACACTTTTCGATGGTACAAAAAAGACACACCCAGACGGACAGACGGACAGACGGACGGACGGACAGACAGACATTTTGTAAAAACATGTTTTTCGGAATCTCTGACCCCTAAAACGTGTAAATCCGTCGAAAACCGGGAGTCGAAAAAAATTTCGATTACAATAATTTCTTCTATTATAGATACAAGAAAGTAAAAATTAAAAGTTCCTTCCAATTCTATTAGTCTCATATTTACAGCTAAGAAACATTGCAATTTGTTTTATTTCCATGATTCTGTTAGAGGTAACGATCTATTATATTGTTACCATTCTTACATTGTAAAATTGCTGTGATCTTCGTGTTGTTTTTACGTGGATATAAAATTAAAGAATAATTTTATTAATGCTTACTTAGAAAGCGCAGACCTTTATTTATCATAAATGAATTAGTTTTGTTTCCTATTTCAAAATTTCGAACATATACGCAGTGCTTACAAGAAGATATATATATATATATATATATATATATATATATCTTACTGAGTATGAAAGGAAGTGTATAATACATTAACTTTCATACACAGAGAATATCGATAATATTTTCAGTAAATTTCAGTTATCAATTATTAATTATTCTTATTCTATGACCAGATACACTCAATATAAAATAGAAACGAATTCTAAAAAATAAATTACTTACATGTAGAATTTTTTAGAATCATTTTGTTCCTAAATTATTTCTGTATCCATACTTTTTAAAGCTGTTTTAAGACATTAAACTTTTATTTCTTTTTACAATCTGAAGCCATATCTAATAGTTCTCTTTGTAACTGTAAAATAGTTCTGCTGTCAGAAGTAGTTATGGAAGAATTTATCTAATGCTTTAACCTTTTTTATTTTTTAAACGGTTCTTTTTTCTATAAAAGAAACTCTATGCTTTAAAAAAGCATTTCCTAAATGAAACATTGTATTTAATTGTAGGATTCATTTCAGTAACATAAAGTTTGTTAGAGAAGTAAAAAAAAAAAATGCTCTAGACTAATAGACCTTATTCGAAACTGTAAAAATATTCTTTTGTCAGACGTAGTTTTGGAAGAAGTCATTTATTGAATTTTGTTTGTTTTTATTTATATAAAATAATACTTTTAGTGACAGACACTCTTTAGTTTAAAAAGATCAGTTCCGGTATTAAACCTTGGATTTAATTGTAGGATTTATTTTAAGACAGTATAGTTGTTTTAGAAAAGAAACTAATACAGGGTGTATCTAAAGTCTGTAGTTTGCAGAAATATGTTCTAAATCCATTTTTTAAGGTGATCTCATATAATACATTCATCAGAAGCAAGTATAGTGGTTTAATGCATGGAAGGGGGCAAGAAGACTTCAACTGCAAAATCAGAAAGTCCGCCTCTACCAAAGTAGCTATAAAAACCTGGATAAACAAAACAAAACGAACTCGTAGAGTTAAGGATGAAGATAGTTTAATCAGACCTCTGATAACATCAGATGGTAAAGAAGAGTGCAACAAGTTCTTACGTGCAACGCATAAACTCAACACGGAATCTCACTATTCCGAATTCTACTGTATAGAAAACTCTATGTTATCAAATAAAGAAACATAAAAACTGCGCATCAACTTGCAGTTCAATTTTAAGCAAATTGAAAAAATATATGTTATCATTTGCTGGAACCTGTGGCGAATGAGAACTTCGCATGGGTGATGTCCCCCTACGAATTTGCATACAGCAATCCACATACAAGTGCATATTCACTGTAAACAAATTTACGTATATATAAGGGGATTTTAAGCGAAATTTATGTCTTTTAACGGAAGCATTCTGTTTTGAGTGGAAGTTGTAAATTTTCTCTGAATAAATGGGAAATTTCATTTCTATCCTTACTCGTTTAATATTACGGAAATGTTCCTTTCAAGACAGGGAAACGGAAACGTGCCTTTTAAAGAGATAACGGAAAACTTACAGTTAAAGTTTGGTAATTGATGTTTTAATGTATAACAAACTCGTTGGATGTGGCCAATTGGTGAAGGGTACAGAGCATTCATCCTCTAATGGCAAGTCCCGACGTTCGAATTCGGCGAAATGCAAGGCGATAATAAACGGGTGTGATAATTTTCAATACAAATACATGAGCCGAGAAAATACACTTCAGTATGTGTAATTATTATTGGGATTTTTTAAACATATTGTGCTATTGCTCACATTTAATTCAAAAAACAGAAACTTCTCATTTTGAAACTATGTTTTGAGTTTTTGTATTAAGTGAATTTAAATAATTATATTCATTGCATATACACTCAAAACAATTAAAAATATATATTACAGCCTCCAATCATATTTATTTTTATTCCCAAATAAAACTTATATACCTTTTATATAATTAAAAGTAATGTAAGGTCTTAAAATTACTTCTTGCAAGCGGCCAACCTTAAGGAGAATGTCGGTCTGAAAATGGCCACGGAGTTCTAATTGAATATCAAGGTTTATCTAATAGTTTAAGAGGGATTACTCATACAAGAAAACCAAATCTGTAGAGCATAGTGTTCGTCACAGGCTCTTTAGGGACTTAAAAAAATGCAGTCTTCAGCCGCGGCTGAGCCCGCCAGAAAAGAGACATTGGGCGGCAATTCCATAAATGTAAGAATGAAAGAATATGGACTTACGCCCGGCCCTGCCAAGCATATTTCAATAGCGAGCAAGTGCAAGGGACAGGTTAAGTCTATACAGGATTGGGCTTTAGATTCTGGAAAACAGATTTATCACGCGTCATTGCGTCGCGAGGTTCATCAGTAGGTGGTGGAAATTTTTGCTGCGCCAGAAACTCCCGCGCGACAATATCGCGTTTCTCTGCCAAAGCTCTACACGTAACAAGGGGCAGGGATTAGAGGAAAACTAAAGCCAAGTCACAGACGGGTTCGCTGTTAAATTTGAGACGTAGGTTATGTGGTCATATGTATTTCTGAGTTTCCTCTTAAGAAGTGGGCGAGTGAGTACATTCTTAGCTAATCTTTTGAAGGGCTTAGAGTGTACTTGATATGCCATTTGCTTGACAGTGTGCAGTGAAAATATAAATGTGAAGGAGGGTGTAATTTGTTCACCGCACTCCCATTGGTCTGAAGTCGCACATTTGAATTGGTGCGTTCATGAGTCCATGACCAGTAAGAAAATCTGCAGAGAGTGTGTGTGTTGCAGGGGGGGGGGAGTTGAGGTAAAATAGTGTAGAAGAATTTAGGCATTAGCGTATGACTATGTCAGCAATTTGTTGAGGTGGTCCAATGTACTTGCCAGTCTTTTAGAATAATTAATTTTAATGATCGTTTGATGAAGAGTTTGATTGAGTGGAATATTACGAGAGTACCTTTTCATACAGAAATCCACATGCAAGAACATATTCACTGTGAAGAAAGTTCCGTATATATAATGTAATTTTAAGCGAAATTTCCCAGTGGAATCCAAGGGTGGGAATAAAAGTAAGAATAGACAATATTATTGGACACTATCATAGACATTGGACCATTTCAACTCTTTCTAAAGTATCTGCTTAGTCGTCTGGGCGGTGATTTCAGTTCAAGCTAAACCCTCATACATGTCCAAATGCAACCACTAACTTCCCTATCGTATACCTTTATTATTATCTGGCGTCTCGTTAGAGTTTACAATTTTAAAGTTATTATTAGCTTGTTAAAATATAAAGAAAATTATTGAGAAAGACTACTAGGTTGTTGCAGGAGTTATAGAGGATATAATTCAAGATCAACCTTACACTTTTCTCAATGTCATGTTAAAAGACATGATTAATGTTAGGTTTTTTGTGGCCTCTTTTGTAAGAGTGTCCTTGAACTCGTTGCCAAATATGCCCTTGTGAGCGGACACGTGGGCAATTCGAGAGCAGCTTATAATAGGTAATATACTTTTATTGATGTCAGTAACAAGTGAGTGTTTGTTCTGAGGGAATTAACTGCCTGCAGAATAAACAGACTGTCGCTAAATATCCAGTGTAGGACTGTGCCTGTTTGTGCGTGGATCCATTTAAGTGCTTGGAGGATGGCATATAGCTCGGCGTCGTATTCTGTCTGCAGGTCCACTTGTGGATGACCGAGGTACCTTACGGGCCACAGTAAGCTAATCTTACGCCTGTTACTTTTCGAGTTCCATCAGTAAAAATTGCTGACGCTGTAGATGGTGTGTATATGTTACGATCTGTATTTACTTGTAGGTGTGATGTTTCTTCCCCTGGATGTAATTACCAACCCTGAACTGTTCGTTCACTGCTTTTGAGATGGTTTTATATCCCCTTGATAGTTGTAGTAGGAATGTTTTTTGAATTAATGTTTTTTTTCCTTCCCAGAATTTTATCCTAAGGTTTGACACATTATGTTGGTGTTTGACTAATTTGAGTTTACGTTGGTTGAGGTGTCTTGTTCAGTTTTGATATTTATCTATAGTGACTCCTAAGATTTTCATAGGCGGTACATGCTGCAAGCTAGTTCCGTTAATCCGCATTGTTGGTTCATTTTCTATCGTACGTTGTTTGGCGAATCTTAGAACTTCTTCCAAATGATATGTGTAGGTGTTTTGCATCCAGCAATAGTGAATTATTTCGTAAATTTTAAATAACACCTGGTAAAATTTAAGGCAACCCCAAAAAATGCAGTTCTGGATTCGCCACAGACTCTCAGATATGATATTATGTTCTCCCTCACCCCACCAGTGTTTCAGAGATAGTTTTAAATGACACTTAGTACGTTTTACTCTATGTGTTGCACAACGATGTAGAGATAATGTCCGCAATGAAGCAAGTTTTCCCTATTATCAACAAGTATGTTTTCCTAGCATCCTTGAGTGGATAGTAAGTCACGTAATCTTGCAATCTCTCGGTTAAGATAAAGTTCTTTTTGAAATCAGAAAATTCTGATGAATTTTTAAATATTCACAAAAAAATCAAATAACAAACATATTCTTGTAAATCCTTTTCTTAAAATTTGGCATAGGAATCATTCCGTGGATTAATAAAGCATAAAGTTTAACTCAAACTTTACCCAAACTTATACAGATAAAATTTTTACTTAAAAATCATAATAAACTGAAAACTTGGTCTAAATTTTCAAATATCTGTCATTGAGAAGAAGGAAAAATTTACCATATGAGATGTTTTTCTTCCCGTCTCTATATCATCGAGAAACACGAAAACATAAAATAAGTATAAATATTTTTTTTAAAATCTAATTGAAAATTCCAAAATCAGGTTTCGATAAGCAAATGAATCTGTACGTGTGATAGATTACGCTGGGGATCGCATACACACCTATACACACATATAAAGATATTTTATTTTAGTAACCCATATTATCGGAATAGTAGTATTTCCTCCAATGCAGTGTTAGCCGTTGGGTAGATTTTAAAAATTTTAGATTGCTTGATTGGTGCCACTTTTTTGACATATATATTTTCGCCTTATTAAATGTGTTATTTAATGACATATTATATAACCGAATATTGCTACTAGGAAAAAAAAGTGGTAGGAATAAACAATTTGAATAAAAAAATAAGAAAATATCCTCGGAACAAATGGGTTAATGAGATTTCTTATGTTATTTATCCTTAACGACAATTATCTCAATTATCCAGTATCAGATAAGCGTCATGTCTTGACATTATTAAAATTTTTATTTAACTTGCTTTGTCTGTCCGTTCAGCTCAAAATTTCCAATCTATTTTTAACATACTTCCTGTGCTATAGTACTAGTTTTTGGTATGTTTTGGTGACGTATTTCTGGTGACAATACAATATTCTGTAAAAAGATTATATATATATACAGGGTGTCCATAATTAAACGACCCTATTTTAAAGTTGGCTACCGACAAAACTATTGGTCAGAAAGTTGTGAAACTTTGTGAAGGACATAATGGGGGGATGGGAATTTGTTTAAGTGAAAAAAAAAATTAGTTCAAAATTTTGCCATCAGAGGGCGTTCCTTAATGAATTACACATTTAGCATATATTTACACGATATTTTACAAATTTTATTACAACAAAACATGTTGAATAAAACTTTTTCCGCGACATGCTTTTAGCATTTCCCAGAACACACTGCGGTCAACTGTGGAACAGGCTAACTTACGATTCCAGATGGAAGCTGAAAATGATGGCCGTCATGTGGAACATGTTTTTTTTTTTGCAATAAAATATGTAAACTATCATAAATGTATGCTAAATTCATTAAAAACGCCACCTGGTGGCGAAATTTTGAACATTTTTTTTTCGCTTAAACAAATTCCCATTCCTTCATTACGTCGTTCACAAAATTTCATAACTTTCTGATCAATAGTTTCGTCTGTAGACAATTTTAAAGTAGGGTCGTTTAATTATAGACACCCTGTATATAGGGTACGAAAATACCATGATGCCACGTTGCTTCAGAAATAAGCTGATGTCCTTGTACCGAACCGTGGCATGGTTGGTTTATGCATAATATTTCAGTTCCTCGCAGGTTTTGAACGAATGTGGGTTTCTTCTTCACGAAAAAAGCTGACTGGCTTTTTTTTTTTTTTTTTTTTTTTGCCAGGGTGCTGGATTTAATGTTGTAAATCCATTTCATTTTTTCAAACAAACTGATAAAAATTTAATTCGCAATTTATATTAACTCACAATTTAAATTATTTCTTTGAAAATAGTATTCATTTCAATCAATCCTCCTTCATTTTTTTTCTTTTTAGTATATTATAATACATTTTGCTGATTAATAATTATATTATTATAAAATATTTAATATATTGTTTTTCTTATAATACATAAAAAAAATTTAAAATGTATATATAATATTTACATTAAATTTAATTCATTTTACGGCAGCATATTTTTCGTTATCGTACATTAAGTACATCTCTCTTAATTACGGCAAACCAGCATAATTTTTAATAAAATAACTTTCTTAACGTCAGTGTTCAACTTTGCTTCTTAAATTAACCATAAATTAACTGTATAAACATTGATTTATTATCCTAATTGAACTGAGCATTTTCATTCAAAGAGTCATAAAAATCTCTCTAAGAATTTGTTAAATGTTAGAGTTCTGTTTTCTTTCATTTACATAATAAAGTAATATTTTGAAGCTCTTATCAGTTAGTGTATAAAAATGGTTTAATATTTTAACGGAAATAAATTTAATATTACTCAGTGAAAAGTTTTATATTATACTGAAAAAATATTAAAATAACGTTTTTGTTTTTCATAACTTTTCAATAAGTTTTTCATAACTTTTCAATTATCTTTTCATAATAAGAAAACCACTACAAAACAACAAAAACATTACATTAAACACATCTACTTTAATTCCGATCATTTTATACCGGTATTTTAAATAGATCACATTGTTTTATAAGCTGTTTATTTCTGTGATAAAAACGTTTGAAAAATTATCATAATTATCAATATATTTGCAAATTTCAGTAACTAATTCATAACGTTGGTTGTTTTATTTAGGACGATGATTTTCAATTCATCAGTTTTATCTTAAAAGAGTAGTTTAAAAAAATAACTTATATAATTGGAGTAATATCAATCTATTTTATGTTTGGAAATTCTGATTGAAAATATCATATTTGTTTAATAAAATGTAAAATCTTAAATCAATTATCCCAGATTTTTAAAAAGATATTTGTGGTTTACTTAAATTATCATTATTTTGATTTTATCAGTTTTATCTTGAAAGAACCATTTTCAATAAATTAAATCTGTGTCATTGGCGAAAATTTCATATCATTTATATTTGAAATATATGTTAATTATATATATTGAAATTATTTTTGAATATATCAATGCATTACGTATGTTTAACAAAATGAAACAAATATGATTGATTTGTGCAGATGTATTTCAGAAAATTAAAATTTCTAACATGTTTCGCTGTCTTAACTTATAATAAAACTTATCAATTGTCAAAAACGTTTATGAATTAGAAAGTTCTGGGATAATACGACTGAATTTAAGAAAAGAAAAACACGGAAAATCATCTGTATCTTTACTAACCTTTTATGGTACTTCTATTTATTATTTTTGTTTCTATAACACAAAATGATGTTTTAATGATTATATTTAAGGCACTTGCGATGTTGAAATATTTAACAAACATACAGTTGCTATAGATTTTCGTTTATGCAAACAAGTTTTTAATAAAAGCTGATGGTCTTTTAAAGATCCATCTCATATACATTTTTTACTTTACTTTTGAATTACTAAAAAGTGATTCAACGTTTAAATTACATTTCAATGGGAATTTCATGTCTATTTTTCCGACAGTTTACTATTTACAAAGTGGCTTGCCTAACTTCAACGAAAAAATATCACGACGGAAAAAAATGGTTTCCATTTTCATCCATCTTATTACAAAGATAGTACTAGATAGATAAAGAAAAAATTTGAAGTCTCTAAAAAGAGAGAATTTACCTGTAGGTGACATTACTTGGGTCTCCTGTATAATCCTAGACCCATGCGTTATAATATATCTACAACATGCGTACATTGATCCCTCTCTCGTAAATCGAAACATACTATCGTCAAAATCTTGTATTACCAAGTGATGTATATAAGATGAATTTTCGTGCAAGAAAATCAAGAGCCAAATATAATGCCTTTAAAAATGTATAGATTACTTTTATCTCTGAGGAAATGAAACACATAATAGGATATTTCTGTGTTACATAAATTCTTACAAAGTTTATAATATTGGCCTTTCCCGTTACAAGAAAAATTCGTATGGTGTAATCAAAAATGTAATTGAAATGTTTACACGAAAGCCTAGAATATTCTGATTCATCTTAGTTTTCATTTTGTAAAAGTACTGTACAAACAAACTATTTAAAATGTATTATCAAATCGATGCTGGTAGACACTTAGCAAATAAAATACTTAATTGCTATTGATTGAGTAATAGATTATACACTGAGTAAGCCAAAACTTCAAATATAATATTTTTTTAAGAAATGCATTTTTTTCAAATTGGATGTGGTGATATTTCTTTATTCAACAGGTAACATCTTAAGTAGTATGTGAACTTTAAAAATATATAAAAAAAAAAAAAAAATATTTTATACTATATTATCGCGGATGATTTAATAGATAGTAAAACTATCTTATTTTGTTCATATATATAGGCCTGAAATGTTCAACGTTTCTCCCGGAATCTTCTTAATGGTAGCTTGTATTAAGAAAGTTTCAATCTTCGTAGTTAAATTTTGGAAGATTGAGCACCTGTATAGTGAATAATATGACACAAATTTAAATTCCTTTCCTTCCTGGTATATAAAAATGTGAGCTTATTGAAAGTCTTCTTTAAGGGAATCCCAGGTTGGGAAGAAAAGTAGGAATAGACAATATTATTGACAATATCATAGACATTGTGCCCTTTTCAACTCTTCCTAAAGCATCTGCTTAGTCGCCTGGGTGGTGATTTTAGTTCAGGCTAATCCCTCATACATGTCCGAATGCAACCTCTAACATCCCTATCGTATACATTTACTATTACCTCGCGTCTCGTTAGAGTTTATAATCTTAAAGATAGCTTATTAAAATATAAAAAGCTTTAAAATTTCAATTAGAGGATTAATTCCGTGTTTTCGTTATAACTTATTGTGAATGTGCATTTCGCCAAATAAGTCAGCTATAACCAAGTTGACTTCCTTTTATGACGATTTTCTGGTCGCCAAATTTGGCGATATTTCGGCAGGTGTCACCAAGTTTGGCGAGAATTCGACATTAGCGGATATGAATATATAGTTTTATGCGTATAAGAGTTAGAGAAATGGTTACAACAATGAAAGATAATTTGCAAGAAACAAGGTAGAGTAAAACTCCTAAATTAATGCCTTATTATTTTTATCTGTTGTCTTGTTTCCCGATTGTCATCCACCTTTGAATTTCTAAAGAATAAATCTCATCCAATTTTTAAGATAATGGGAAAACACAAAATGCCTCAGAATCCTTATATCAAGGCCTAACACTTAGGCAAATATTAAATTTAGATCTCTATTATTTGCATATCTTTTTGTCGTTGAAATATTTAAGTTGCCGGTATTTTGAAATAAAATGTCGGACTAACCTGGTACATGAACTCGTCGAGATACACCTAGTTACGTCCAAACCGACTTATAATTATTATTTTGCTATGGCATTGAAAAATCAGACATATGTATAATTTAACACTTGAACGGAGGATGACTTTTGGAGTCTAAGTGTCATGATTAGAAAAAATATACCGGCATTTTTCGGAATTACTTTCGTCCAGACTGATGCAATAGGTACCAAACAACAAATAATTCTATGCCGAACTTCGGTCAAATGTCCTAACTCGACTACATTTTCATCCTGACTCCAGGGTCGGCTGTGAAGCATTTTGTCCGTTAAGCAAACGGCTTGTCGATCGTTGCATCCCGACCACTATTGAATCAGTTTTGAAGCCTTTTCCTATTAGTTTTCGATCATTTTCGCTTGGTAATCTTTTGACGCGTGAACAGCGATATCATATGATCTTTTGCCGAATAGCCAATGATATCACATAGGAAAATTTGTAAGATTCAGAAAGAGTATTTAAAACGCAAGAACGTTCGTTTTAATTAAAAAAATAAATATTGCTAATTGAGAATATTTTCAACTACAAGATGAAAAAAATATTTACATATCAATTATATAACTAATTAAAAAGTTTAAAAAATGCGCTTTAGTTTAAAGTTTACATTTTTGATGTTAAACGAGTTGACAATAAAAAGTAGAACTAATTACATTTGAAATTAAAATTACAATTAATTGTTCATCGTAAGACGCAAATAACTTTACAGTTTAAGTTAAAGATTACGTTCTTACTTATTAGTTACTTATACTATTAATATATAAATATTTTTGCATCTTACAATGAATAAATAACTGGAATTTAAATTTAAATTTGTAATTTATTATAATAACTGTAGCATTGTAAAATCATTTAACAGCAATATTTAAAGTTTAAATAAAATAAAATTTCTTACGTTTTAATTAGTTTCACCGTCGATATATAAATATTTTTTTATCTTATAGTGCAAAATGTATTATTTAATTTAAAATGAACTTTAAAACATTTTAATTATACATTTTTTACAACATACAATGAAAAATATACTCACTTGAAAATGCTCCTAGCTGTGAAAATCCTAATCTTTAAAACTTCCAATTATACGGTTATGTATGCGAAAATAGCATTTATTATTTCTTTTATATCTAAAATAATTATCTTAAAAAATGCTTTGTTCAATCATTTTTTAAACTTTTAAACAACCATAAAACTAAATTCCTCACAATCTGAAAAAAAAAAGGATGATATATTTTTTTATAAGACAATTTACGTTACAACATTTAGAAAAAATTCTCAAGAAATTGTCCAAGAGTTTCTTTTAAAATGGCATATTTTATTTACTTACGGTTATAGTGTTCTCAGAAATTTCTAATTCATAATTAACAAAATATATTTAGATCAAATTAGTTTGTTTTTGTAATTGTCTAAATTTCACAACTTATCGCATACATTTCGATTTATTTATAAAAAGGAACAAAGTCTTTCTAACTACTTGTTTCATATATATATTAGTTCAATTTATATTCTTGGAGCATGAAAAAGCATTTTGGAGATGTTTGTGAGATAACATGTTATAGCTAATTTGTGATTTTCAGTCATGTGACATACTACTCACATCAACAGGGCAGGAGGGGACGGTTATCGAGCTCCCTGTAAAGGGATTCAATTTTTATCAATTCGGGATTAGCGTACGATCTCATACTTGCAACAATTTGCCGATTAATTGATTTCCAACATTGATGTGATATCCTGCACACACTAGTCTTTGACATTAACTACAGAAATCGCTGGTTTTTGTCAAGAAGATTCTGAGTGAATGTCACCATACGTTTACCGACAATTTTTGTAAAAGGTCAACATTTAGCCGATTTCTCTTGCTGTTGGGGATAGTTTCTTACTTTTTGTAATGAACGTTGGCTAAAAATATATCAAATTTATTCTTGTTTTCCAAGTGAAACAGTTCATTTGCAATAACAAGTAAAAAAAAAGCAATATAAACTACACAAACTAATTAAGCAAAGTTGTCTTTGTATTCTTCCTGAGTGATTATGTTTTTTGGAATGAGCTTCATCTAAGACTTTTAACTTGTATTTCTCTTTTCTGCCAAAAACAATATCTACTGACCTCTTGATAAAACTGGCCAAATACTTTTACTGTCAGATATAGTTATCGAAAATAATCTTTATATTTTTGTTTTTACATTTGTATTAAAGTAATTTTGAAGAAAACATAATTTATTATTATTATTATTAAACATTTGATTCAATAACATATTTTTCTAAATAAGATTATGTTTGTTAAAGTAGAAAATAGCATATTTTATGTTTTTTTAATACCTTGTATTTCATCGAACCAAAAAAAAAACACAGTTTAAATATTTTATTTAGTTTTACTAAGAAATATATATTATATATTCTTGCTATCCGTCCAAACATGTTCATTTTCAATAAGAACTACATGGTACAGTAATATAAGCTAACTAAATTAAAAAAAACTATAATAATACCCATTATCTTTGTTTTTCACATGGTCAAACAATTTTTCAAAGGAGTCACTTTTAAAATATTTATTTTATATGTCTTTCATAGTTGTAAAAGATATCAGGACAAACCGGAAGTTTTTCTGTTATCAGAATTAGTTATCATAAAAGAAATTTAAATCTACCCACTTCGGGTATTTTTTCTTTACGATTAATAAAATGTGATTTTTAATAAAAATAGTTTATTTAAAAAGAAATCATTTGTTAAATTTGCATAAATAATAATATCAAATTTAGAAATATTCATTCGTGTAAAGGAAAAATGTATATATTTTAGTACGCTACGTAACAATAAAAGAATTCACCAATGTAGTTCATTCCCTTTCAATTAAGAAGGGAATCGATATCCAACCAACATTGGAGTTTATTTGTATTCGAAAATATACTGTAAAGCTATACAAGCTGAAATAATTTTAGAAATGATTCCAGTTTTATTGTCTTTGTATTCTTCCGTAATCAATTTTTTTCTCAAATAAATTTTCTCTCAAATGAAGTTAATTTTTTACAGCTAAAAAATGTATCTATTGATACTTCGACAAACTCGAGAACGTTCTCATGTGACAAGTAGTCCTGGAGAAGCTATTCAAGGTCTTTCTAACTTTTTGTACACGAACTGGATTTTTCAATTAAACATTAATTTTATTACTATTTTCATTAAAAATTTTTTTGAATAAGAGATGCTCTTTATTTATTTTTATCCATTGTTAAAATTTCTTTCAATAAAAAGATTTATTTTTGTAACACATAAATTATTAAATCTGAAAATTATGTTTTTTCTCCTTTTTCTAATTACAGAACATAATAAAATTTATTTCCGATAAAGTATTTTATTCTGTTTCAATTAAGAAAGATACAATTTATTCTTATTATTCAACAAAAACTATTCATTTGCAGTCAGAGTATATAGGAAAGAAAAAATATCACTACGTGGAGAAATTAATTGTCATATTGTCTCTTTATTCTTCCTAAGTTAAATTGCATTTAGAATGAACTTTGTCTGAGACATTCCATTTTTATTTCTTTTTTCGGTCAAGAACTTATCTTTTCTCAACTTGACAAACTGTAAAATGTTTTGCTGTCAGAAGTAATGAAAAACTTCGTACTTAGGACAACTATCATTATTTCAAATAATATTTAGATCTAGAATTGATTATTCATCTGGGTTATCGGAGATGAAAAACTTCTTTGATAGCACAAAAGTTTAATTTTGCACCTGAATTATGTAATATTTTACAAAGGTAAGAAAAATATAATACTTCTAATTAAAATGTCTAGTTTTTATTGTTACCTGAAGTACCAAATTCGATACCGAATACATCACCTAGCCTTGAGGTGTTTTAATATGCCCCATTTTGTGTAAAATCCCCCAATATTGTAGGTCTATATAACTGCCTTGTATCTAGGTCCATAACCCTAGATAAATTTTCAAATTGGAACTTCTAGAAAAGTTTTTCATTTATGTAGAAAGGTTACATGCTATAATTTTGAATTTTTTTAATTAAATAATTTCCATATGATGATTTAGTAATATGTTAATTTGTGTGTTATTTTTCCAAATAAAAAAAATGCAATTTTAAACATATTTAAACAAGTGATGTTTTTGCTAGTCTATTAACGGATTGACGTTCATAGTTTGTTTCATCTATTTGCATGCTAGGTTTCTTTTTTATATATATACACTAGCTGACCAACCCAGCGTTGACCAGGCCCGTGATAAAACGTTAAATAGAACTCAAATTTGTATTATTTTATATATTTTACCCGATTTTGAATGAATTTATATCTTTAATGACAAAATCGCTAAATCGTAAAAAAACATTTACTTCTTTTTTTCAAGTATGGTGATAGTGGCATGGTATATAGTTAAAAAAATAGATTCTCTTGTTCAAACCCTTTGAAATTTTCAATGGCCATAACTATAACGGTTTTACGTCAGAAATATTCTTATCTGGTTGTAAAATAAATATGTTTTCTTTTCGCGTCGGGTCCGTTAACATAAAAAAAATAGTATTCGTCGTCCGATCTCTCTGAATTTTTAAGAGTTTATAAACATAAAAATTTCCAAGTCCTCTATAAAATTATGTGAAAATATATGCATTTTAAATAGAGAAAACGTTACCAGAAGCCGAGCGTGACTGCGGAAAACATCCCATTATTATGGGTTTTCGCGTTAAATATCTCAGATTTTAATTTTTAAAAAATACTTGTTCTCGTCCGAACGCTTCGACGTTCCTGTAGGTGATGTAAATCTGATCTACCGAGATGTCCGAAAAAGATTGTGTCGAAAAACGAATGTTTGGTATATTTTAGCGCACGAAAAAAATATTCTGATGAGGTGCGAAATGACCTGCGTTCGCTGGTATTTTTCATAGGGTTAAAATCTGTATTTTAAAAACACAATAATACCGCCTATTAGAAGAAGGGTCAGCTTTAAGAGCATGTGTTTGGTTTGTCTGTATCTTTAAAATTACGCTATTGAGGGGCGTTGGCGTAAGGGAGAAAACTTAAGCCCAGGAAAATGACATTTTTCAAAAATGTTTTTCAAAGATTTAACATAAATTTATTTTCAAATTGATTATGGCATTGGAGACATAAGAGTATGATATTTCAGAATATGTTTTTCATTTTTAAATAAACCTGATGGTTTAGTCGATGTAATTAAAAACATGATTGCGAAATAAACGCATTCTTCATGCAAATGGTTCTTCATTCTCGCACGATGGGTTAAATCGAGTTTTCGGCATGTGCGAGTTCTGAAAGCTGGCTCGCAAAAAAGAGATGAGTTATAGATCAGTTTTTAATTAATATTTTTGACAATTTTCAAAGTATTAAAATTCTGAGACTCAGGTGCACATGGGCAGACCTTGGACTATCCACACCTAAATTTTCAGACTTCTAGTTGGGCTAGCCATTGCATACAAACAGACAAACACACACACACACACAAAGCGAAACTTTATTTTATTAGTATAGATTGCAAATTCAAAATTTTAAGATATGGTCCTAGGTAGAACAACTACTGGCCCTAAGTACAACAACTACTGCTCCTAGGTACAACAACTACTTAATTTTAAGTACGTACGATAACTTCAATAAGCAATATATTCTATTAACATGTGTGCCCATTAAGTTAACAGTTTTAAAAGTGGTTGGTGGCTAAATTGTTATGCATTAAACAAATTGTAGACCTAGGTACATAAGTGTTCTTTACACAATCTGGTTAAAATATCCGGACTCTTTCGAGCTTAGACGTTTTGCCAAATACTTAATGTAACACTTGACAGATTGCTCTGGAACTCCAGGAATGTACACGGACAGGGACATCTGAACCATAGACCGAAGCATTAAACCTGTTGAAGTGTATTGCCTACGGTCGGCCAATACACATTTGACCTCAATTCGATACTCCATAAGCTGTTCGTCTATAATCCGGACGACGTCTCGAGACATTTCTAAATAATCGAGAATTGACACTATTCAATACAAAAATATTGAAAGTGTTAAAAGAAAGTGACAGTTATAGCCTTTGATTCTATTGCCGTTTGCCATATGTTCTGAGGCAGTAGTTTAGAACATTTGCTTTATTTTGCGACAGCAGCGAAATTGTTTACACTCTTAAATAAATCCGTAAATTGAACGAATTTTTCCGTTGATTATATTTCGTTAAAACACGAAATATTTCCGCTTTGTTTAGCCCATTTACCTCCAGAAATTACAGAAAATTCCTTGATTTAATGTAAAACGAACTGAAATCCCCAATCTAAAGCTTCATTTTCGTCAAATCACAAGGTTTTTTGGCAACTGTGCTTCTTAGTACTTTTTAATATTGAAAACGGACTTTTTACGTATGGCCTTTTTCCTGAAAACAGTAAAAATTCTCACAGCTAAACTAAAAATTTCTTAAATTTCTCCAGTCAACAGACAGAAATATCTTAAAATAGTAGAAATATCTCTTACGTTTGCAGGAGTGTTAAGACCACTTACTGTCTGTAATGTTTACGTTTTTTGACAAAATAATTTTAAGAGTGTGGTTGAAATTCCATAGCTAAGAATTAGAATCCAGCAAGCTGTGAGATACCGTTCTCAGAAATTTTGTTTCAACAAACATACCATGAATTTCAAATAGGGAATTTCAAATTTCATTTATTTCTTTATCTAATACCGGAATGTCTGTGATTAAATAAAGCAAAACTATTTTCCCTAAAATTCTACTAGATTTTATTACTTCAGAAACGCAGTTAATTTTCCGTTTAGTGTTGCCATGGCATACTTAAACCATGTTGCTAAAAACAAATGAAAACACAAACCGTTACTACGACATACATAATAAAACAATTTTATATAGTCTGTTTTTTTTAATAAATTTAACAATTAACTTTATTTAAAGCTTATTTGTATCTCCATAATCTGCTGTTCAATATAATTAACTTTTAATAGTAGCTTAGCCTGAAATGTTTTTAATAACATATTTTTTATTATGATGATATTTTCGTAAATCCTCTTCTAGATACTCCACATAAGAATGTTTTGTTCCTTGGTTAGGCGACACGCTATGCTTCACTGGAAAATTATATGTATCAGATTTTAAATTTTTTGCTTTAAAGGTATTTAGGCATCCGTTCATATGTAGTATAGTAATGTAAAGATCATACAATTATAAATCTATGAAAAAAAACTTTTTACTACATCCAGTTCCTCCACTGTTCCTGGTTCCGAGTTGCAATAAATAAATTCATTTTTTACAGTAGGTTTTTTTTAATATATCGGTATGATCAAAATTATAAATCACTGTAAGATCCTCATGGTGAAACTCAAAAGTTTATGGATCGTTTTTAGGTATTATAAATAGTTTTTTTTAGCAATAATATTATGTAAATGGTCATTTTTACTGTATTTTTTTACATATCGCATGAAAAAGAATTTTCTTAAACGAATTATCTTTTCGGAAATCCGATCTCTAGCGTTCTATAAAGCGTTATTATGAGAAAAAACATGCAAAGAAAAGTTTTATAATTTTCAAAATTTTAGGAATAGTGTTTTAATTTTTAATTAATTTTTCAAATTTTACAACAAGAGTTGTATTTGTTCTTGATGAAATAATTTGCATTCATGCAGGCATTTAATAATTGGTCAAAAAATATTGATAAACGCAAATCGAAAAAAAGTTCGCTTTAACCCTTAATATACCAAGGGGAATCTACTGAGGATCCAAGAATGTTATTTTCCGTGATTTTGCCGTATCTATAACTAATATTTTACTTCTGATTTCTCTGTGTGTCAAGAATCGGATTAACACAAATAATGTGTAATTTTGCTTATAAAATGTGCTATAAAATTAACGTAAAATAACAGTGGGGTCCTACAGGGAACCCACTTGGTATACTATGTTTCAAATTCTGAATGCTGTCATCCTTGTTCTTTGCAAATTCTGAAAGTTGTAAATTTTGCAAAATACCTCATAAAGGACTGTCAGAAGATGAAATTCGCCAGCTGACAAAGGACAGTGATGTGGGTGGAAGATGTCTTGGCTGAATCTGATGAGAAATATTTTCCACCAGTGCGTGTGTCAGAATCTGAAGACAATCTAGAAATAAATTCTGAAGAAAGTGACATTGTCAGTGCATCATCTGATGATAATTCGGATGAGGATGAAGAGTTCATTGCAAAATCAGAAAGAGTGTGGATAAGTTCTGTGCCCTCGGTTACTTGGATTCAACAGTGTAACATTGTCAGAGGAATACCTCGGCCAACGCACTCAACAGATGGTGGGAGCACAATATATTTGATGTTTAGAACTTGTTTCTTGATGATAAAATTGTTGATACTATATGCGCTTTCACCATTTCTGAAGCGTTACGTGTTTTTCAAGATTTGGATGCAAATGCTGCTCCTATCAGAATAAGAGTTTGGATAAATGTAGATCTTGTCGAAATAAGAGCTTTTGTGTACTACTGACATTCAGAAACCGAAAAAAGCGTAATTTTGGTAATTTACCCATCAAAAAGTTAGAAAATAGCGATAAACATGGGGGATGTTTAGTTTTAGCTGGGGTCTTGAGAAGACCCCAGAACGACTCGGCTTTGAGACTCGACTTTGAGAATGAAAGAGTCGAGAAACTCGACTTTGAGAATGAAAGAATTGGATTTACTCTTTTCTACAGTTTTTTGAAACTCCAGTTTGGGAAATAATCAAATGATACTATCTGATCTAATAATATTTCGTGGCACAATTAAGATTTTCTCACTACATACTAGTGTGTTCATACACAGCAGTTGAAAACCATGTCTGTGAAGTAGCGATGAAAATGCATATGCTATAATTATCTCGAACCCGGTACCATAGGTCTATGTCTTATAATTATTGAATTTAGCTTTTACGT
Organism: Maratus michaelseni; assembly: GCA_963931845.1. Taxonomy (NCBI): domain Eukaryota; kingdom Metazoa; phylum Arthropoda; class Arachnida; order Araneae; family Salticidae; genus Maratus; species Maratus michaelseni. The sequence continues at coordinate 147,889,393 of OZ007588.1, read as the reverse complement.
TTTTCCAGTGGTGGTTATTATCCATGATCGGGTCTGATACAGTGAGTGGGTCAGGTACAGTGACCTGCGGTGCTTTTTCCGCAAAGTAGTGGACCCCCCAACACCCACAAGTAAATATATATATATATATATATATATATATATATATATATATATATATATATATAGATAGATAGATAGATAGATAGATAGATATTCAAATTCATAGGTTGTATTGTATTATTTTCCCTATAAAACAGTAATAGAAAACAAATTTTATCAAAAAGTGCATGTTATCAAGTAAGTAATACACAACAAGATTTCGTCAGAGAACAAAATAGAATTGAACATTTCGAATCCTGTAAATATCAACTCAAATTTTAGTTAACTTTTGCATTCAAGCAACACAAGTATAGGTCTTGCTGCTTTTTTTTTACATTTTCATGCCCTACCCTCCCCCCGAAAAAAAAGACAAAATAAAATCATTGCTTGTTTGGCGGAGATACAAAATTTATGAGGTTATAGTATCATATAAAAAAATATGAGATATATGGGACTTTTTTGTATGATTATGTAATCTCTTCTAGATCCCAATAAAGGTGCCACGGTAGGGGAAGTTGTGCCTAATATCGTACCCATTTTGAAAGTTTGATCTAATTCGATTTGACTGCACAACAAACTGAAAATTATTGACGGTACGGGTTCATAAAATATTTTAATAAAACATTTTTCGCTTATAATGGTTTCCAATTTTTTTTTTCTTTTCTTTTTTTTTTTTTTTTTTTTTTTTTTTAGTACGCCTTAGTATACCAACTTTCAAAAGTTTTCCTAATATCGAGCATATAATATCTAGTATTCTAGTACCCGATATTAGTAACACAATAAAATATACTATTTTTAAACTTTTTTGTAAGAAATATGAGCAGTAACGTTATTTACGAAGAAATTTTTTGCTTAGCCAAGAAAATAATTGTCTATACTTTGTCCATCAGTGTCGATTTCGAAACGTCATAAAGTTTTGAGTCTCGTCCCAAACTCATTTCTTTGGACCGTACTGCCTGAATCGCTTTAATCATATTCAAATTTACTAATGGATGATCAAATTTAGACACCGACCACTATAATACAGCTGGTACTTCAATTAGAAATCATGTGGTGCGATATTAGGTACGCTTCCCCTACATATCTGCCTAAATCTAAGTATAGTGATTCTTTCAAAGACTTGTTACCTGGAGGCGAGTATGAGCGTTGTTGAGTTTAACACTTACTTCACATACTGAATAACAGTACTTCTACATAAGGTCTAATGTCATCCTGCTGTACAAAAAATCTCTGTCAAAAATTAACTGTCATTAAAGTTATCTTTCATTTTCTCTCTATGAGTAATTTTATACACAATATTTTATATTAAAACCATTTCTCTCTATTCGTGTGACTTTTAACATAGGATAGTAATATGAATGTAAAGAAATTATACTTGACTTATCAAGGGAGAAACTCATACATGACACTTTCTATGTTGTTATTATAATATTTGAGACATGATCGTATAGTCTATAATAATTATTTCTATTTCCATGTTAACAGACGTATAGGAATTTGCAAGTAGGTTTGAATAGCCATAGTTCTTAATTTACATATTTATGATACTACGAATTTTTTTTTTAAGTAGTTACAAGTAAATTCCCTTTTTAAATTTCATTTGAAATGGTTTTTATCAAGTAAATAATTATTTATATCTCAAACATTGTAAATGAAATCTCCAATGATAAGTAATTAAGAATCGTTTTTAAAAAGTATAGTTTGCAATTTTTTTTTATATTTAATATGGTTAATATATTTTAATTAATGGTATAATAGGCTTATAAAAATAATAAATATTTAATTTGCCAATAAAAAATAAATAATAAAAACGAACAAAATATATGGAAGTTTTTCTCTGTAATGGGTGCTGTAGTAAATATTTTAGAATTATTTTTAAAGAAATATATCAATAAAAATTTTAAACATATATTTTGTAGATATTATGTATTTTATAGGATTTTATATATGAAACCTAATTGAATATTTACAATATAAAATCGTAATTACGAAAATAAATAACGTACTTTATCCAAGATATTAATAATGTGTTTGTAAAATACTTTGTAATATGAATTATGGCATAAAAATATGTACTTGAATGAAGTAGTATATTTGTAAATGAAAAATAAATGTCATTCATTGTTTTGTAAATCAGGTATTATTTTCTGTTTTTTACACACGAAATCATCTGTCTGACATTGTCTGAAATTGCCCAATAAAATCATGCGTACATTATTAAGTATGAAATACAGATAATATAGCGGAAAAATGAAATTATGTTTAAAATATTTTATGCAATGAACAGTTCAGAAATACGGTTCTTTTATAAAATTTTTATATTTTCATTCTAAATAAACAATTTTAGTGCGTAAATGTATAAATATGTCATTGTCAGAATTTTTAAAAAGGTGAAGTAAATTCAACTGTCAACAAAGAGGCTATTTTCAATTTTTTCTGGTTTCTAGTTGTGTTAACGAATAAAATACAAAAGTAAGATATTATAAGTTTTGACAAAATAACGAAATTATGGATTTCTTTGTCATTTCTTAAAAATTTTTATTTAAAATTACAAAATTTTTATAGTACCAAATGCAATCTAACTAGTGAAAAACTCATACTCTATAGTTTGAATATTTTTAAAAAATGCAATTCAAAAAGTGATATTTACAAAAAAATTAAATACAGTTAATAAAAATGTTTTATTCAAAATAATTCTCCTTTAAAATTCATTAACTGCTACATGTTTTGATAGCGCAATATAAAAGTGCCCAATTATATTTCTTGGAGTTTGAAATTTTATGAGGGTGGGATGTCAACGACACACTATACACTGTAAAAAAATTGCAGTAAAATTACGGGCAGAGGCCGGCAGCAGAGATTCCAGTCATACCCCGTAAAAAAAAATAAAAAAAATCAATGCCTACCATTTTGTGCAACCCGTAATTTTACGGGGCAAAGTAGTATAGCGTTATAATGCACAGCATATAATGCACTTTAAAACACAATAACACTTTGCTTACTGTTCCGTAACACGTAGCACGTTAGATAATCATCACAGAATCGCTGTTTTGGTGGGTTAAAATTTTCGAAACACGAGTAAAATAAAGGGTTACACCCTAGCGGAGGACAATGTATGGGGTCGTACCGTACTTTTGCTAACATATGGGCTAGAACTGTAAGAATATGTGGATTGCTCTTAATTTTCTAAGTATCTAAGGGATAAGGCCGCTTATTTAGTGGATTAGACCGTTTTTCATCAAATAGGGCTGTTGCCCGTGAAAATTGAAGGGCGTGAGATTAACATATTCGACACGTATATCACCATGTAAAACCTTTATTGGCTCAAATCTGCCCATTACAGCCGTAAATTAAAAATCGCGTTATTGTTAAAGGTAAGTGGTTAAGATTAGAGGGGGAGGGGGGTTTCATTCGTAAATTAAATGTCGCGTTAATGTTACGAAAAATTCGTTAAATTCACAAGGGGAGCTTCCACCGCCTGGGGGTGCATTCTTTTCTCGAGTTCTATCGCTCCGATTTCAACGTGAATTGGTTCATACAACTTAGCTTACGATTGTTTTGCAGATATTAGTTCCATCTTCCACCACTAGTTGGCGCATTCTTACCACGGGTTCTATAGCCTCGATAACAACGAAGTTTGGTTCATTCAACTTTTTTTTCGATTACTTACAAATTTTAGTTCCACTTTCCACCACCAGGGGGTACATTCTTACCTCTGGTTCTATGAGAGCTATTACTACGGGGTATGGTCTCTGTCAACTTGGTTTTCGATTGTCTCAGGTGCATGCGGAGCCCTCCCGATAGTTTTGTTTAAGGTACCCACATACCTTTGCAACTTAATTTTTGATAAAAATATCGATTTTTCTTTCTTCCAATAATATTAAAATCCGATATTTTATCTGTCGAATTCTGCTTTCATTCTCTCTGTATCTTAATTATAACCCGAGTTACAGCCGTTTATAGTTACATCTGTTATAGCTTGTCGAAGAATTTTACAACCGGAAACATCGTTACGTAAACCGGAAGAAAGCTGAAATGTGTGTTTACATTCTTCTTTTTCGAGATTTAGCATTTAAATTGGAGTATATGTTCAAGAAAATACATGGATACAAGAATAACAATTATTTTTATAACAAGAACCACTTTTAAAAGATATTTTTAGCTCTTTCTCAAAATGAAGTTTTTCAGATTTTTATTGTATGCAAAACATCCTATAGCAAAAAATTAAGCAAGAAATGCCTTGAAATGTTTGGTACTTATTTTGCAAATGTTTATTGAGGGAATATGATACAATCATGATAATATATTAATAAGTTTTATATTTAAACTGGTATAAGTTAAAAAGTTGCAAAAAATTTTACAAATTTTTCATTACATTAGTACCTCAAGTGCTATAGCATCTACGATAGAGATACTATTATAATGCGGCTGGTAATATGTCCTAGAGAAAATTATTATTTTTATTTTGCAATTTACAATTTTGAATTATCATGTTTGCGCAAATGTCAATTTTTCACATAATTTTTACTATTTTTCACTTAAAAAAATCATTTCTGTATAATTTAAAAATGTTTATATATTTTTCAACGTTTTAACTTAAATATCATTAGAAACAAATTGATATAAAGAAAAAATTTCAAAAATTTCAAAACAATAAAAATAAATAAATAAATAAAACACTTCTAATGGTATGTGGATACCTTAAGGTTATTATCATGGTCTCGGGCAATTTTTTATTTCAAACTATATTTTACAGACAAACATGATAAATTAACAGCATTAATATTAATATTAAATATAGTATTATTTTCTTACTTTTGCTCATATAAATTTAATTACACAGCTGAAAATATTTAAATAAGAGTTAATAGTACCTAAAAAACCTGTATTTCAGGTTGAAAAAAAACTGATTAATACACATTAAGAACTACTCGAAAAAGTCTATGTAAATCCGTGGAAGCAAAGAAGAAAAATAAACTATGTTTTAATAAATTCTTCTTTAAATTTCGAAAATATAATCATATTTATGATTTCTAAGGGTAACGGTTTTTGGAATGGTGGGTTACTCTGAAGATGTTATTATATATTTTTGTTCGTGACTGTACAATAGTTTCGTAGATTAAGAGACATTTGAAATTTTTTACAGTGTAGTCGAATTATTAAATAAAAATAAGTAGTTTGTAGTCTTACCTTTACAACATAAATCTATATAATTACTACTTATCTACATTAAGAAAAAAAAAAGCTAATTTATTATGTATTTATTTCACGCAATAAATGCAAAGAATGGTTTGCATTTTGCGTTGAAGTTCACAAAAATACACAGCCTGGTACATATGACATCTATTTTGCATAGCGTATAAACCCCCAAATTATTCAATAAGTAACGGATCTTTCTGATTATTAGATTGTTTCCGAAAACAACTTTAAACAAGCAGAAAATAGTATGAGGTTTGGCCAAGATTTCGGAAAAAAACGGAACCATAAAAATGACCGAAGTAGTGAAAAAGATAACTAATTATAATACATATTACCCTTATTTATATTATTTTGTTACATTTGCTCATATAAATTAAATTACGCACCGGAAAATGTTTAAATGAGCATTGATAGTATCTAAAATACCTGTATTCCGTGTTGTAAAAACTGATTAATACACATTAAGAAATACTCGGAAAAGTCTTTGAAAATCAGTGGAAGTAAAGAAGCAAAATAAACTATCTTTTAATAAATTCTTCTTTAAATTTCGAAAATATAATAATTTTGAGGTTTCTAAAGGTAACACTTTTTGGAATCGTGGGTTACTCGGGAGAGGTTATTGTATGTTTTCGTTCGTGGCTGTATAATAGTTTCGTACCTTAAGAGACATTTGTCTTTTTTTACAGTGCAGTCAAAATAATAAATAAAAAGAAGTCGTTTGCAGTCTTACCTTTACAACATGACTGTATATAATTACAACTTTTTCTACATTGAGAAAAAAAAACTATTTCATTATGTATTTATTTCACGCAATAAATGCAGAGAATGGTTTACATTTTGCACTGAAGTTCTCAAAAATACACAGCTTGGTACATATGATATATATTTTCCAAAACGTATAGACCCCAAAATATTCATTAAAGTAACTGATATTTCTGATTATTAGATTGTTTACGAAGAAAACCTTAAAAAAGCAGAAAATAATATAAGGTTTGGTCAAGATTTCGGAAAAAAATGGAACCATAAAAATGACCTAATTAGTACAAAAGATTAACTAATTATAATGCATATTAGCCTTATTTATATAATATTTCTTCTATACAAATTAAAAAAAATAATAACTTTACATTATTCTCTTCATATTTAATATTTCGTGAATATTTCTTCAAAAGGGATTTCTGAAAACCGGATATGTAGATTAGAATAAGATATTTTATTTAAAAAGTAGTATTACATAAATTAACTAAATTTATGCAATCGCTAAAAGGTCAAATATCCAGACAATCTTAAAGTCAGCATTTTCATGCAACTTGTATATTTCATGCAAACATAACTGGATATGCAGAAAGATAAATCATGGTAATTTATTAGTTCTTAAATGTTATCTAAAATATTTTTTTATGAAAACGAAATAAAACTATATCTCTCAAATACGTTATACCTTAGAAAAAGTGTCTGCTGTAAGAAAAGTTCTACTAAAAATACATAATATATTCAACAATTCTATAATTTATTATTTTGTTCTATAATTTATTCATTCTATTTCATAATATTTTCAACTTCTTCTACATTTTTCGAAGATAATGTTTTGGCATGTTTATTTATAAGACATTTTGCTTATCTATTCAATTTTTTTTATTTTATAGGTGCCTCAGCATTTATTCACCATTCTATAACAATGAGCATTATTGACATATTCATATATTAGTTTCTTTCAAATATTGTTCTTTAGAGTAAATATTATGTAAAGATTTTTATTAACAATGTACAAGTTTGCATTGTCTGAAATCCTTCAAGAAATTGTCAGATAACTTCTAAAGCGGATATCTAAATCCAGATATATCAAATGTTGCAAAATTTAGGTACATATATTTTAGATATTTGTTATTATATTTTACGTAAATTCAAACTAGATAGTTTTCTTTTTCTAATATTTAGCTGTGTCATTACTCATACTTTTATTTCAAATAAATTTATTTAAGTAACAGAAAGAAAAAATATTTTTACTTATCCATCATCCCTAGTATGGGTAAGTCTTGTAATCGTTTTGAAAATCGAAAGCATTTTTTTGACGGATTTACACATTTCAAACACTGAAGATTCCGAAAAACATATTTTTAGAAAAAAATTGCCGTCCGTCTGCGGTGTATGTGTGTATGTGTCTGTAAACGCTTTATCTGAAAGAAATTGAGAGACTTGAAATTTGGTGTGTACTTAGTATGTAATAATGGAAATAAGCTTATTGAATTTCAGTAACCTCGCTTATCCGCAACTATTTTTTTCGGACTCTCGAAATATTCGTTCTGATTAAAGGTATATATAAATTTCGAAATTGTTTATTTTAAGGAGTGAATATAAAAGACAATAAAAGAAACATAAATTTTGCTTAAAGCATGAAGTCGATCGGATAATTAGTTGCCGAGATATTTGTAATCCTATTTTCCACACTATTCGATTTTTCATGACACCATTTTTCATTCAAATTTCAATTCAAAGATATATTTTATTTGGAAATAAGACTCTTAATACGACGCAGTAAACTGTTAGTTAATATGATTACCATTTTTGGAGTTATAAGGATAACTCTTTTACGCAATTCAGTAATAGAGCATTTAAAGTTTATGACGTCATCAAGCAACGGTTTCATTCGAATTGTAATGCATTTTATAAATAGTTTACACATGTTTTAATTTCATATTTTATATGCTTATTCATGATGGGTAAGTATTACGGTGGCCCCCAATGACTAGTTCTACTTAAAACTCGTTCATATACAAAGTATGCATTTATATATTCACTAATTTCCGAATATGTGTCGTTAGTCCGCGTATGCGTTTCTGTTTCCTGAAACATATCATAATTGTTTACATCGATTTTAGTTATAACTATTAATTATTTATTTTGATCATAGTAAACAATTCAGTGTTTTAATTGTATTTATTCAACAATTTAATTGTTGTTGTATTATTAAATCATTCGAATAATTCAAAATTTCTCACACAATTTCACAAAATTTCATATGTTTTTTTTTCTGATATTTTGAACACTTTTAAATTCTTTTGCAGTATTTTGCATGATCTTTTATAATTGAAATCAAAAATTAATTTGAAACATTTTCTACAGAAATTCTCGGAAGATGGGAACTTAAAAATGTATATATATAATGCATATATCTAAAAATAACTATGTTATAGGTCAAGTTCAAGTTTGTGATATAATACAATGTACACTCATATTTCAATTGGAAATAAATGTACAACGTGAAATAGCACAAATTATATATATATATATATATATTGGCAAACAGCTGTTTCGGAGCCCCTAAAGCTCCATCATCAGTGCCAATTCAAAATAAAACAAATTTAAAATCTTAAACCATGTCAATTTGCATTCCTAATGGTCTCTCCGTCACATGTGTTTTTCTGACTCCGCATTGGCAGTGATGATGGAGCTTTAGGGGCTCCGAAACAGCTGTTTGCCAATATATATATATATATTACTATTTTTTTAAATGCAGTGAATTTTTTGTTTCATTATTCTTTTGAGAATATGGAAAGTTATGAGATGAAACTAAAGTCAACAATTCTGTTGGAACTGAGGACGGTATAGTAATTCCTTAAATTTTCAATGTTAAATTAGATTCCGACTTTTAATAACATTTTTGTAACTGAGGCAACTAAATCACTTCACTGTTGGGAAAAACAGAAAGGTACAGACATAATTGTGTTATTATACATTTCGTTTGCATTTTCACATTAAGAAGAAAAAAAAAATCGGAAATTGTACGTCGAACGTGACAAATGAGGTGCGTTCGTATTGTTATTATTTCAGTGAAATGAAGTACACCGCCTGATATTATGAAATGATTAATTTCCGTAATAAAATAAGAACTTTTTAAGTTAGCAACATTTTATTTTTTGTTGATATTTACTGAAAATTCCAACAAGAAACATAAGCCTAGCTTTAAAAATTTCAGAACTTGAAATCCATATTTAGATTATTTTCCCTTCAATATCTATTTCTAAGTAAACATCTATAAAGAAAAACTGTCAGTAGATTAAATGATTGTTATAATTAAACGGTTTGAGTTTACAAATTCGGTTTTTAAATTTAGTAATACGGAAATAATATGACTCCATCTTAAATATGCCATAATCATGATGGTAACCTGGAATCATTACCTATCATGAGATATCATTGAATTAATTACTCATGACATGGTTTAATAGAATAAAGAATGCGACTATAACTTGGTCATAGAGATTGAAAATGATATCTTCAAATGATATGTATCGTCATATATAACTATAACTTCATACGTGTCACAGAACTTGGCGATACATTTCGGTCGCTTGACGATTAATCCTCTGAAGCTGCTATAACAAGGAGGTAGCGATTTTGTTAAAAATTCAAATTACTTAATAAATATTTTTATTAATAACTTTTTACATTTTGATTCGATTTTCATAAAATTTGATATGACTCGACAAAATTCTGCAGCGATTATATATATTAAATTTCCAACCATTCGGTTGAGTAGTTTTTGTGTAGTTATATGCGGACGGACGGGCGGATTAGACGACGACTGTAGGTGCTACGCATTTATTGAATTACGAAAACATTTAATTACTAAAAACATGCTGTTTGTTTAAATGGCTTGCCTATTATAGTCTGCTTTCTAAACTGGCTGGCATATATATTGGTTTTTAATTTGTTTTAAGAAATCGATTTAATGATTTCTTAATTCCCCTTTATTTTAAAGAGTTGGAAATTGTGCATTAAGCGTAACAAATGAGGTGCATTCATACTATAACTAATTTTATAATGTGAAAATATCATGTTATTATTTCAGTGAAATGAATTATATCGTCTGTTATGAGCGAAATGAGCCTGCGCTACAAAATTCATTATGGAGATCATGCTTTGCGCATTATTACCTCCATGGTTTAATATTTCTATGACTCACAATGAATGAATCTTTTGTTTATTTACTTTAATGGATTGATATATTCCGCTGTTAACCTAATTTTCACAGAAGTTATCTCAGAATCTATACATTTTGGACTGTAACTCATCTCTCAAAGAAATAATATTTTTGAACGATCGTTCTAATAATATAAATTTTATGCAATTGTATTCGAAGAAAAGGATTTTTAATAAAAATGTCTGCCTGGTACATAAAACAAAGAAGTGGTTTTCCCGTATTTGTTTTCCTGAGTCACATGACTTGCGCTTTTATTATATAGATTACATACGATAGGATTTAATAGAATGAAGAAAACTTTCATTAATATCTTTTCAAGTTTTGGTTCAATTTTCATAAAAGTTGAAATGACTCGACAAAATTCTGCAACAATTATATATATTAAATTTCAAACCATTCGTTTGGGTTGTTTTTTTTTGCTGTTATATGCGGGCGGACGGAGAGACAAACGGGCAGACGGGCCGACAAGACGAAGACGATCGGTGCCACGTATTTATATATTTACGAACGCACCTAAAAAGCTGAAATGTTGCAATACCTTGTATCTGCGAGAAATATCATTTTCTGAAATCGAAGAATATGCAAATGAACATCGATGTAAATTATTTAGCTTTTTGTACTTACACTAATAATATAAAAATAATAAAGGCATATAATGTTTTAAATATCCGATTTTTATTCTGAGCTTCCTAAATATAAATACTGCTTTGTGCTTTGTATATCCACAACTTGGCCCTTATGACTTCATATGCGTACTATCTGTAGAAATGACCTTTTAAGAATCCTAAAATTGGAATGCTTCAGGGAATGGGAATGACATCAATTTGAAAAGTCATCATATATTTTAATTCTTAAAATATAAATTAATTTGTATATGAGTGCGCAAAATTGGCGACATTTTTTTTCCAACAGTTTCGAAATTCTTCATACGTCGAAATGCTTTCGACAAGACAAATGTCGCCATCTATGAAATAAACGCCACTGAAATTGCACACTGGGGAAACTAAACCGTTTTATTATAATTTAGAGTTTCGTTATAAGAGTGATGACAAATGGACAGGGTGGATCCTCAGATTGGAAATTTTTGTATTTATTATAACTGTGATGGCGCTCAACCATCACGTGTGCCATTTTCGTATAGTGGAGTATATAATCTCAGGTTCGAAAACATTTTTTCACTGGCAGAAAAGGTCGATTTTTTAAAAATGAACTAATTCTATTCCGTGCTCGACAAAATCTTTATTTTTCAGGAAATGTTGAAGTAATAAAATACAGATGAGCTACGAGTCAAAGGATTAGCAGCAAAAATATTTTAAAAAGACATAATTGCTTTTCATTTAATCGACACTAAGGAGAGCGCATGACCTCTTGTCACCGTAACAGTTACATAACTAACTAAATTTTTATCTAAACAATATCGCCAACACAAATACTGGCGAAAAAAATAGATTCCCAAATAAACGCACGGGTAACAGACGTTAGATAGAAAATAAATGGAAAATTTTAAATTGAGTGCGCAGAAAGTGAAAACAAACATCGTCCTTGGCGAAACGAACATGCCAAGTACGACAACCCTATAAGGAGCCACCAAGTCTAGCCACACCTTGGTGCTATTACTTAAAATACCGTTTTTATTTAAATAAAAACAGATAACCGAAATAAAAATGAATATCAAAGGGGAGGAAGTATAAAATTTAATTGTTAAACTGTAACGAAAAAAAAATAGAAAAGAAATGATATTTTTAAAGTAGTATACTAATTATGTCGTATTATTAAAATTTATTTATTACAAATTTAGGAAGACGCACTCAATAAAGAAATAAAAATAAATGCTTTTTTTTCTTTTATTTTTTTTAAATATAGTTTAAATGAGGAAAAATTAATTTTGGAGCATTTTAAAATGAAAAAGGAAATAAAATATGTGATTGTATCACAATAACAACCCACATTACAGGTGATTCCTTCCTGGAGAAGTTCCCTTTGTTCTGTTTGTGAGGTGAACAGATGTGAGATTGGCGATAACTACATGTTCATTAATTGTAATTCTCGGACATTGTAAAATATTCTTTCAAACGTATTAATAAAATTAATATTACAAATATGTTTAAAATATTGAATTAAATTTAGATTAGATTTTTCGTCAAAATTCGATGAAATCATCGAATTTAAATGCAACACACGCGATTGCTACGAAGCCGCTATAGATTTTACGCTATCGCAGTCATATTCACTTGCTGTACAAATTCTATTTCTTGAAACTAATATGTAAAGTTTCTAAAATTACTTTTAATTTACTAAATCATGCACATGAATACAGATATATATTCTCGAAAATTTTTAAATTAAACATTGGACAAATCTCATCATAATAATCAATAACAATACATATGCACAAATTGCATACATCCACATTTATATAAATAAATAGATATCGCAGTCATATTCACTTGCTGTACAAATTCTATTTCTTGAAACTAATATGTAAAGTTTCTAAAATTACTTTTAATTTACTAAATCATGCACATGAATACAGATATATATTCTCGAAAATTTTTAAATTAAACATTGGACAAATCTCATCATAATAATCAATAACAATACATATGCACAAATTGCATACATCCACATTTATATAAATAAATAGATAAAAATATACCTTCAAAATATTTTATAAAAATATGTATGAAAACAATATTAGAATAAATATGAGAAATTCACTATATGTCCGGAATTTCTCAAAGCACTGTTTTGAATGTTTATGTAACATCTTTCCTAGAAGACAGTTTTATTGCCTATCTAAGCAAACAGGAATTTCATATTTACATTTTTCATTTTCCTTGTGTCATTCATCTTATGTCTTCAATGAAATGTTCAAAAACTTTCTGTATTCTCATTTTTGTTGTAAAATTAACTGTTCGGCAAATCACATTTTTAAACAATAAGAATTAACATAATTTAAGATACCTCGCAATAGAGTAGGTGTTTATGCATTTTGTTTATACTAAAATAAGAAATAAATATTTATCTAACAAGGTATTTTATTTTGGCATTACATTATTATTAACAATAATTTAAGATATTCTAAACAAATTTAAAACAAAGAAGCTAGGATAAAACAATAACTTATTATTCTTTGGAAGAAGCTACAGTAGCTGAAATACATAATCAAAGTTGGTTTCATAATAATTAAATCTAAATAAGGGTAAATTCCGAGATGAAGATATACAAACAGAGGTGTTTCAGAAAGAACTAAACCTCTCATTTATAACATTTCTATAGGTATAAAACTAAGTAACGTTTACCTATTTGATTTGCCAGGGATCATTTATGAAAAATTGCATTAATCATATTTAATTGGCTACAATATGGATTCATCGAAAGAAAAATAGTTCAAATTTTGAAGATTATGCATACATATTTATTTGCTATGATAATAAAAAAAATATACTATATAAATGAAATTTGTGCAAATAACATCAATAAAAAATAAAATAAAATATAAATAATTTATGTCATGTCGTTAAAGTTTTATCATAAAAGAAAAATTTCGATCTTGTTTTTTTTTTTGGTAAAAGATGTTTTCTAGAGTTTCACAAATGAATACAAATTTCTAAATCCAACGTTTCAGACAAATTAACAACACGAGAATGTCAGAAAATATGCACAACCTATGTAATTTGTCATAATGAGTTACACCAAAGAAATGAAATATAAACGCAAAAGTGTTTGGAGGTAATATTTAACTGTTACACATTTTACTTCGGAGAGTCACGACCAACATACGCTATATCTGGCTGCCCTAAACCACTTCTCTTCTCATATCTGAAATATTTTTTTTTTATTCTAAAGGATGAAATTATTATAAATAAAATGAAGTTGTTCTAGAAATTTTATTGTAAACGATTCACGAATGACAAAGGATGCCTATTCCTCCTTTTTCTTTCATTTGGTATTTATTTCTCTCTATGACGTATCCTGTTGATGAAATGAATAATCTTTAATATTGGCAAACACCAAAAGGGTTTATTTTTATTGTATATCGTTGATGTTGAAATGACATCATACGTTAAGAATCCCAAATGTCTTCAATATGTAATAGCTAACAAGACCTTGTATTCTGAAATTACAATAAAACCTTTTTTTTTCGCATATTTTACTCGGTCCATCTTTGATCCATCTTTGAGATTTTACTCGGGTTTTGTTGCCATTAATTAAAAAAAAAATATATATTTTTTAGTGGATTTTTCCCAAATGCATTAGAAATCTGGGCACAGATGTCATATACGTACCACGTTGGCGCGATTGCAACAAAATGACAATTTTATGCCTCTCATGGTAACCCGGTTATTTTTTTTATATTGTTGTTTATTTACTTCTATTTTTTTTAATTCTATAAATTATTTTTATTATGTATATCAATATTTATTTATATCAAACTATCATTTATTTATTTTTATTTCCTTTTTTTAAAATAATAGGAGCTATTTCAATTATAACGTTATTTTATTTTTATATTGAAGTAAATAATCAAGTGCTATTATTGCAGGCTATTTGTAACTGATATTCAAAAACAAAGTTTTCGCCAAATTGTTGGGAGGAAAAATCGCGCCAACGTGGTGCGCGAGGCTAACGAAAAAGAAAGGCTACCGCGGTGCTTTACTCGTATCTTTTTTTACATACCGCAGGAGTCACGTGGTGCTCGAATGCACCAAAGCAGGTGTACGAAAAGAGCATCACGTCACTCTAGCGGTCTGTAAAAAAAGAGAAGTGGAATGTACCGCGGTAGCCTGTCTTTTTCGTTAGCCTTGGTGGTGCGCATATGACGTCTCTGACGTATATGACGTATATGACGTCTGTCACGTAGATTATTGTTTGTAAATTTTGGTAGCCAAAAAATTGACTGTGCTAATCCTGAAATACGTAAATATATTTTGATTAGCTTTTAAAAAAATTAAGATAAATACATACAATTAGAAGAGCATACATTTGGATTTTATTCCATTAATTTCGAATATAAAGATTTTTTTAAAATTATTATTACTATCGATTTTGCCCAGCTTTATGTATTAATGATCTAATATGTTTCCTATATTGACTTGGCTCAATATGTCAAATTTTTCGTCAGCATCTTTTACTTTAATGTCCTGAGTAGCTCTTTGGAGTTCGTCCAATAAATGCGCGATTGGGTTTCAGTAAGTTGACTGGCCTAGCCACGCCATTAGTTTAGTTTTTTTTGGACATGAAGAACTTATTGACGAGTTTTGCAGTATGCTTATGGTCGTTGTCCTGTATTTTGATTGACTTTAAAAAAAAAGATAAATACAAACAATTATAAGAGCATACATTTGGATTTGATTCCATTAATTTCGAATATAAAGATTATTTTTTTAATTACCTTATAACAGGAAATATTTTAAGAATACATTTCATTTAGCGCAGAATTAGTAAAAAAAATATCATTAAAACAATTTTCAGCTTTTTCCTTAACTGCTTCTGTGAATTGCAGAACTTTTTTTCAAAATGTTACTGTAAATATATTTTTTTAATTGCATTGCAGTCTTTTCTACATTTCAAATAGAAATAAGCTTTTAATGATCCTTTAATCAGTTACTAATCTTTCGAAAGTGATTTAAATAAGAAAGAAAACAATGTAATTAAAACGTACTCGTTACTTTTACAATGAAAAAAATCGCAGTGATTTTTTAGTACCAGGTTAATTAAAATAATATTAACAACCGAAAAAGTAAAATCCTAATTCTTTTCCATTTTTTACATTAACGAAGAACTGTTGAGGCACAAAATAAAATTTTCTCGCGTTATCTGAATCATACTAAATGTATAGAGGAATACCCATATTTTTTTATGTGTTTGTTTCACCCAATACATTAAATCTTCGTTTAGATTTTTAGTTTTAAATTTTATGGAAATTTGTTTAAGATTTTTAAATAGGATATTTGAATAAAAATAAAATATAATAATAATAATAATAATAATAAACGTCGTTTAGATTGAATCAATTTTAAAAGATTTTTAATGTCTTCCAAACACAACGTTAAAAATAAATTTATTCCCGAATATACCTTATTAATATTTTACTTGTATAATTAACACAGATGCAATAAATATGTCCTTACTTCAAGCATCTTTACTAAAGTGTTGTTCGAAAAAAGTGTAGGCTATCTGTATTTTTTTAATATTTTAAATGGTTAATTTAGTAGTGACTTGTAATTTTTAGAACCAAACATATTAAATATAAACATTTGCAATATTTAATTGAAGTCAATAGATGAAATTGAAGAATTAATATTTAGTTTAGATTAATCGTCACATAATTTTGCTTATGTATTTTTTCATTAAAATAACTTAATTTATTAAACGCTTATTTAAAAAACAGCAGTTTTTCTGCTTTTCATTATTTGCAGCACCTTCAAAACAGTTTTTGTTTTACTTTGAACTTATGTAGGCAGAAAGTTTGTTTCTCATTGTAATTTATTAACAAATATTTATCAGATAATTTTATATATAAATGTACAATATAATTAATCTGTCTAAAACCTAAAATCAATGTGACATTTTGGAAACATTGAAATGTTCAAAGAGATACCTTAGAAACTAAAATTTACAAGGATTTTGTCAGATGTTTGTATCTGATAACATATGTTTTATACGGGATCTGCGTAAAACAATATTAAGTTTTCTAATATTATTAGTTCCAATCTTGCACGGAAGGCCGTGTAACATACAGTGTCAGCAATGTCAATAGTTTGAAATTGTCCTGTACTACAATGGTGTTGTCCTTCTTAATTCTGTGTTATCACAAGATGGTTTTCGACATCTTATCACTACAGAATATTATCTATTTTCTGTATTTCAAGATGTGACTGATTTGTTAATATTTAAAAGCTTCAAGACAAACTTTAGAATTTCAAATTTATACAGATAGCATGGTTGAGTAAAGCTATGAAAATGTCCTTTCATTAGGATTATCCAAAAAGATTATTCCGATATTTATTTTGTATAAAATATTTATTTATAATTTTGTACATTAAGTCATGTCACATGCTTTTTTAGCAGCGTAAACAGTTCGAATTTTCGGTGTTTTTATACATTATTGTTTATTGCGCTAGTATCTGCTTGGTTTACATAGTTACTCTTCGACATGTCATTGCAGCCATTTTTTGTTTGTTGCATTTCCAAATGTTTATTGTTATTTAAGAGCTTACTTCAGTTACGCAACAACTTTCTCAAGTTAATATTAAACCAACTTAGTGTTTTTTTAAAGCAGCTTTTATTTCATTAGTTTTTTATATTCTTTTTGGATGAATATCCAGGGTTTATGTCTAACGTTGTAGCTGTGTACTTCTTGCACTTATGTTGAAGTTTTAATCTGTGGGCACTTTTAATTTCGGAAACAAATTTATTGGGTTGTAGCAAAATTGTTAGCCTCCTCAGGCTAAAACTCAAATCAAATCGAAAAAGTACAAAGCTACACTGTTAAAAATTTGCAGCAAACTGTCCAGTCATTTGACCGTTTTTATAGAAAATGGTTACATAACCGTAATTTAACTCTATTCTGACCATATTATTGCTCATATTATGGTCAGAATAGAGTTAAATTACGGTTATGTAACCATTTTCTATAAAAACGGTCAAATGACTGGATAGTTTGCTGCAAATTTTTAACAGTGTATAGTGTTAGACATAGGCCTCAGATATATGGTAAAATATACAAAATAATGAAACGCAATCAAGAAATTTGTCAGGGACGTTTCCATTGTTTTAAGATTAGTTTTTGAATGTCTTCGTCTGACTGAATTATTTGTTAAGGTGTCTAAATGCTTTCTGGAATCCCTTCGGTTTTGAAGAGTTTAAGTTCTTCGAGAGATATCTGCAAGAATTGTTAATATTACTTACTGCTTCTTTTACAGCTTACTGACTACACTATTGGAGGGCACGTGCTTTGTGAATGGGTCTTATGTGACCTAAAGCAAAATAATTGATATATCATAAATTAATTTTGAAGATTTTGCACCATGCGCAGTGTATATTGTTACCGCATGTAACATAAGGATTAATTTACTATTAACAACAGAAATCCCATCATAAATTTATTCATAAATTAATACATGCCACCATTTCATTCCCAAACAAATCCTGTTTTAAAATAATAACAAAAATCGTTGATAAATTCGTGTTTTAAAATAATAATAATAATTGTTGATAAAAAAAACGTTATTTAAAACAATTCTGAAAATTAGAATGTTTGTTTTGATGCCATGAAATTGTTAATTTTACTTACTACAGACAGAATTTTCAGATTATTTATTCTATCACACAATTATTTTTTATTGTATAACTTTGACTAGAAAAAATTATAATCACCAAACTTTTTATCTCTGCAAACACGTACAGGAAAATGACGCTAATTACATGGCGTGTTGCATCTTTGACGTATCAAGATCTAAGAACATATTTCTGTAGTCTCAGATATATTAACAGAATCTTTTCAGTGATACTGTTTTGAGAAGGTGTTATTAAATATACAAGCGTATGGTTTGACGGAAGTGTATATATTAGAAGGTAGAGGCATGGTGTCAAATATTTATTTAATTCCTTGATTTTCTTAGCAATAGCATTACATTGTGTATACTTTAATAAAGTGATTATTTAATAATCTATATTATTTCCGATATACTTTATGCGTAGTGGTCATCCTGGTTTTTATAATGTTAAATTAACATAGTTTGAGTCAGAAGAATTATTTACCGAGATATTTCTTTTTTAGTAGGATTTTTTAATTTAGTAATATTCCTATATTTATTTTAATTTTGAAAACCCGAAAACTGGCTGCTATGCATAAAATATGTAAATAGTAATACCTATTTGTAAAGCTTTACTTTATTACTTGCTCAATCAAGAATTATATTTGCGATACTACTCTTGACAATTAAAAAGAGTGTGACATGTTGAAAATTTCACGTGCTCACAGACTCGGAAGATAAAGATAATCCCTTGTGAATAAAAGGCCTTTTGTGAATTGTCACTATTCAAGTAGGAGTACTATACAGAAGGGTGACAGGTGGACGTGAATCGGCTAATCACTTACTTGGAGAAATGGGATAATCTTCTAAGAATGAAAAATAGAACTAGACATATGGGTCTTTCATTGTCACCTGGAGATAAGAGACTGGAGCAGGTGTGGGAGTGAAAGAATGCTTTCTGCAGAAATTCCTGGGATGCAAGGAAGGCCCCTAGGAAGTGAAATTGCAGACGTCATGGCAGTTGGAGGTTGAACGAGATGGGAGTAAGGTCCTTTTTTGAGCGGACGTCAGAATCTGATTTTTTCTGACATCGTAATTTTACAAGACGGATATGATTATTATATTTTTTCATTTTTACTTTTTTTTTAATGTGTTAATTTAAAATAAAGTTTTTTTCGTTTCAAACGATAAATGGATTTCATTAATTATATATACATGTGTTCACGCTACCACAGCTATAGTATAGTATATATAATTAATTGGTGGCAGCAACTGGGATATGTAATCTAGAGTAAATTAGATTACGGATCTATGTGTTAACCTGATTAAACAGATGAAGAGCCAGTGGAAAACGGACAAGCAGAAATGTGGAGTCTTGAAGTCTAATTGGAGTCGTGGTTTTTTCTCGGAGTTTTAGCAAGCAGAGAACTGGTAAAAGAACTTTATCAATTAAAGCTGTGTGGTGTATGAACAGTCAACTATAGACTTGGTGCTACGTATTTGTGCTTCAAAATCTACAGTGGAATGAAGATATGCGGCGTACCATCTAGGTTGTCTACATACGGATCTAAGGTGAAATTAGTGCCTCATCAGTGAATTGAGTGTCTTCAAATCTTCAAAAATCTCTGTGTGTCATCTTTAAAAGTGCTTGGAAGCTTGGTATCAGTGTGGAGGAAATATCTACATCTAGAGGTAAGCTCTTTTATGATATCTTCTATAGAGGTCTGTTTTAAATTAAATTTTGTGTATAAATTTTAATTTTGGGGAACAAAACTCTATGAGAAATTTAAGAATTCTAGGGAAGCTATAAATTTGGTATTTAAATTTTTAGTTAGAATTTTTACGTTTGGTTATTTTCTGGTATCTGTTAGGTATAATATTGGGTTAAGAAAATTATATACTTATGTATATGTTAAAATTTACTTGGGGTATAGTAAATTGCAATTGATTAATTGAGATTATTAATCAGGATATTTTAATCATAATTTTGTATAAAACTTTTGGAAATAAGAGTTTTGTTTATATACATTTTATTTATTACAGTAATAAAGTTATAGCTTAATTTTATGTGTATACTGTGGATGATTATGATTAAATGTTTCAAAATAAATTGAGGTTATACTGTACTGTTGGGTATAAAGTATATTTTGGTGGATATACTCAGTTTGAAAGACGTCACTGTTGCATGAGAATTTGCTATATTAAAATTGTGTCGTTTTTGAATACATTATTATACGTATAGTGAAGAAAATTCTATTTCTGTATTTATTGTATTATTGTAAATTGAATATATCTGATATTTTGAAATTTATTATATTTTGGGGGAAAATATAGTAGAGTATTTAGCAAAATATAATAAAAGCATCTTGCTGTTATTAGCAGAGGAATTTGAGACCAGTGTCTCAGAAAATTGTTAAAGTAGAGCTATAATTCAGGCTATTGTTAGTGCTGATGATTATAATGAAAGTTTCGCGAAAATTCGCTTGCAGTATATTCTTGAACAGTAGGCGGAGCGGAAAGTACAGGAAAAACTAATTGAATTAGATTGTAGAGAAAGAGAGAGGCAAATTGAATTACATCGGATAGTGCAAGAAGTAAAACTTAAACAATTTGAATCAGAAAAACAATTTGAATTAAGTAAACTTGATAAACAACTTGAATTAGATAAACTTAAGCAACAATTTGAATTAGAAAAATTGCGTATTCAAAATTCTATGGATATTGTTAGAGTTTCGTCGAATGTTGATTTGCATAGAACTTCTAGAGTTCCGCGTTTTGATTCCAAATTAATCAATATCACTCTTTTCTTTATGATTTTTGAAAGCCAAGCTAAGAAAGCTAAAATTTCTCAGGAGGATTGGGTTAGTCAATTAATTCCTTTATTACCTTCGGACATTGCTCAAATTATAGTTAAGCAATCTGTAGACAAGTGGGATGATTTTCAGTATATAAAGAAAGTTTTGTTAAATAGGTTTAAGCTGAGTACAGGCGCCTTGAGGCAAAAATTTGAAAATCATCAAAGAAAATCTGATGAATTATGGGTGGATCTGATTTACGAGTTAAGGGGTTATCTTGATAATTAGTTAGAGTCGTTAGAAATGAGGGATTTTGAATCCTTAAAAAAACTAATGCTCACGGAACAACTGAAAAAACGCGTCCCTTTTGAAATAAAAGAAAAAATTAAGGATGATTGGGAGGAAAAGAAGATTGCTTCTAAACTCGCGGAAAAATCAGATAGGTTTGAAAGTGTTAGAAGGGAATTTGAGAGATTGGAAAGAAAACCTTGGGAAAAGAAATCTTTTCAAGAAACTCATGTTGATGACTTTAATTCTAATATTAAGAATAAAATTAAATCTAAATTGGACTTTGTAAATAGAAAAGATATTGTGAAAAATGATAAATTTAAGAAGGACCAGGCTTTTGAAAAACAAAGGCAAATTACATGTTTTTTGTGTTTAAAACCAGTACACGTGAAACAAAATTGTACGGAATGGTTAAAAGATAAATCTAATTATGAGAGTAGAAATCTAGGTTGGATTATTACTAGTGATGGGAAAGGTATAAATAATAAGGAAGGTGTGGCAACGGAATTACCTATGGTTGATTTATGCGTGAATGGTAAGAAAGTAAAAGTGATTAAGGACACAGGTGCGCAAATAGCGGTTTTTGATGCTAATGACATTCCGTGGAGTGCTAAGAAAGTGGGAAATGTCTTTCTTATACCGGCCCTCGGAAATAGACAAAAGGCGGATTTGGTGTCCGTGCCGATTGCTTTGATAGAAGATGAAAATGAGTACGTTGAAAAGAATGTGGTGATTGCAGTTGTGAGAAAACTAAATTCGCCGCTACTTATAACACCTGCTGTTTATGAATTATTAAAGTTAGGAAATATGGATAAGCAAAATTCAGTGTGTAAACAGGTGGAAAATCAGAGAGAATTAAATGGGCAGGGAACCTTCAGATTGTCTAGCGATCATGAGCAAAAATTCGTTAGAAAAATAGTTGTAAATGAAATATGTGAAAGGGATAATCAGTCTGTTAATGAGATAGAGGTAAATTCATCGGGAGATAGGAATTTGGAAAAAGGGTCTAAATTGATCGATACAAAAGATGATGCGTCTCAAACGAATAATGATAAAAGGTCATGTAAGGGAGGTCAATTTCGGGAAAAGAATGCTGAGCATGCTGTAAATATAACCAGGTATTTTGTTGGTAGTATGGGAGTTGAGCGTGTTAGAAATAGAATTAGAAAGAAATTGAGTTCACCTATGACTGTGGCCAGAAAAATTAACTCTTGGATGAAAGATAATGATAGAAAAAATTGGGGGGCTAAATGCCAAGAAAATGGATATGGAAATTCAAAGTTTAAAAGAATGGAGCATTCTGCTTTTAAAACGGATCATAAAGAAAGATTTATTAAAATCAAACAAGATTTAGATATGAAAAATCATTATTATGAAGTTGTGAGTCGAAAATTATTGTCGAAAAGATTTTCTGATAGAAGTATTATAGATATTGGTTTTCGGGAGAATACTCTAAATTAAGTTATTTTTCTAAATTTGGCAGTACTCATTATTGTAATATCTGTATTGTGTTTATTTATCATTTAATGCTTAATATTTTCGTAATAGTAAAACTTCATTAATTTAATAATTGCATAATTTAGTATGCGTTCTTTTTGTTTGTAGAAGTGTCCAGAATTAAGCTTTTAAGCAAGTGTTTTTTTTAGGAAAATTGTGTTTGGCATTGTGTTATATATCGAATTATTCTTTCTTTTTATTATTTTTTTTGTTAGAATCATGTAAAGTGTAATCTGTATTTGGTATTATATGTATGTGAAGTATTTCAAAGTTGTTTCTTAGGGCATCAATTGTATAAATTATTCCTGGAATTATACTTAGGTATAGTAAGTGAGGGATTATAGTAAATCCTATTGACAGTGTGGTCTATCAAATACTGAGTATGGGAATGTGTTTATATTCTGTGAGGATTTCATGTCTTATTCTAAATTCCTTTATACTTTGTTGACCTCTTAAGAGAGTTGATTGAAGGATCTTATTGTATTCATATATATGCAAAATTTCCTGCAGAAATTTTTCCTTAGGGTGGAAGAGTTGTGACATGTTGAACATTTCACGTGCTCACAGACTCGGAAGATAAAGATAATCCCTTGTGAATAAAAGGCCTTTTGTGAATTGTCACTATTCAAGTAGGAATACTATACAGAAGGGTGGCAGGTGGACGTGAATCGGCTAATCAGTTACTTGAAGAAATGGGATAATCTCCTAAGAATGAAAAATAGAACTAGAGATTGGGGTCTTTCATTGTCACCTGGGGATAAGAGACTGGAGCAGGTGTGGGAGTGAAAGAATGCTTTCTGCAGAAATTCCTGGGATGCAAGGAAAGCCCTAGGAAGTGAAATTGCAGACGGCACGGCAGTTGGAGGTTGAACGAGATGGGAGTAAGGTCCTTTTTTGAGCGGACGTCAGAATCTGATTTTTTCTGACATCGTAATTTTACAAGACGGATATGGTTATCATATTTTTTCATTTTTACTTTTTTTTAATGTGTTAATTTAAAATAAAGTTTTTTTCGTTTCAAACGATAAATGGATTTCATTAATTATATATACATGTGTTCACGCTACCACAAGAGGTTTCAAATGCAATCTCACATTAAAATGCGTAAGGACGGTTGTTAATTCAGAATATAAAAATAAGAAAATATGTAAACATTTTCTGTAACCTAACACATAAGAAAGCAGGATGAATGGTTTTTAGTTAATATTAAAAACGTCCTAATGATATTATAACTGCCATATTGTACGAGATATCCTTCATAATACGATTCTCATTAGATGATTGACTGAGTTAACTGCGTTTACTTATTTCCTTCGTTTAATTATTTCCTTTTATTTTTTTAATCCAATTTTTCTACTATTATGTAAAATAAGAAAAGAAAATGTATGTATATGTTTATAAGGGAATGCATATTTCACATAGGAATTTCATTTTCTTTTATTTATTAATTTTCCAACATTTTATCCTTATGAACTAGAACATTCACCTTTATAATTTCTCCCTATATACGCATTAAATTAAAAAGGTTATTTTGCTATTGCTCAGATCATTAATTAACTTTAAGTTACATTATTATTGTTTAATTTTGGTCTTTATATAGAACTTAAATTAATAATATTTCATAAATAAATAATCTGTTCATGCTGTTGATTTTACGACTCACTCTGTTGTATAAAATCTTCATT
This sequence comes from Maratus michaelseni, assembly GCA_963931845.1. NCBI lineage: Eukaryota > Metazoa > Arthropoda > Arachnida > Araneae > Salticidae > Maratus > Maratus michaelseni. The sequence goes on along the minus strand of OZ007588.1, from coordinate 147,864,603 downwards.
TATAAACTCGGTGTACAGTTTCTAAGTTAGAACACAATTTAAGGCTTGTCTGACATTTCTGTTCATTATGTTTTTATGTTCTTTTAGTAACGATTTTCTAAATGTTTATAAACATTTCATTTTTATTTAACTTTCCAGTCTAAAAACGTATTTAATAGCTCCTTGAACTGTAAAACAATTCTGCTGTCAGTAAGCGATATGGAAGAGGACATATAATATCTTTACTTCTTTTATTTATAGCGAAGTATTTTTTCATTAAAGAACCCTCAATACTTTAAAAACAATTTCCAATATGAAGCATAGAATTTAATTGTACGATTTACTTTAGTAACATCCAATCTCTTCGAAAAGAAAATAATACTTTCTTCTGCTTTAAAACTTTATGTTATAGTCCTTCTTACAAAACTGCAAAAACAAAAGACTGTCAGTGGTATTAAAGAAAGAATTAACTTAATGAATTTTCTTTTTATATTTATATAAAAGTATTCTCTCAGAAGCAGATATTTTTTTATCCTTAAAAATTCTTTGAAGTAATAAAATTTAGGTTTAATTGTAGGATTCGTTTTAAGAACACATAGTTAACTAAAATTGAAAATAATTTCTTCTAAAACAACTTTTGGAAAGTAACAACTTTTTGGAAGTTAACTTTTGGAATCCCACAATAGCAGAAATCATCCCAATGCTCCAAAACTTGTAATAGCCGACTATACCTAAAAGTATTTTTCTTCATCTTAAATGGATTGGTGTTCGGTCAAGCGGGTATCTCTAAGTGATGGATGGGGTAATGTGTTAGCATTTCTAGACAGAACAGAAAGAGAAAAAGATTTTTTTCACTAACTGGATCAATGTTCACAGTGATAAAAAGAGAAGCGTAACACCTGTCGAAAATTAAATAAATTTAAAAAACAGTAGGGTGTTTCCCACTACTTAATAAGCAAAAAAGGGGGACGAAAAAAAGTGAGAATTCAGGGCTATTTTATTGAGATTTTAAGGTGATTCAGTTTTTAAAGCTAATTAATAATAAATAACCCCTTCTAGTGTACAGAAAACTTTTATGTTTAATCTAAAATTGAAATTAAAACGAAATAGTGGTCTCCGAAATGCTTAATCTTTCATTATATGAGGATTATTCATTATTGGGAATCTTTCATTATATTGTTGTGTTTAAAATACAAAATTAACAGATAAATGTCCTATGTTAAGTGGTAATGTATATTTTTTTAACTTTAAGTAACTGTTTAGCGTGACGAATTAATGTAATGTTACTTATTTCTCAGTGCAAAATAATGCAAAAGCCTTTTTAGGCATAGCAGAAATTTTTACGAAAACGCAATGCATAGTTTCTCACGATTCATGAACATTTTATCTACTCTTCTGAAGAACTTTTGAAAAGGACAAAATAACATATCAGATAAGAATCCAATTCTAAAGTTTGTGTACACGTTTCTGGAAGGAAAGTTACGGAAAATTTCGAACGAACTTTCAGCTGGGATCCTCTGCCTACTACACCATATAGAGATAATACGGGACGCAGATTATTAAATTTTAAAGCTTTTGAAAGACCTCAAAACGCGAAAATAAAACCGAAAATCTGTCTGTCAAATTATAGAAAAATTGGATTATATTCGTAAATGGCGATGAGACAACTAATCTGTAGGTGACAAAAAGAACTGGAATGGAATGGACATATTATGATGGAGTTAAATACCAATTCTTAGAAAAATCCAAACATTTTACTGTGAAAAAAACATGATACTGAAATTAACCCATTAAGCGTCATTGCTCCCATTTTGGGAACATTGCTTTATGATTTTTTTCTAAAGTGAGTATTTTATATATTGTTAAAAGGTTCCTGTTATTTGAATTTTGAATATAATAGACGACTTCTGAATTTTTTTTTAAGTTTCATCAGAATTTTCTATTTTTTAATATGTGTTAAAAAAGGCGAAAAATAGCTTTTTGGCCGTACTCGAAAGAAATATTTAAAAAAAAAAAACCTCTATAATAAAAATTATATTTTTTAGTTAAAATATGTTTATAACAGTGTATTATATTAAACAACATCAATCCGGAATTAATATGTATAATAGATCAATCACAATTACCGAAAGCATATAACATTCCCAAAATGTGAGCAATGGCTCCTAATGGGGGTAATGTTTTTGAAAACGTGTACATATGATTCCGCGCATTTATGGTATTTATTTTTCAGTTTATCAGCTATAAAAGGGATAATATCATTCTGAAACTAATATTTAAGGAAGATTTCATATAAATTAGTCCAACTTTTACATTTATAATAAAAAACAAAACAAAATGAAATTACCAGTTCTATAAGCATTTTCATTATCCATCTCTTTATTTTTCATCATTACATTATTTTTTTCTGATTTTTTTACATGGAAGATGATTGAACAATTTTTTAGATTTGCATGATTTTTCGGATGTTCCAGAAATCGTTTTTTTTTTTTTGCCACTTGATTGCAGTATTGTAACATACGACGAAGATATCTTCCTCATATGTATGTCGCATAAATTATTTTATATTACATATGTAATAGAAAATAATTTATGCGACGATTTATCCCATGTTATTGGTGGAGTAGAATTTTCGGTAAATTCTAAATCAACAGACAATCAAGAAATATCTGATTTAGAGTTTTAAAATGACAAAATATTAAAAGCAGACTTGATATTTCAGATGAAAGTTCAGACGAATCTTCAATTCGGAATATGGAAAAACTAAGCAAAATGAAAAAAAAAAAAAAAAAAAAAAGTTAAAAAATTAATTTCAGAAAAACGCAAAAAAAAATAATATAATGCTGCATAAAAAATGTTCCATCATTTTCATGTAAAATAGTAGGACAAAAATTATGTAAATGCGAAAAATAAAGAGATGGATAATGAAAATGCTTATGGAATCGGTAATTTTATGTTTTATTTTTATTATAAATGTAGATGTTGGACTAATTTATATGAATTATTCGTAAAATATCAGTTTCAGATTGATATTACCCCTTTTATAGCTAAAGAACAGTGAAATAACAACCATAAATGCACGGAGGCATGAGTAAAATTTTGAAAAAAATTACCCCAATAAGAGCCATTGCTCCTATTTTGGGAACATGCTATTTTTCCTAAATATTCAGATTTTTTTTTTTTAATTTTTCTTCAGAAATACTTTAAAGACTTCCTATTCATAAAAAAAAAACAACTGTTCCATAAAAAAAATAGTTTAATATATATAGCGGTGATTAATGGGTTAAAAGATCCCTCTAGTGGTGAAAAGAGTAGTACTAAAATTAAAATATGACTGGTGAAAAAGCTTAAAAGAAAATTCCTATGCAACAAAAAAAGAATTACAGAAATCGTATCAGGGAAGAAGAAATCGCAAAATAGTCCCAAAAATGCATTATTCAGAAATAGCGATTTAGAGTTATTAAGTGATGAACGTAAATTAATTTTTAGATTATTCAAGGAACACAGAACAATAAAATAAAACCCGAAAGCTCAAATATTATGAGAGAGTAATATACCAATTCTTAGGAACATCAGATAATTATTACTGTGAAAAAAAAGTAACGCCTAAAAAGAAGATTATTATTTGAAAAAGATGATAGCTAAGCAGTTTTTATGGACTGCATGTAGTAACTGGAATACCTAAGAAATTGTTAGAAAAAAACCTCTAGTAAATCGGTCCCAAAACTGGAATATAAAGAGGCTAGTTATTTACGTGAACGCGATATTTAATAAAAAATCGTTGACCACCCGACCCCCACCTCCTGAAATATAACAAATAATCTGCAAAATTAAGTTTTCTGTATTATTTATTTATATCATATAATTTAAAATCTGTAAAATAAAGTTTTCTTTGTTAATTACTATACATTGTCTCAATCTTATATCGTATATTTTTTTATCTTTCTTTTCGGAAAGTACATGGAGGAACGGGCCTTCAAGTGTCCGAAGCAAAAGTAAATTCAATACGATATCCCACTTATGTCTAGGTCGATCAGTTTTGTTCAAAATTTAAGAAAAGTTATCTATCAATTTTAACAGAATTTGGATTTTTGGAATCATAAAAATACTTTACATATATATCGTTATTTTCAAATCCACACCTCGAATAGTTTTCTTATTATTCGAGTATATATGAAAATGAGAATTTTTTATTGTCTGCTATTAGCAAATCATTTTTTACTTTTGCGGTTTGATATTTCTTCACGTCATTTTCAGATAAAAAGGTCACATTTTCGAAACTCTGTTTAATGAGTTTTTAATTAATATCTCGGCTAATTATCAAAATATTAAAAATCGGAGCTTCAGGTGCGTAAAGACGTTACCAAAATTCTCAGATTTTAGGTGCGCTAAATTTTGCTAGTTATTGCCGAAACACACACTGACACACTGATACACACGCAACACACAGAGAGTGGAACTTTCTTTTATTAGTTTAGATATAATAAAAAATATATACCATTAAAATCATTCGAAAAGTGTATACTTACAAAGTTTTGTAAAAATGTTTAGAGAGAAATAAATATTTATAAGTTGTTTTAGGCTGATAACGGGTAAATATATTTTTTTTAATATTTACCTGTTTGAACAACTTTTTTTATTATTATTTATTTTAAACTAGCTGACCCGCCAGGGGTTGCCCGGGACCGTGATAATAAATTCAAACAAACTTCATGTTTCTATGATTTTATATGTTTAATCCGATTTTCTATAAAATATTTTAAAATGAAAAGATCTAAAAAAATATATTGATATTTAGTGGTAAAATTGCTCGTAACAGGGTAGTTTATTCGTTTTTCACATAGGGCGTTTCATAGTTTAAAATACAACTATGTAGACAACAATATATATATATATATATATATTGTTGTCCGAACTTTTTGAAAATTTTATCGGTTATAAATCTAACGCGTTTACAGCCACTGTAAAAATTTCATGAAAAAAAATATTGATATCTAATTGTAAAATAAATATGTTTTCTTTTCGCTTTATTTTTGATTGTTTGTTTTCGCGACGGCTACATTAACATAACAACAAAAAATAGTTCCAATCTTTCGAACTCAATGAAATTTTCATATAACTGTATCCAAGCTCTCTTTAAAATTTCGCGAAAAAATACGCATATTTAGTAGTGAAAACATGAGTCGAAGCAGACAGAAACAAAGTTAAAAAAATCGACTTTTCGCGGGTTTTTTTTTTTTTCAAAAATTTCTCGGATTTTATTTTTTGAGATACTTTTGTTTCAGGACAGTTCGAAAATTTTGTAAGTGATGTAAATCTGATTTAACGAGAAATTCTAAAAGGATTATTTCGAAATATGGACGTTCAGTTACTTTTTGCATAGAAAAAAGATCGTCTCCGTGAGACGCGAAGTGATAGCGTTTTCCGGAGTTAGAATAGTTAACATTCGTATTTTTAAAACTAATTACACCGTAAATTAGAAGAAGATTCCAGTTTTAAGAGAATATTTCTGGTTCGTCTCTATGTTTAAAATTGCGCCCTGGAGGAGCGTTGCTATAAAGGAGAAAAATGTTTAACGGGAAAACGACAGTTTTTTATTATTTTTGTCAAAGGGTTAACAGCGATATTTTTTCGAATTGATTGCAGCATTTGAGACTTTAGAGCACGATATTTTCTAATATGTCTTTGCATTTTTAACTGTACCGAACGATTTCGCCGATTTAGGTTTGCACAGAACTACGAAAAAAATACCTTATATTTGTCAAAAACTATTTTTAGCCATAGTCAGTTGTATTTAGGTCTTTATAGAATTAGATCCTTTTATTCAAATACTGTAGTATCTCCGAGCTCTGTAATTAAAAATTGTGTATATAATAAAAATTTCGATGCTTAAAAAAAAAAAAAAAGATAAAAATATTTTCATAATTGTGAAAGGTGTAGGTATTTTAAATATATTATATATATATATATATTTTTTTTTTTTTTTTTTTTTTTTTAAGGAGTATGCAGTAACTATTGTGTGCATGCAAAGTTTTTTACATGCATGGTGCTGAAAAAATAACTTTTTTTTCTTTTTCTAAGCGATATCCATAATGTATATATTTTTTCGTATATATATGTATATATACGAATATATATATATATATATATATATTATTTCACAGTACCCAGTCCTAAGTGGAGAAGTTTTTATGCATAGTATTTATACATATGAGGGGGTCGGAGCAAGAAAGTGACAAGCCACATTTTTGGGTAAATAAATCTAATACTGTAATCTGATGCTTAATATTGCAAATTACAATATTCTACATATGATTTGTTTATAATGTCACTTGGTGGCAGCATATGTCCCACGTGTCATTTTTCCCGAGATGTTTATGCCCCAAACTTTTTGTTATATACCTTGATTTCAGTATTTGATCAAATTTTCAAATTGAAACATCTCGGAAGTTCAAAAATGTGGATTAGCACTCTCTTGCACCCACTCCTTCATATAATGTTGAAATTCGTGTATTGTAACATGCATATATTTCAAAGTGTAGACAGTAACTTGTTATCAGCTAATATTTACAATTTATATGAAATATTTTTGTTGAATAATTACATGATCCGTGTACTTTTCATTTGAAGATTTTTTTTTATGTATAGACAAAGCCCAACACATTATATTTTATAATCCCACGAAGATTTAAGATAAAGCACAAAAAATGTATGCCTTTTTCAGGTTTACTTTGAAACAAGGAACTGAAATGAAAAGTTTAAAATGTATATTATCGTTTAAAAGAAAACGGTTGGTGCAATTTTTAATATGTAGACGACACCTTATTTTAAATTGCATTCATCTTTGGAACGTAAACACTCTTTCAAATTCAACGGTACTTGTCTGCTACAATTTAGTTATTATATAGCATATGGTATTGTATTTTGCTTCAGGACAGAGTGTAATAAAGAAGTACAAACTTTACCTTTTCAAAAAAATTACAGATCACATTTTCATAGCAGTAAAATAATGCATAATTGCAAAAGCTATAAAATGGAAAAACCTGATAACACTAATGGTCATTTGCTTAATTAAAGCATAAATAATAAGCTTAATAAAGTACCGGAACCCTGATTGTGAAAGAAAAAGTGTAAAGGTCTTATTTCTTACAATTTTTTTTTTCTAATTTATTTATTGGGTTGTTCGGAAAGTCATTTCGTTTTTCCCAACAGATGTCGTAATTGTATGTTTTCACAGCCAACTTCACATTTAAGCCGCAGTGTCAGTACATATTTTGAGAGCTGATAAAACAAGGCTTGTTTGCTAAAAAGATTTATTTGATTCTGCGCAATAGTTTTTGTTTGGTGCTCTATCAATTATGGAAAGTCGAAAGCAGCACTTTCGGTATATTTTACTGTTTTACTGCTGAAAAGGTAAAGATGTTGTTCAAACAAGAAAAATATTAGTCGATGTGTATGGAGAAGGTGTATTGACAGAACGCCAGTACCAAAACTGGTTTACAAAATTTCGTTCTGGAAATTTTGATGTTGAAGATGCACCACGTTCTGGAAGGTCATATGAAGCTGATGAAGACAAAAGAGAGGCATTGATTGATACAAACCGCCGAATAATAACTCGTGATATTGTGAGAGATTAAAGTTATCGAATTCGACTGTTCATGATCACATCAAACGCCTTGGTTTGAATTCAAAACTTGCCATATGGGTTCCACATGAACGAAATTTGCTCCTGTGCTTGTCTGTGATTTTCTTCTCAAATGTCAAGAAAATGATTCATTTTTGAAGCGAAGCATTACTGAGGACGATAAATGGGTTATGTACAACAATGCAATAGATCTTGGTTCAAAATAGATGAAATGGATCAAAGCACATCGAAACCCAATATTCATAAAAAAATTTGATGTTGTCTGTTTGATGGGATTTGATGAGAATATTTTTTTAGCATTTACCGGACAATACAATGATCAATTCGGAAGTGTATTCTCATCAATTGGAAAAAAATGAATGATTTGCTTAAACAGAAAGGCTAGATCAGCAGAAAAGGTACAGTGTTCCATCAAGATAATGAGATACCTCATACAAGTGTGGTAACTCGCCAAAAGTTTTTACGGCTTGGATAGAATATACTACTACACCCACCATATTCTCCAGATCTGGCACCTTCAGACTATTACTTGTTCTGGTCTATACAAAACTTTTTATTTGGTGAAACCTTTACTTGAAATGAGCACATTAAAAATGACTTGGATCTGGTTTTTTCCAGCAAAATCATAACTTTATGAGCGTGGAATCATGCAACAGCCAGAAAGATGTCAAAAGGTATTAAACCAAAAAGGAGAAAAAATAATTCAATAAAATATTTATTCACTATAAGAAAATCGACTTTCCCTTACACAAAAAAACGAAATTACTTTCCGAACAACCTAATAATTCGTATTTTATATACGTTTTACACATTTAACATAGCATGGCAGTATTTGTTTGCAATATTTTGTATGTATTTCCTCAAGAAATACTCCATAAAACAGGATGATTAAATTATGATAGGATTTTATTTAAATAAAAATAGAAATATATAAACATTTAAAGTATCCAAATACTAAAAACGCAAAAATCTTACGAATCTTACTCGCTATTTTTTCCTAAAACTCATATATTTTATGAATATATAACTACATATGTAGAAAGATAAATCATAAAAATTTCTTTTTGTGTTATCTGAACATTTTTATGGAAATGAAACGAAACTCAGTCTTTGCAAAACTTTTTTTTTTTTTTGTAGATGTCCCGTTCTTAGAAAGATGCTCTTGAAAAAATATAATATATTCATCATCACTGGGTTACATTTGTATGTCTACCAAAGATTTAAGAAGAAAATTTTATAACTTATTTATTCATAATGCATTTGGCTTATGTATTCATATTTTCCTTTCATAGGTGTTTTAGAATTTATTTCTTGTTTTATAACAATGTACATACCTCAAGTATTCATATCTTATTTTCTTTTAAATATCATTCATTAGAAAATAATATTATGTAAAAAGTTAATAACAATAAGCGAACCAGTGTTGGCATTCATCCCTTTTGAAAAGTTATATTATTTGAAATTCAAACATTTAAACTGACGTATATTGATATTAATAAATATAAATAAATGCACTATACGAATGAAAAATTATATTTTCAAATAATCATTTCAATCATTTTCCAAAACCCTGTTGCTTCATTGTTCATATTAATATTTCAGATACATAGAACAGTAAAAGAAATAAATAAGTTTTCCTTTAACGATTTCCCTATAGAAATCCTGTCTGCGTATACTTTAATTTCCAAATAGGCATCATAAATACAGGATTATGTCGTATTTCCAAATATAGTATCATAAAAGTTTCTATCGTGTTCAGTTATCAATAGTGAATTTCTATCACAAATAATAATTAGAATTTCAGTGAATAAAAGTATTCATTCAATGTTTTATTTATTTTGCCCTTATTCATTCACATATTTAAAATTTTTAATAATGCGATGTAATTGTGCAATATTTCGTGCATTGTTTCTGGTTTCTTTAATTCTTTCAAACTCGTTTGCATTGCTTGATATTATTTATATGAAGGAAGAAATTGAAATTTTCATTATAGTAATTGAACGACGATTGGAACACAGAAAAATGTAAGAATTACTTATATTTAACACATTTGAGAACGTTCCTTAAAAGAAATAAAAATTGAATTTAGGTCCAAAACGAAATTAGTCATTTCCAAGTCCCCAGTATCAACACTATTTTAAATATATCACGATGTTTGCGGAATATCATTTTAAAAAATGATATATATTAAAAAATAGATATTATACAGATTATATCAAGTATTATGAAAGGTGTTATGATAGCGTGCAGAGCTTTACAAATTTGATACAATATGAAGCCAGCAAAAAAATTTAGTCGGCAGTAAAAAAAATATTTGACCCCGCCCCCTTTCATGAAACTTATCAAATTTATATTTCTGGGGAAAAAAGAAATACTCTAAAGGCTGAATAATTGGCATGTTTGGAAAATGCTGATTGCGGAATGATTCTGCGGAATATCTGTATAAGTGTATGGTAAATGCTAAAAATCTGTATCTGTTGAGAGGGCATCAATGAAATAGTGGAACAGGAAACCAATTGTTGCCTATTTTTTTGTCAAATTAGTCAAATATTTTGGATTGTATTATTTTAAATTTTACATTTGATGAACTTATTTTTGGCTAAATTGTGTAATTTCTAAATTTATTTCGTAACATGTTGTATCTTTGCAATATCTATAATGAGACATCTTATGAAATTTAATTTAACATGGGATTAAGATGAGTAACAGATGCTGCTCTTGATAGAGATTGTATGCCAGTAATGATTGTAGGGAAATAAAGCTGATTTACTTACATAAGCCAGCTCAAATAATAAATATATTTACATGCTTGTAATATAAATCACAATATGCATGATATCGAAACTAACTACGTTTGCAAAAGCACTCAAGAGTTATTATGTAGTATACTGGTAAAATAAACTATTCTAAAGAGTTCATATTGCGTAATCGGAAGCAGCTGCCAGCTGGAAGGCAAATAAAAATTTAAGTATAAATAAATTTACAAAAACATACTCTTCTGAAGTACAATGGATGATTTTTCTCTTTCCACTAACTGCAGGGGATAAACCAAACACATTTAATTATAAAATATATTTGAGTAAATAATGTTTAAAAATTAGTAATAAAATTAGTAATAAAATTAGTAGAGAAAAAACGCACTTTGTGGTCTTAGGTAATTTTTCTAAAAAATAACTAAATAAATAAAATAATTTTATAATAAAAGTTGGTTGGCTAGTGTTGCAACCTGGCTACCGCATTTGTCAAGCCCTGGTCGCTTATATTATACCTTTCGTGGATCTTTTACTGAGTTGAATAAAACAATTTGGATGCTCTACCGCCCCTACGGGATTATTATTTATTTTGGAAACAATAATTTGAAAAGTCTTTTATAAAGCTTTTATGTTATGCTATAAATTAGTGTTTTCAGAGTTGAATGGCGATGAGTTTTTAATGTGAAGTAGATAAGAGACTGTTATATCGTTAAAAAATAATAATGGTTTATAACTGGAGATGGCGCCACTATACAGACCTTGTGATATTTATTTATGATATTCATACCCCACAGTGAATAATCATTATTATAGAGATGTCTGTCATTTGAGCGGCTTTTACCAAGTTTTGTACATGCGTAAATAAATCTTCTATATTGTAAAATAGAGATGTCTCCTTGTTGTCAAGTATTTACAAACTTCACTGGCGATTATATTTAATACAATTCGTCGATATTGAAGTCGCATCATAGTTTATTAATTTTGGGATATCCTAAGTTTATAACAGCTCAGAGCAACATGATAATGTGAAGGCTGCCAAGACTCTAGAATGTCAAATACCACATATCCCATGTTGCAATTTTTCTCTCATTTAATCACTTTTGATTTCATTACATACACATTTCTTTTCAAAAATAGTGGTATAGAAAATTCGTGGAAATTAGTAGCTGTGCATTGTACTTTAAAAGTGTGATTGAACATTTTCTTACGTATTAATATATTACGTATTAATATATAAATATATTTACCTTAAAACATTTTAGAAAATATGCTGAAAAAAATCAGAAAAACAGTGTATTAATACAGTGTAACAATTGATTTGATAAAACAAAAAATAGACCTGTTTAACACTTTCGAACATAGTTGCAAATTAATTGTGATTTTGTTTTGTAAGCCGTCTGTCTGACGGTATTCTAACTCGCGTATATATACTCAGATTCCCATGTGATTTATATGTGTTATTGAGGATTACAATGGCCTGTTTGGTATTGGAAATTAAGTGTATAGCCTTTATAGTTCGTTCCAAATTTTCGTTACATTATGATCTATGAGACAAAAAATCTTTTGCAATGATGTTACAATATTTCCAACATATTGAAACTGATGTACAGGACTAAGGTGTACTAAAAGCTGCTTACTATTAAATAAGGTGTGTATAGCGTTTATTGTTGATATTTACAGGGACCGTATGTGAGCGAAAATTGATTCAAGAGCGTTTTCATCTGTGGTATGAGTTTTTAAATTAAACTAATTTTCTGCATATTACTGGGTGTGTATAAATTCTGTAAATATTATACAGAGTTGCACAAAAGAATTCGAGTTTATTTCTTTTATTGGCGTAAATTGCTGAAGATTAATTTTCAACTGGATTATGCTTTTCCTAACTGAACTAAATTTTAGCATATTACGTAGTATATATACAAATCTGTAGATCATATGGATACTTTTGTGACTATTGATTGTAATTTCTGAAAATGGGTTCTCAAATGTGTTATATGTTTCTAAATTGTTTACTTAGATAAGATATTTCAACCTTTTTAAACGTGAAGTTTTGTTACACTATTCTAAATATGTTGAAAGTGTTTCAGAATCTATGCATGAAACATGATTTTTTTCTTGTTTAAGTAATTATATGGCCGAAAATAGCTTAAATTTATTTTTTGTGTGACAGATTACAATAGACAATTTTCTTTGAAAAAAAACCCTACTTTTTTTCTTAACAATAGAACTTATTTTCTGAATCGTTGAATTTTTGTAATGTTGTTGAAAATACGCATGTATTTTTTTTTATTTTATCCTTCTTTACATTTCAAATAAAAATAGGCTTTAAATGATGGGATAAACATTTACTAACATTTTTTAATAAGAAATAAGAGTATTATATAAGAAACAAGAAAAAAAAAATCAATTAATCCAACATCTTATCATTTTCTTTTCAGAAACAAATAAATCGCAGATTTTCTTTTAGCACCTGATTAATTTAAGTGATATAATTAAAACATGGAAAAGTTTTAATTGTTCTCCAATTTTTCTGCCTTTTTCTGTTACTGAAAAACTATCAAAGAGGGAGAGAGAGGGTTACTGTAGAGACTATACGAGTTGTGGCTCCAAGCTTAGACATTGTGAGGTATTAATCACAGCAAATCGGCACGCTTCACTCTCTATTTTTTATACAGCACATAATTAAATCTTCACACGTTAAACGAATCATAAGCAGAAAATTCAGAAATAGCTTTTTCATTTCATATTATGTTTTAACTGGTTTGTTAAATCTTCCTAAAAATTATTTTTGTATGGTATAAGATATTTTTTAACTATTAGAAAAGTGGCTATAAATAAATAAATTTTTTTATATAAAAATCAAAAATGAAATATCATACGTTTATGCGATTTTAGAAAAAAAATGTTTCAAACGTTGTGCAAAGTGCTTTTTAAATACACTGTCCTCCAAAAGTTAAGGTACAACAAGTATTTTGTGTATAATTTGAAAACAAATGAAGATAAAAACATGAAATTTAGAAGAATTGTGCTTAGACGAATTGAACAATTATTTATCGAATTTTACTTAATTGTAACATCAAACATCATTTACAAATAAAAAAATGCATTTTCTGGAATAGTCCACAGTTTTATAAAAAAAATAAATAGCAGTTATTTCTGAAAAAAAAAACAAAAACAAATAAAAGATTTTAATATGGCATGGGTCCGGCCCTGCATGTAATGAATTTGTGGCATCAACTTTCCAGACTGTCAATTAAGTTGTCGGACACTGGAAAGTGAATTCCACTCCCATACATGGAGTAACGCTTGTTCCGACTCATTTAACGACTTTGTCCTCCTCCAGAGGACTTACGGCAGCCACCTACGGTCTTCTGAGATAGTCCCAAACATGCTCTATAGGATAAAAGTCCGAAGATTGTGCAGGCCATTTCATTCGCTCCAAACCTTGATCCTCTAAATATTTATCAACTACTCTAGCTCAATTCTATCGGGCATTATCAGCCATTCAGATTAATTCATCACCAATAACACTACCATACGGTGTGACAAACGGAGCAAGGATCTCGTCCCGATATTCACAGCAGTTCGAATTCTCCCATGGCACACTTGGAAGTTACTGTAACCAAAAGAAAGATTCCAGCCCAAACCACGATTCCACCTCCTCTATAACTGTGTCTCTCAACAATGTTAGATAGGTAGGATCTGATGCTTTGTTCTTTCCAGAACAACACACGAACTGAATCACTCTCCGTAGCAAACCGGTACTCATCTGTGAACAGTACGGAAGATTATTGTTGTGTCTTCCAGGTAACGTGTTCTCTTGGCCAAACATAAACGGGCAGTTCTGTGTTTTCACAAACAACGGATCGTCTTACATAGAGTCCTTAATTGGGAAGACGTCTAATGCATCGTAACCGCAGGTCATCACTGTTGCTTTACAATGATCTGAAATGAGTTGATCCACAGTTGTGATGCTCCTCATTTAGGCCAAAAGAGCTAGAAAGCGATCGTGTACAGGGGTTGTAACCCATGAGCAGTCTTAAACAAGTATTCTAAAAACTGCATTTTTGCATTCAAATTAATCTCAGAGAATTTCGACCACACTACGAGACACATTAAAACGTCTAGCAGCACCAGCTTGTGATAACCCGATTCCCATCGATCAGATTGCCCGCCATCTTAACGAATAAAGTAAACATCTCCTAGACATTGGCAACACTTTTTTAGTACCAACAATCCAAAATCATCAAACATAAAAACATTTCACACAAATTCCCAAAAAGGGGTATTCGCAGTTCCTCCTGACAAACATATAAGTATCCAATACATTAAAATATTTGAGATGGGTGTAATTTTTTCATAAGCTTTTATTGAAGTTACTTATGATCATTCATATAAACTATATTTGATAGCTTTATTTTCATTCTTTTAATAGTACCGCAAAAAAATTGGTTGTACCTTAACATTTGGAGGTAAGTGTACAATTATAGACAGGTATATTATTTTATTGACTATTATTGTTGATAACATATTTTACTAAATATAAAACAGATACATTATTGTTTTGTGTCCATTGGAAGTAGATTTTTCGGTTTGTATCAATAGCATGTTGTTTTGAGATAAAACATTTTAAATAAAATATGTTTAATTAAACAAATTAACTTATAATGGTTTATACAAAAACATATAAACATCACGTTATACTGTAACGCACGTAATCCATTTATAATTATTTTTCGTTCTTCTAATGGACATCCTTATAAACTATAAAATGGTTCTTTAGTCAACATTATTTCATGCCTACATGAATTTGTTTCAGGACATTAGATTTAAAATACATAAAAGAAATTCAATAAAACTCTTTATTTTTAAAAACCATTTCCAAAATTAAATCTTAAATATAATTGAAGGATTATTTTAAAAACATGGGTTTCTCAGAAAAAAAATACTTTTTACGGGATTAAAGACGCATGTCTTGTTATGGATCTTGTTACAAACCGTAAAAATCTTCGTCTGCGAGAAGTATTTTTGAAAAGTCATCTAAAGATATTTTTTATAAAGTATAGAAAAATTATTTCAGCAATAGATACATTTATATTAGCAAAAAAAAAAATCATTTCCAGTATCAAAAATAAAATTTAATTGTAGAAATGATTTTAAGGAAGCTCAATTTACTAGAAGATGAAATAGCATTTTATTCTAAAAGTTTTTATCTTAAAATCATATTTAAGAAGCCAGTGTAGTTTGAATAAAGCTTTTAAATTGAATCATCGAGAAATACTCAATATGTCTTGTTAGTTTCCCACTTTTCAGGAAACAGTTATGTAAGTCTTCAAATAGGATTTGTGACAGGAACAACTACAAATTTCAGGAAAAAGTACATTTAGAAAATTTACGAATACATTTCTCAAATGAAAGTGTTTTAAATTTTCGGAAAATCCATAAATGATTTTCATTTATAATTTTGTACATTTTCGGTTTTCTGATATGTGGGCTTGTTTTATCAGAATTGTTTTCCTAAATCTTTCAAAAATTCTTGAAAATATTTAGTTACTACGTGGAAAACGGACATTTTGTTAACATTTTGTCTATACGCAGAAAAAATACTGAAACCTTAACGGATAAATAATTAATGGTCTGTAACATTTGTTACAATCGACAAATTTTCCATAATTTATTAACTTGTAAAATATACACCCAAATGAACATAATACAACCCAAAAATAATACTGTAATTCAATTTGCTCGATTACAATCATTCTAGAAAGAAATAAAAAGTTCGTATTGTTTTACTATTGATATTTTACTATTTTAATATAAACACGTAATAGAAAATTCAATTTCATATATTTGTTGGGTTTTGGCACATCGAATTGTGTAAAATCTTATTTTCGAAAACTTAATTATAACACCGTGACTTTCCTATTATTCTTCGTTGCGAAAATTCTACGTGTATAACAAAGATGGATTTTGTGGAATGGTTTACCCGTTAATGTTTTTTAACAAAATAATTAAATAAAAAAAAGCGACACCAATTTCAATCTTCATAACAAATTTAATGGATTTTCCATTATTTCCAATAGAATTTATATAGAAGTCGTAAAGAATTTTTTTTGTTACATTTGACTAACATTTTTGCTAAACCATATATTATAAAGGGGTTCTTTTTTATTAAGATATTTCAATCTGAAATTATTTTATCCAGATTTTGAATTTCAATCGTGTGCGGACGGATTCTTAAGCCACGTTTTAAAAATAATTTAAAGTAATTATCTATGTTTCTTCATTTAATTTATCACAAAGAGGGCACGAAGAAATCGAATTTTCTCTTTTATAAAATCAGTGTGCCTAAGAAATATGACGCGATTTTACGATATGAAGTAGTAATGAGGGTATTTGAATGCAGAATATTCGATTTCTTGATTCATCCAAGTTCTCGAGTGATTTCGATCTCAGACAGGAGTATTCGAATACAAGCCACGTGACCTTCATATTGACAACGAGTATTGGGGTTTTTGAATGTCCATCTCAAATTTCCTATAATCTGTTAAAATCCTCGTATGAATGATGCTATTCAAATAATGGAATATTCAATGCTATTCGAATTACTTTTCTCCATAAATTTGCTGTTATTGGGAGAATCCACGTTTTTGAATTGGTTATATTTTGTCACGCGTGTTATGAATCAACCTAAGATACACATAGATTTTCTTTTAGTTAAATCGAGCATAAAAATTTAAATTTTAAAAAACTACAGGATAAGTCAAAAAGAATATAGCGATTACTATTTAATGGAAAAGAATTTATCGATAACATTAACACAGAATGTAGACGGAACTTCAAAATTTTGTATACGTACGTCATGGATGTTCTATGTGACTTCCCTTGGTTACACAGACAACATCTAGACGATAGTCCATTTCACGCCTTACATTCTAAAGCATTTGTTCAGTCACCGATGCAAGTGCATTACAAATGCATACTTTGAGTTCTTCAATTGTTTTAGGCATGGGAGGAACATACACCCTGTCTTTCACTTAACCCCACAGAAAAAGATTGCAGGGTGTCAAGTCCGGAGAACAAATCAGAACAGGTCAAGTCTGAATAAATGCTTCAGAATGTATGGCGTGAAATGGTCTACCGTCTAGATGTTGTCCGTGTGAAAACGGGAAGTCACATAGAACATCTATGACGTATGTATACAAAATTTTAAAGTTCCATCTACATTCTGTGTTAATCTTATCGATAAATTCTTTTTCATTAAATAGTTATAGCTGTTTGTAATCGCTATATTCATTTTGACTTACCCTGTATTATAATAAATAAAATTATATAAATTTATATTTAAGAATACGTACAATAAACATTCAATGAATGAAATAAACGAAATGTCGAACTCATCCGGTTCAAAGTCTGGAATAGTTCTCCATGATAACCACCTTCGAGTGCAAAGCATTCAAGTATATCATTTGCAGAATTTCCCTGCCCACCGCGGATAGACGAGTCTCGCAATCGTCTACCCTATCGTGTATTCCTATTTTCTAGAGGATTTTCTGCCATTCATACAAAGAAGAATCCCTTAACGATTATTTTGACTCTAAAAATAATTTACAGTACCGTGTTTGACCCTGCACTGTAAAAAAACTGCAGTAAAATTACGGGCAGAGGCCGGCAGTAGAGATTCCAGTCATACCCCGTAAAAAAAATCCATGCCCATCATTTTGTGCAGCCCGTAATTTTACGGGGCAAAGTAATATAGCATTATAATGGACAGAATATAATGCACTTTAAAACACAATAACACTTTGCTTACTGTTCCGTAGCACGTTAGATAATCATCACAGAATCGCTGTTTTGGCGGGTTAAAATTTTCGAAACACGAGTAAAATGAAGGGTTACACCCTAGCGGAGGACAATGTATGGGGTCGTACAGTATTTTTGCTAACATATGGGCTAGAACTGTAAGAATATGCTCTTAATTATCTAAGTATCTAAGGGATAAGGCTGCTTATTTAGTGGATCACACCGTTTTTCATCAAATAGGGCTGTTGCCCGTGAAAATTGAAGGGCAACCGCTCATAAATTTACAGTTTTTTTCTAGGAGTGTGGTGTTTTTAAAATTACTTTTAAAATTAAATCCCCATTACTTATATAGTAATTACATCAAATTTGATTGCTTTTAGATCAACAGATTTATTTTAAAGGAAGAATAAATACCTCTTCTTTAATTATATCTGCCCTGTACAATTTTTAATTAAAAAACTTTCTTTACTTAGTGTTTAACTTAGATTCTTTCATGGAACAAAGTATATAAACGTTGATTAATGATTCTAATTGAACGTAATATTTGCATTCAACCATTAATAAAAATGTCACTGTGATTTTGGTAAATGTTTGAATTCTATTTTCTTTTATTTAAATAAACGAATAACATTTTGGAACTCCAATCAGTCCATGAATAAAAATTGTTTAATAATTTTAGAGATTGAATTTAAAATTATTGAGGGAAGGATTTTGTAGTCTGTGATTCAAAATGTATTACAATCATATTAATATTTTTAGATCCTTCCAATTACTAATTATTAATTCAAAAGCAATATAAAAATACTAAATATTAATTATTCATTAGTTTAACTTTTTATGCACTGACGGTACTTTAAAGAATCAGTAAAATAAATTTGTTATAAAATTCATTTATTACATCTATTGTCAATAATACAAGTTAGCAAGAGTTAGAAACTTTACACTATCATGTTCCAAAATCATTATATGTTATACAAAGCAAAAAAAAAAAAAAATGGATATTTCTTTTTCCAACTGTAACTGCTCTTTTTTTCTTTTATGTTGAATGATATTCATTTGAAAGTTTCAGTTCTGAAAAATGTGTATGTTTATATATAAGGCCAGCACTTTCTTATATTTCCTAATTCTATAACATGCTAAAAACAATATCCTGAAGAAATTATTTTAGTAGAGTTGTAAATAGTCTACAAAATCTCTGTAAATACTGATTTTGTTAAATACATGTTAATAAATGAAAAAAAAAAAATGTGAAATTTATTTAATGATTGGAGAAATCTACAAACATATTTTTAATATTCAAAAAAGTGCTTTGAGAGGCGACATTTAACTTAACTCAGAATTTGGTACATAAAAGGTTAATAACAAACACTTTATGGAGACATTTTTAAGGATTTCTTAAAGCATACATAATTTTATATGATGTTCAGTTCTTCTATAATATAAAAAAAGAAACATCTTTATAAATCTCATTATGTTTAAAAACTGCATCAGCTAAAAAATGTTTTTTTTTTTTTTTTTTTTTTTTTTTTTTTTTAAATAAATGATACCTTTAAACATTAAAAGAAGTGATACCTTAAAAGTCGAGTTACCACAATGGACGCCGCATCTAGACTAAATTAATATGCACTACCAAATCTGACTTCATTGCGTTGTACCGCGACCTACGTTATACATGGCCTGTACATGACGTTTAAAACGTCACATGGAGTGGATCATTTTTGCACGGCGAATGGTGCAAAACGGTGGGCGCGTCGCTTTGCACCAATCGTTGTGTAAATATGATCCGCTTTATGCGACGTTTTAAACGCCATGCACCGGCCGTGTATAACGTAGGTCGCGGTTGTACTTACTTCATGACGTCAAATGCAATGTCAATAAAAGCCAAAAGATACTTGTTACTATACAGATTTGTGCACATTATTCAAATGACAGGTTACTTATCATAAACTGTTCATCATTAGCCCAAATCCAGCATAGAAATAAGTGGTATATTTAGTTAACCTATAAATAAAAATCATTCGCGATCGTATACAATTAATGAATGCTCTGGTAGAGGGAAAAGCGAGTTTAACATAAACATAAACACTCAGGTTAAAAAAAAATATCATTACCCAATTAAAATAGTATTGATGCCTGTGTTGTGTAATTTTAGTAAAATTTGCAAACACTTGTGAGCCTTCAGAGAAAAAAAAATATAATTAAAATTAACGTTAATTGTCATTAAAATATCCAAATTATAATTCGAGAATAAATAAACAGTTAACTTAAACAAACCTGCAAAGGAAGAAAATAAAATTATCCTAAAAGAATTACATACAATTAAACCATGAGAATTAGAATAAAAACCAAAAATAATTTAATTAAAATTATTTATTTACAAATATAAACATTAGGTACAAAATATAAGAAAAGGAAAGAGAAAGCATAATCGCTTTTGTAAATTTAATTCAGCTTCTGCGCTGATGACATTTAATTTATTAACCAGAATCAATATATTATTAAATTAAAAATACCATGTTGACTTTAATCCATCTCCAAACTGATTTTTAATAGTATCAAGAACAAGTAATTATTGAATTAGGATTCCATAGTTTTCACCCTACTTTGAGTTCAAATCAAATAAATAAAAAAATAATTGATTAAAAAAAATACAATGGAATTCATATCTTATAAATCGCTAGTAGGTGTTGTAATACTTTAGACATCGATGGGAAGGTCGCCATCTTATCGAAGCACACAATAAAAATAAGCTTTTCATTGGATCATTTATAATCAAACTTTTGCTCTTATTAATTATTTATATTAAAATTAAATAAATAGATATGCAAGACGATATTCAAAGATTGCTCTCCATCTTAGAGAAATTTGCGTAAAATATTTATTGTTTAATTAATTAAAACTGGAGAAGTAGACCATAAAGTATGTGAATGTTATTTTGCTGCTACAGCTCTGGTGAAAAAATATTATGTGATTCTTCGCATCTGAGATTGTTGTTTTTCATCTCTGGGCAAGGAAACATTATTAAGATACTTCATATCTCGCAGCGATAGACAGAATATATACCATACTGGAAAATGTACATATAAAATAGATACAAAGTGGAGCTCTATGCAAATCACATGGGCGAGCTTAATTGAAAGGCAGTACTGCTATTGGTTAAGAATCTTGCTTAAGAGTTACACAGTTACTTCCTATTGGATTTTCAAATATCACACTAGGGCACTGAGGTGACCACTTGCTAGAGATAATCATGTCAACATCATAAGATATTTAGACATATTTATATTTTAAGTGAGTACTTGTTGAGGTGTAGTAAGTTGTTCTCCCTGTACTCATTGTTCTTCAAATGTCCAAATATAAACATAGTGGATTTATGCTTCTACTACATTGGTCTAATTGTTTAAATAACTAGTTCGCTGACGTAAAGTGAATGATTTATTACGTAAACTGTTAATTTACATAATCATACTATTAAAAAAAAATAAAAACAATATATTTATCTTAATGTTGCTAAATGTGGAAATACAAATATATAATTTTTATAATTTTTGTATGGATGGTAAATTTTCTATATAAGTTTACATAGTTTATTATATTCAAATTACGCTAACAGTTCTGTCTTTCGTAAAAAGATGATGCAGTGCAGTACCGTCCATCACTTGTTTTAATTTTATTTCAAATTCTATATCTTTCATGTATCTATCATTAATATTTTTTTTCATTTTTTTCATGATCAACAGTTTTCTTGATACTCACAAATTAAGCGCTGCATCGCGATTTAAAAATTATGACATTTTTATCTTATAAAATGTTTGGATGTTTAAAGTACATTTTCAATAAGAATTTAACAAGTCTACATTCATGATGATTTACTGTAAAGAAAGTACTTCTTAAACAACTTGCAAAAATTGTTTCAACGTAAAAAAAAGTTCGTTGTACACCCTCTCCTATCTTGTTACAAGCAACAAAAATACACAGATAACAGATAATCTCTAGACTCCTCTAGAAAAGGAAATTTCTTTTTGTGTGACGTATTTCATAACAATGTATGCTCCTGGATTTAGAATTATGCACGATAACCGTATGTTCAATATACACCATTCTTCTTTCGCAAATCGAAATTTTCTCTCGCCTGAATCATATGCTATTAAAGATGAATTTTCGTGAAGTAGAGACGATGTCAAAGTCTTGTTAACTGTGTGGATTACACATATGTCTAAAAAATTAAATACATGTCAGGATACTTTTTGTTACTTAATTTTTTTTCAAAGTTTTGAACAGTAGGATTTTTTGCTATAAAAATCTTCTTTGCTATCGTCCAAATACTATAATTTCAGGTGATGCATAAACAATGAATTTACATACAAGTAAAATTAAAGCCAATGCCGATGTCTTTTTAACTGCATAGATTGCACTCATCAATTAGTAAATAAAATGCAATACATCACTTAACATTTTATAAAGTTTATAACAGTGATATTTCACTTTAGAAGAAAACATCTTATCTTGTGATTAAATTTTTTACATGAAGGCATAGAGACCTCTGTTATATACAAGGTGCTTGTGAAAATACTATCCCGATATATGAGCAAACAGCCATCATACCGATCACAGAAACGGAACGAAATTTTAGTTTAAAATATTTTGTGGTATGTGCTCCAGAATCATATGAAAAACAACAATTCAATTCTAGCAGTTATGGTCACAGTGACAGAAATTCGAAAAATTCAAATGGCAATACCTACTTTTATTTTTATTGGAATGTGATTTTCATAGTGAAAAACCATAAAATACTTTGGAACTGTACCTGTAGCACGAAAATCTCCGGCTCTAGACAGACTAAGAAGAAAATTGAAAGCAACAAATACAGGACTGAGAAGTAAAAAAAGTAAAATATTTTATTGTTCAGTGCTATCCGTCATATGTCGCATACGAAGTGTCATGGTATCTGAAGTGGAAAATTCGTGAAAAAAAAAAGTTGCTTCTCTGTCCTTAATAATTGTTTTCGCTTTTCTTTTTAGAAGACGATTTTAGTGCTACAGGTACCGTTTCAACGCTTTTTATGGTTTTTCACTATGAAGATCACATTCCAATAAAAACGTAGGCGTTGCCATTTGAAACTTTCGAAATTTTGTCACTGTAACAGTAACTGCTATAATTTAACTGTTGTTTTTCATACGATCCTTTTAAGCGCATACCTCAAACTATTTTAAACCAAAATTTCATTCAGTTTCTGTGAACGGTATGATAATTAGGGGCTCATATATCGGGATAATTATTTTTATAATCATCCTGCATATCTGTTTATGTGTCTTTTCGTAAAAAAAATACTATACCTAAAATATATTTTTAATTTATCTTGCAAATATATTTTAGTGCATATTTTCTTAAATAAAATGCTAAACTTATATTTATGGATTATATAGGATTATAGGTACACATACATTTTATATTATTTGTAAGCATTTTTTTTCTTGTGCCTAACCATATTTCTGCATTTTCCAGATTATGCTGATTACGCTTGAGCAGTATTCAAAATTTTAGCTGAAAAAAAAGCAATGTACATTAGAACACTTGTAGCTTTTGATCAACCAGTATAACTCAACATACTCATTGTCTTCTGTTTCTGCACGTGGACGAGTAGTAAAGGAAGATCAAATTTAGGATCCCGACATTTAAATTCGTGTAAAGAGGTTTCCCCATGTGATAGCAAAGAGGACAATGTCTCAGTTTTCAGAAACAGAACAGTCATTACGAACAACAAATGGATGAAAATAACAGACATTCCTTCTTAAAAGTAAAAAGTATTTTTACTAAAAATCAATTGTTTATGAAATCATTCATTGAACTTTATTTCCATACCTCGTATAAACATATCTTTCTTGTTAGTATTGTTGTACATGAATAAAATTATCTACTGATGTTAGAAAAAAAAATATTAATAACGTTAGGAAATCTAATAAATGATATATACATATTTATATGTTTTTCAATGGGATTATGTTAAATGTCGTTTTTTTAATAAATGAAGTATATTTTACTATATGAAACATTATAGTATATATAAATAGATATTGCCTTTCTTGTCAATTGAATCTTTATGGTACGTAGAAAAACATTATGAAATATTTCTTATTATGTGATTTTCCAATTAAAAATATTTTCTAAGTTGGAAGGAAAAGGCCTGAAGACACTACACTTATTTAATTACAAACAGAGAAATAATATCGCTTACTTAAAACATTATCGTAAATCGATAAACTGTCTTTTTATAAAATATCACAATATGAATTATGATTACTTCTAATAAAAGAAAAGTAGTATGATACGATAAAAGAAAAACGATATCTTCTTCTGTGAATAACATAAAATTATAGAAAGATTTAGCCTATTAATTTTTCGTAACAGAGTATCAATGCATAACATGTAATTCTTTCAAAATCATAAATGATATAGAAAAAAGAAAATAAATTGCAAGTATTAAATATATTCCGAAGCACATATTTTTTTCTCTTTAAATTATTTTTTTCGTTTTTTAATTTTGTTTTCGTACATAAATCGTGCTGAAACCAAAACCTTATAAGCATATCCGATTTTATGCCATTTTAAATGATTGTTGCAATGTTTAAGATGTATGCATATCTAAAAATACCCTTTTTTACTTTCTTCCATTTATAATAGAAGGAAATATTCTAATCAAAATAGTCTTCCGGTTAATAGATAATAATAAAAAATGACTTCCGGTTTTTAACGGATTTACACGTTTTAGGGGTCTGTGATCCCGAAAAACATATTTTTACAAAATGTCTGCTGTCCGTGTGTCCGTGTGTGACCTCGTTGTAGCATCGAAAAGTGTAAGAAGATATTTTAATTATGCATAGAATTGCATAAATTTCATTTGTTGGTTTTCGGCTATGGACAGCAGGTCCCAGTTTAACTTTGAAACATTCCGCCGGAAGAGGGCGCTGTGATATTGATATTTTGTTCAATTTGCCTTATTGTATCATCGAAAAGTGTATGTAGTTATATATAAAATTTGGTTCAATTCTTTGCATATGTTTTTACCTGCAGGTCCAAGTTGAATTTGGGGAAATTCCGCCGGTAAAGGCCGTTGTGATAGCAATTTTTGTACCATTTTCATTATTTAATCATCCAAAGAAGTATGAAGTTATGCATAAAAGAGGACCAAATTTCATTTATATATTTTTGGTTATGACCAGAATGTCCCAGTGATTCCGGACTATTCCGCCGGAGGGAGACGATGTAATAACGATGCTTTTTTGTTCCATTTTCCTTATTGTTTCAGATATAAGTGTATAAATTTATTCATAGAATTGAACCAAATTATATATATATATATGTGTGTGTGTGTGTGTGTGTGTGTGTGTGTGTGTTTGATTATGATCTGCAGGTCCTAGTTGAATTGGAGCATATTTCACCGGAAGGGGCGCTGGGATACTAATATTTGTTCATTTTCATGATTGTATAATTGAAAAGTGCATAAAGTTATGCATACAACTGAACCGAATTTCATTTATTTTCATTTTTGGCTATGGCCAGCAGGTCCCAGATGAATTTAGTGTTATTTCGCCAGAACGGGCCTTGTGATAGAATTTTTGTGACATTTTTATTATTTTATAATCGAAAAATGTAAGAGTTTACGCATATATTTGAACGGAATTTTGAATATGTGATTTTGACTATGGCCTGCAGGTCCAAACTGAATTTGCATATATTCCGCCGGAAGAGGGCGTTATGATATCAATGTTTGTTCCATTTTCTCGATTTCCAGTAATTTTATTGTACATCGTCTGCTCGTGCAGTGAAGCGTCATTTACAACCAGGTAACCTGGCAATTCGCAAGCAGTTGACACAACAGAATGACGATAAATATGGATTTTATCGTGGCTGTGATAGCGAATTTTGAAGTAGTAACATGTATAAAATAGAAGAAAATTTTGGGTTTGGCACATCCGACTAGTTTTAGTTCTAAGTTCTAGAGTAATATGAAAATGTCGCTTTTCTCACTACATATTTTCGTTTAATTATTAGTTTTAGATTATTTGAAAATAATTTGCATTATATGATGTGCAATATTCCTACGATTTGTTTTTTTTTCACTTGTCCACACTTAAAAACAATACAATCGCAACTTAAACAAAGTGAAATACTTATCAAGAAAGATAAAAAAAACAAAAAAAAAAACAAGAATTTGCATTAAAATGTATTTGGTACCGTGGATAAATGATAACAATAGGTTTAATTTTTGAAAAGAGTCTTTACTGTACACTAATTCCTAACACCCAGATCTAATCTCCCCAATCTATACTATCCATGTATTATAGAAAAACCTTTTGAGTTTGTAAGACGTAAAAATTCAATATTTAACTAAGCAGAATAATTTAACTCACATAAATTATGAATTCAGTTACTTCATGGTTACGAATATGTAAGTAAATGCCATAGTAAAAGTAAAACTGTTAAGATCTGCAAATCTCAATCATTTCTTTTATCCCATACAAGTTATTATTCAAACATCGCAATTTCATTAATTGGGCATTTTAGAATAAACAAATGGCAGTATAACAGCGCCACCGTATTCATGACTTATACGAAAACTTAATCAGCACAAACTTTTGTTGAAGTCTAACTAAACATGAAGTTTGATGAAATTCCGTGCATTACTTCTTCAGATACCGCTATCGCTAAAATCGTGTAAATCCTGTTAAATGCAGCAATGCTGTGCCATCTGCTGGCCGATTTAAAGCAAAACTTAATCAGCAACAACTTATACCAATGTCTAACTGACGTTTGATGAAAATCTAAAATATTTTATCTTTTAAATCCATTATCCAAATGCGTCAATTTTTTTTCAACGTATGGTAAAATTTGAAAATTGTCTGTATTCTCATAGGAAAGCATTAGGAAGTAAAGTGAAATGTTCTATATTTTTCGAAACGAATGAACAAAAATTAACCAATAACTATACAGTTAATTCCAGGTACCTCACCAACATTCTTAACTAATTACAGACTAATTGGATGCATTTTGTGACAGTTATCGCGAGACATACAAACAAACAAACAGATGCGAAAAACTTTCCGAGTCTCCACCGTAAACCTCAAATGACGTTTTGGCAATAAGATGCTTAGTCAGACTTTTTTAATGCTCTGAATTATGTACCTGCCGATACAAAATTATTAGTTAATTGAAAAATGACTGACTATAACTTAAAAGATATATTTCGGTCAAAACAGAGATATCTTTGAAGTTTCACATACAGGGTATATTTTTGCATCTTCAGTAACTCTCGTATTGAGCTATTTTTCTGATTGTGTTGTTTTTTGGCTTGAGTTACAACATTTATGAAATGAAAGTCATTGTAAAATATGTTTCAAAATGGTTATTTTAAATTAAAGTAAAACATATTTTAATATGTAATTGCCATTCATTTTTTAACAATTCATATTTCTATATGTCCTTTTTTTCACACGAAAGGAAGTATTCGACATTTGTCTGAAAATACAGAATGAAATAATTAGAAAATTGTTAAGCATTAAATCCAAATATTGCAGTGAATAAATGAAATTCTGTAAAATAATTTCGTACAATATACAGCTCAGAATCACTCCTCTTTTTTTTCCAATTTCATCCTATTCATTTCAAATAAATATATTTTTGCGTGAAAATTTATAAACATACAATTGTCACACTTTTTAAAGGAGGTGTAATAAATGATTTGCCAATAAAGATAATTTTTCTTAAAAATGAACAACAATTTTTCTAAAAAGTGGTGGATATCTTAAAGAACAAAGCAGCAAATCTAATTTATTATAAATTTAAAAGAACACCTGAATTCTTTCTTTAGAATAAAATAGAAAATTACATTGTTATTTTTGTTTATATTTCTTTTAAATTATATTTCTTTTATAATACTTCAAACTAAATAATTAAAAAACTTTTTTCTTATCGTTAAAGAAAAACAAAATGACAGTATAATGATTTAGTACTGAAATTAATTGAAATTTCAGATCAATTACTTTTAATAATATTTTCTCTTCCATTAAACGTATTTCCACCTTAAAAGTATGAGGCTGCCCATTTATTTTGGCATCGCACTAGGAAATTTTTCAATACTTTGTTAGAGTTGGAACTTTTATGCGTATGGTGAGTAGACGGCACAACATACATTATGTTTTGAAGCACCAGTTCCCATTAAAATATGGAAGAGGAGATGCAGAATTCTTGGTAAGTGTTTTAACGATGCTGACGGAAAAGACAGCCTGCTGCACTGCGTTATACATGGACCAATTTTGGGACCACTTGAATCACGTGATGCTGAAGCACCAGTTCCCATTAAAATAGGGAAGAGGTTAGTCATTCATCAATCATTGGTCAATCATTCAGGCATCATTCGTGGTAAGTGCTTTAACGATGCTGACGGAAAAGACAGTTTGCTGCACTGCGTTATACATGGACCAATTTTGGGACCACTTGAATCACGTGATGCTGAAGCACCAGTTCCCATTAAAATAGGGAAGAGGTCAATCATTCATCAATCATTGGTCAATCATTCAGGCATCATTCGTGGTAAGTGATTTAACGATGCTGATGGAAAAGACAGTCTGCTGCGCTGCGTTATACATGGACCAATTTTGGGACCACTTGAATCACGTGATGCTGTTTTCGTAAGGTAGCTGCTGCAAAATCACGAATGCGAGTTCACGGAAAGAGCAAGTTCACATGATTGTTGCGGTCCGAAAGGAGACTAACGCAAAATAAACTGCGGCAGTCAGTCTTTTTTGCCTGCTTCGGTGCTTTAAATGGTGACCTCAGGGGAACACTGCGATGTTCTGGGCTCCGTATGGGTGCTACAAAATCTGCCAAAAATCGTGTCAATACTTTCAGACAAAAAAAATGGATGTTTGGATTTTAATGTCAAAATATATATATATATATTTTTTATAAAAATACATTGAAATACTGAACGTTAATTTTAAGCAGTTGGTAATTAGTGAACAAAGAAAAACACGTAAACAGGATCTTCTAGTACTTTTTTGAAGAGCTGTTCATATGCATACTCACACACATCTAGTGTTTTTTCTGATTATCTAATAATTTACATTAACAGTGTAATTAAATACCTTGTCAATTACGACAGATCTTTATGATATATATATACAATACTAATATTCAAACATTACATTATTAAAATAAAGAAGACTTTCTGTCATATGCATATTAGCTACAGATTTAATTATATTGCTCAAACTATGAATAACGTTGTAAAAAAGAAAATTTACATCTCATTTTTACTATGCAGGAATGTCTTTATATATTTTATAACTATGTAAAATTAATCATTCTTTTAGAATTAGGAATTTGTTTGGTTATGTTTAGCAGTTTGGAGAGATTAAGAAGTTAGGAACTGTATTTCATTGCTTTGAAATTAAAATGTTTTACCAAAAAAGTTCGGTTTAAAAGAGATGCCGTCATCTACTATGGGCATATACTAATTTCTTTAATCTGAGCTGACATACAAAGCATTCAAGTAAACAGTTTGCAAGTTAGGGAAATTAAAAATGTTCCAACTTCAGTGATATTGTCTATGGAGATATGAAACGTTCATATCGCTTTTTCTATATAAATTAGCCAAAGCAGTTACAAACTAAACATTTTAGAATGACACATTTTCTTTTGGTATTAAAAATATTTGTTTCATTATCTATCAGTAGCTGTTCAAATATTTACAAATATATAACGAGAGTTTATATATTTAAAACACATTTTCTATTACTACATTCGCCACAAGTACAATTTTGTAGTACAAAAAACTAATGTATCTGGGAGAGAAACGATAAAAGAGTCACATATGATCGGATAATAGTTAATAATCGTTCCTCTCTTACGACCGTCGACATTTATGGTTCACTCCCCGCACCCCATTAAACCAATCTTAAACTGTGTTTCTTCAAAGAATTACCTTAATTGTTGCCTCGATACAAGGTTGTCAAAATATTACAAGTCTTTCACCACAAATCAATTCAAATTTCACAAAAATATTTATCATCATTTCCCGCCTTTAGTTTTTAAATAGTTTTGATACTATGTACTAATATGCCTTACACAAATACTAGTACTTTAAATCAATATGCTAGGGTCTATTTCTGAAACTAATTTATTTTATAAAACTTTCGTACTTAGCAATTCCACGATTTCGTTTGTAATATTCTGACTTATGTAGTTACCTCAAAAAAAAATATTTATAGTTTCTTAAACAACACTCAGACAACAGCTCTTAAACGACATTTTTTGAACTTTAAATCGTATTTACTTAAACAAAATTAAACAAACATAATTAAAAATAATAAAAAGAAATATACCATCAAAGTTGTACAGACACATATAGTGTATTTTTAATTATAAAAAGCTCTTTTACGCAAATAATACACAAATAAATTTTGTAATACATTACTTTTTATAAATACGCTATTTTTATTTTGAATAACACCTAAATTAATAGAAACTTATTTTGTAATCTAGTGCGAACGTAGTAAACAGTATTACAAACATTGTGTAACTTTTCGAAAATCATTACAGATCACAATCTCATAGCAGCAAAACAACAGCTAAGTAGAAAAGACGTACAAAATATAAATTCATGATAACATTAATGTTTAATTGATTAAATAAAGTTTAAGAATCTATATTATGATGCAAAAAAAATGTCCATGAGTAATGAAAAATAAAAATAAAAAAAATGTCCGTCATATCGAACTTTTAAACAATCCGTTTCTCTTTTGTAAAAATTTTAATGACTTCTAAATATCACACTAATTTAATTTTTACACCGTCATAGCGAACACAATGCACTTACAAATGCAATTTGTTTGAAAAGTGTATATCTATTTACTCATTTTTTATGATTTAAAAAAAATTTTAGGCATGATTTTTTAAAAACCTATATTGCATGCTGCTCCGTTATAGCAGATTAACCCGTTTGAACTTAAAACTCTATAAGTAGTTCAGGGTTCGTTCCGGCTAATTTTTCATAACGAAATTAATACTTCATACATAAATAAATAAATCTACATTATACATCAAAAATATGTCCATCAGAAACGCTGGCGTCGTATTGGCGGTGGAAAAGGCCTCAGGGCTTTAGCACAATTTCAATTTTTACACCATCAAACCGAAAATAAAATGTACTTTTGTAATTCAATGTATCTCAATTTATTGATATTCTTCGTTTTTAAAATAACTTTCAATCATTACTTATTGTAAATATACCTTAAAAAAGAACATGCAACCCGATTACGTAAAATTAACACATTTGCACCTAAAACAATTTTTAAAAATTCAGCATTTGTTTCCGACTAATCCCATATAGCACACGTGCTTCCCTAGGACATCCCCAGGAAGATTGACATTCATCCTCCAGGCATCCCTGAGGATGCAGAAATTTGTCACCAGGAGGTCCTCAGGAACCGAAAATGTCCGCCTCATAGCATCCCCGGGAGCTCCCCAGGACCTCCTTCAGGTTCCTCCTCAGGTTGTTCTAAGGAAGATTTCAGGAAGTAATACCGGAGGAATTAGGGAGACTTCAGGGTCACTTAATGTGCATAAAAAACATCCGAAGTTATTATTATTCGACGTAATGTAAAAAAGTATTTTTTTTTTATATATAATAAATACGGACATTATCTTTTAAAAATTTACATGACACATATAACAGACATTACTTTTATTAATCACGCACAAAGAATCACATGGAAGTTATGGTACAGATTTTACAGAATAAACTTTCTTACCGCCGACAGGATTTGAACCTGGGTAATTACGCATACGAGAAACACGCTCTAGTGATTACGCTACACGTCCGTTGTACCCGAATTGTTTATAAAGTATTCATGTATTTCTTTCTCCTCTTATGAAAGTCAGTAAATAGAAAACATGCATATTTTTACGCTTCGTATAGCAGGAATTCTGTAACTTTTATTGCAAATAAAGATGAATACCATTTGATATACATTCAATACAATTTTAAATTGATAACTAGAAAAAAGGCGTATCAATTATTTAAGGCTGTTCTCAAACCCAAAGGAGCTGCTTTCTGACACATTTTTCAACTCGTTTTTGTTCGGAAATGCATTAAATTAGCAGATGTTCTTACTTAGAAACTATGTAATACTAGAAAAACGTTTTCCTTTTTTTTTTTTTTTTCGTAAGCGCAGATCTTTTAGAAAATACTGCGAAAGTCGTCGTTTTGAACCGAATTCCCGACGCGGCATCACAATAAAAGGGAAAAGGGGAGGTGTGTTTTATCATTTGCAACAACATTGCATTTTATCATTTTAGTTAGGAGCCACATATCTCAGGGTCAGGGGTCTATGATAAGGGGGCCAATTAAATAAAAATATTTAAAATTAAATAAATTAAATTATAAATTATAAATAATCACAATTAAACAAAGTAAGAGAAAAATTGACGTTTTTATAAACCAAAAGTTGAAAAACAAATTCAAAATGCACTTTTGTTTAAATTAGAAATATTATAATTTTAAATTTAGAATTAGAATAAGCAAAACTCAATTTGATTTCTAACATTGATATTACCATATTACAAGTTGTTGAACGATATATCTATAATAGCTTTTCTGAGTTTATGCTTGCTAGGCTGTTCTCAAATCCAAATTGGCTACTTTATGAGATATTTTTTAGTTCATTTTTGTTCGGAAACGCATGAAATTGGCAGGTGTACTTATTTATAAACTTTGTAATCAAAAGATGTTTTCCATTTTTTTTTGGCAAAGATTAAAGATCTTTCAGAAAATACTGTGAAAGTCGTTGTTTTGAGCTGAATTTCTGACGCCGTAGGCTCGAGAAAGGAGAAAAACTTGTCGTCATGTAACATGAATTGCTTATAATCCGATAAGTAATTTATTTATCAAAAAATGGAAAATTCATTTCGATCTCAAATCAATTCAATAGTCAGGCCAGCTAATTTTGTCTTTGCGTTTAAAAATAAGTCAAAAGATGTGTCAGAAAGTTTCGCGTTGTTGAGCAGATCATTTGAGAAACACCCTAAGATACATAAATACATCGTTTAATTTTCAATTACCTACATGAAACTGTTGTTTAAAATGACAATAATATTTCTTTAGCTCTTAATTTTTAAAATATGGGCATTTCTACTCTATATCTGTAACTAGTTAAATATGAAAAAAGTACTGTTAATAAAATTTGTGTCTGTAACAAAAATATTTTGTTTTTCTTATTGTAATAAATAAAACTAATTTACAATTAAATCTCCATTTAGCGATGTTTTGAAATCCTGTAAAAACATTCAATACATAGAAATTTCATTATGCACTATTTTTCATTGAAATATAATTTCATTTTAGCTAACAAAACTAATATTTCAGGAGATTAAAAAGCCTAAATGTACGGATACTTTGACATAAAATATGAGTTCTTTGTTATGGTTATCAACGAAAAATTGTGTAAAAATTCTAAACAAGGAAATCCTTTAAAAGCAATACTTTTGTCTTTTATAGAATCATTGGTCGACTGCTTTAAAGATTATTTTTCTATTGTACAGACAATTGTTTATTTTAGTTATCTCAAAGCTAAATTTGAAATAGCTTACTCCTTATTCTCGGAAGAAGAACGTTTCTCTCCTTTCAACCATGGAACTAAGTTCCATGCTTTCAACTACTTTTCTTTGCAAGTATTGCATGCATTCCAGTAAGCATACATATCCATTCTTGATCCATCAAAAGGAATTGGGGGCGGCTCAGTACTATTCATGTTCTTATTGTAGTTAAAATTCTATCCTTACCTCTTACCTGACTAAACATATTTGCATTATGGGACTTATTCAGGGGGGGGGGGGGGTATGTTTGTATTTTTTAAAACCAAATGTGCCATTTCAATAGAGCATGTAATCTCTTTAAGTTGGTGTTATAATTTAGACTTAAAAGTAAATTATTGATTTGATAATGACGATAAATATAAAATTATTAATTAGTTGAAAATGTAATAATAAAATACATAAATATATGTCTGATTTTTAAAAAGATCAGAAAAAATAATTAATAGAAGAAGAATAATAAAAGTAAATATGCTCGATATGACTTAAATATGATTCGATTTTGAAACTTACATGAAAATTAACTTTTACAATCGAAATAAGATTTTTTAAAATAGATTGTTTAATTAAAAAATGTTTATCTCCAATCTATTAACTAGCAAATTCTGAATATATACAAATACGTAAATATATATTAAACTGTTGATAAAATCCTTATTTGTAAAAAAAAAAATTGATTCCTTTTGATTTCTTACAGTTACGAAAAACAAAAGAAAAAAAAACTCATTTATTAGGAATAATAAAAGAAATATATATATGATAATTTAAAATGGTCAGCGAAAAAAAAAATCGAATTTATATTTTAAAATTAAATATTGATCCAATAATTATTTATATATATAATTCACTATAACTAATCACTTTATCATAAATTAATAGGAAATGAGTGTATCTTTCCAAAGTGGTTGCAAACGTATTTTGCGCAATGGAATAAAATTATTTGCAAAAATGAACATGATTCATATATTAATATTATTATGAAGATGAGAAACAATCCTTTGAAGTCTGTTATGTTTTTTTTTTTTTTGGTTAAAAATTACTTTTATTTTAATTGTTTATAGAATAATGAATGTTTGAACTGTATATTTCATATTGCTAATGCTGATTTTGATCTGTGCAGTCTTTTACTACTTGCCTCATGTGAATCTTATCTGCTTCGTATTAATTTGTTACTGAAAAACCTGAGATATTAAAAGAAAAAAAAATCCATATTGTTAAGCTCGAGAAGGGACAGATATTAAAATTATTTTATTTAGTCAATGCTACAATAATGTTACATTTTTATATTAAATCTTGTTCAATAATCTTAAAAAATTAAATTAAAATTTGAAACATGATATTAAAGCAACTTTAAAACATTTCATATAGTTGAAATGAAATCTAAATAAATCTTTAACTTTTTTTTCAGTTTTACATGCATTATGCAAAATTTATATTGTAGCAAATTCTAACAGACAAGAAACATGAGAAGTTCAAATAATTTAAATTTCTTTTATTTGCTTTTCTCTTTAAAAAATAATGCACAGCTGCCAACTTCTCCCCCCGCCTCCACTTTTTTTTCTTTCTCTTTTCTTCTTTTTTTTTTATGCTTGAAGTAATTATGTTTGTTCATTTATTTCTTCATTTTTGCAGGATGACAAAATACGGACAGATATATGAAGAGGTGATAGTTATAAAATTCATTGCATCTATTGGTAAGTTGCTTCTTTACTATATATATTGCAATGAATAACAATTCCATCATCTAAACTTGTAATCACTGCATGTTTAATCATTTATTTTATAAATTCTCTTTAGAATATATGAACTGTACTTTCCTGTCATAATTCAATGAAATATGTACAGTCTTAAACAAATGTTTTATATATTTAGTGTAATTAGAATTTATTTTGGAGTGATGGTATTATTTATAGCTTCTAAAAAACATTTTACATGTAATCTACTAAGCTGATCCAGAAAATAAGTATTTGTGCACCCCTTTTATGCATCTGACAGCACAAAAGTCACGGATCTGTATTTACACCCTTCAGCTTGAGAGTGAATTAGCCGAGCCATTTTGTTTCATTACCTTAACATTTTGAAGTCATTGTTTGTCAATAATCTTGCTTAAAAGTATAGATCAGCCTGTTAGCTGTGAAATAAAAACAGTTATCAAGTTTTTGAATGCGAAAAATGTTCAACTGTGTGTAACAAATAAAAAACTGCAAAATTCATCAGTTAAGTTGTGTGGAAAAATTGCAAAATACTTAAGTTGATTGCAGGGGAAAAAAACTCAATTAATCTACGATCGCATGAACAAAAAGCCGCGAGTTTCGCCTGCAAGACGCAGAAAAAGATTCTATCAGAAAATTCGCCATTCGATTTCAAGAAAGTGTTTTGCCAGTGGGCTACTTTTTTAAAATTAGGATTGTTTCATTTCCACCACTTTTTTAAAATGCTATAATTTGCCATTTCTTGCATTATTTAATCAGTCATAATTCTCGCATAATTTAATCTGTCATTAAATAAGGTGAATAATTCTATTTCAAAGGATTAGTAATTTGTCAAGTAATTTGAGTTTTGAAGGGTTATTTAACTGGCAACACTAGCAAGAAAAAAAAACCCTCAAAAATCGTCAATCAGTAGCAGGTATAAATCACGAATTTTGTAAACCGATCGTGGGAAAACTATCGCAAAATTCATGTCGGTTGCAGGAAAAAATCATGAAACTCTTCAATCGGTCGCAGGAAAAAAATCACGAAATTCGTCGGTTTGTGGAAAAAATAACAAAATTTGTCAGTCTGCTAAAAAAATCACAAAATTCCGTCAGTCTGCGAAAAAAATCGCAAATTCCATCTGTCTGCTAAAAAAATCGCAAAATTCGTCAGTCTGCGAAAAAAATCGCGAAATTCGTCAGTCTGAGAATAAAATCGCGAAATTCGTCAGTCAGCGAAAAAAATCTCTAAATTAGTCAGTCTGCGAAAAAAATCTCGAAATTCATCAGTCCGTGAAAAAAATCTCAGTCTGCGAAAAAAATCTCGAAATTTGTCAGTCTGCGAAAAAAATCTTGAAATTCGCCAGTCTGCGAAAAAAATACAGAAATTTGTCAATAGGTCGCGAAAAAAATACAGAAATTTGTCAATAGGTCGCGAAAAAAATACAGAAATTTGTATGTGTATCTGTCAAGAAAGAACATTTCTTTCCATGCTAAAATGCCCCATTTTTGAAGAAGAAAAAATTGCACACAACAGTAATACTTTACTAGATATCAATTATTGTTATACATAACTTGAATTCAGGGTTGGCATTTTTTTTCAAAGTGGAAAAAATTGGCCGGAAGAAATGGAAGAAACTATTTTTCTATAAGAATTTACCATATAAGTTGCTACTTTGTAAGATGCACTAAAAATAAATGCATTTTTCTAATAGATAACCTTAAGTAAATTTAATTAGACTGATAAAAATTTAATTATATGATAAATAGAAAATTACACCAGTTTTTTAGCCAAGGTCACACACCTGTCAAAAGCTTCCCAATCATTGTGTACCTGAATAAAATAAATATTACTTTTCCATTATACTAACACCATGCCAAAATGTATGCTAATGTGCCATTTATTTGAACCCTCAACATGCAAAGGAATTTTATTGCAAATCGTGCCAAACATTATGATTTGCTGTTTATTGAACGTGAATCTTTTAAATTATTAGTACTACTGATAAGAATTTTACCATTTGGCAATTACCAGATGATGAGGAAGCTGTAATAAAATTGTTTCAGGACTTTGGATACATAAAAACAAAAAAATGAACATCTTTATTCAAAAAGTGAAATATTTACTGCAATGCTAAGAGATATTTACAATTCTTTGCCTGTAGTTTAAATTGGGTTTTATTTTATTGTATAATATTTATTTGTTCTTTTATTTTAAGTCTGTATTTGTATTGATTTAATGCAATAGTTTGTGAAAGTCTGTACTTTTCAAATGTTATATTTTTAATTGCTCAATCATTTAAAGGGCTGTCTCTTGAGTCATGCCAAAAGTGATATTTTAAACTGGAAATTATTTGACTACTTTTTTGACACTGGAAGGTAATTTCGAAAACTATATTTTCAACGTGTTATATGTTTTTTAAGCTGTTTACTTATATATCTTCTTTCGTCTTATTTAACGAATGTTTTGTTACAGTTTTCTGGCTGTGTTGGAAAGTGTTTCATAATCTATGCTCGACGCATGATTTTTCGTTCTTGTTTCTTTTTAATCTTTAAAAATATGTATGTAGTTAGATCAAAAATGTGATATTTTAATCAATGATTTTTAAGCTGTTGTGTGAAAAAAATATATTTAATATTAGCTACTTAACCCATTCTGTGTAGATATTTCTGTTTTAATATAAATTCCAAAAGTAAGTTAAACTTCTTGGCCTTCCGAGGCTCGCCTATAAATCAAAAATAACTTAACATGGACAACATTCAGCTTTTAAAAGTTTCAGTATAAAAATTCTATAAATTTTCACAGCATGCAAACCTGACGTCAAATTTATGTGCCTGTTTTTTTTAAATATGTGAAAATGAGCTTTTATTTAAAAATGAATTGAAAATCATTCATTCAGATTCACAGTTAAACATTTTCTTAAAAAAAAAACTGTTCAAGCTTCCTATATTTGTTATTTTTCTTCTGACAACTACTCCCCACCCCCCTTTTTTTTCCTGTACCAACTCTTTGAAAATAAATCGGCTAAGCAAAATTCACCAAACTTAAAAAACAATAAATCTAGTTGAAATTTCTGATTTTTTTTTTGTTGTTAATGATCCTTTCTATCATGCAACTTTATTAAAAATTTCTCAACTCTGCGCCAAACAGTCTCTGAGCTTTTGAGATTAATATAGATAGATACATAGTTACGCATAGGGCATTTTTAATAGTATAGATAGAAAAGTACATTTCAAGTTTGAGATTTGGGAAATTGTTCATATGAACAACATTTGCCTGTTTGTCCCTATAATGCACAAGATAATAAGTAAATCAATTACAACTATTATTTTTTTCCTGTAGAAAAACAAACTACTCCATAAAATTTAATGTTGAATTCTTATATTTATGTAATGTCTTTAAAATTGTTCACTTTGTATATTTCTGAATGGTTTTAAACATTTTTTTTTTTTTTTTACAGGAAACCGAAACTGGATCCAGCTTTAAAACTACAGAAACAATCCAAAACTATACAGAAGCCTGTGCAAAACATAAAGTTCCTGCTGAACATTGTGAAGATGACCGACCCGGTGGAAGGAATCCTATTTCAATGCTGTTTAAAATTGTATAGAGATGAGAGTTTGCAAATTTATTGACAAAAGCAAGTCATGGGACAATAAAGTTTTTCAAATGTTTTGAAAACTAAATGTTAACGGGGCATTAAAACTATACACAAGTGCCATCAGTTTATTATATATGTTGTGATTTCAAATAAATGCAGCGGCTAAACCGCAATGGTCTTTTTTTGTACTGTTTTCTTTTGCTTCTTCCCAACAGCAGCTTGATTTTAGTGATAATCTATATCAAAGCCCTCTGCGGTCAGAAGGATGATTGCATTCAATTGCAGCAGTCATTTGCAATGACTGTATATTGGAAGTGCAATGTTGGTAAAAAGCCGATTGCACACTTGTAAATAAAGTGAAGTTGTTATGAAACATTTTCAACATATAACGAATATATTTATTTTGCTGCTGTTTTCAAGTAAGTGTAATAATTTTCTCTTGGGTTTTAATAATATTGAACATGTTTTTTGTTTTGTTTTTTACTGTGTGCAATGTTATTTTTAAT
Source organism: Maratus michaelseni (assembly GCA_963931845.1). Lineage (NCBI taxonomy): Eukaryota > Metazoa > Arthropoda > Arachnida > Araneae > Salticidae > Maratus > Maratus michaelseni. The sequence continues at coordinate 147,824,971 of OZ007588.1, read as the reverse complement.
TATAAAATTTACTTTTTATGAATAATCAGTAGTGTCAAATACGTTCAGATTTTGTGCACTTTTTATTTTACACATTATTTGCATACCAAATAATCCCTAAATTGTACACTTTTTAAGCATAATAGTGGGTGCCAAATATGCTGATTCTGTGCATTTTCTTTTTTGTAAACATTTTTTACATGCTGAACATTTCAAGCATATATTTAAATCAAGATTCAGCTTACTATGAAATTTATTGTTATCACCATAAGTAATAAACCAATTTTTGGAAAGAAGCATAGTTATAAACAACAATGATTTTATCAGACATGGTACAACTTTGCCAAAATGGGAGGAAAAAAGAAGCTGAAATCTAAATTTAAATATATACTTGAAATGTTCAGTACGTAAAAAATGTTTACAAAAAAGAAAATGCACAAAATCAGCATATTTGGCACCTCTGTTTCTCTTAAAAAGTGTACAATTTAGGAATTATTTGGTATGTAAAAAATGTGTAAAATAAAAAGTGCACAAAATCTGAGCGTATTTGGTATGCAAAAAAAGTGTACAAAAAAAGTGCACAAAATCCGAGCGTATTTGGCACCACTGATTTTGCATAAAAAATGCACAATTTAGGGATAATTTGGTATGCAAAAAAACTGTACAAAAAAAAGTGCACAAAATCCGAGCGTATTTGGCACCTCTGATTATGCACTTTTTGTGCACAATTCAGTTTTCATTTTTTGTGCACAATTTAGTTTGCATTTTTTGTGCATAAGCAGAGGTGCCAAATACGCTCAGATTTTGTGCACTTTTTTTTGCAAACATTTTCTAGCTGGGTGATTGATTATTTAATACAAATAATAATAATAATTCAATATATAAGGCTTTAAAGGATCAGAAGAAATAATTTTTACTAGGTATTTCTAATCCTTAATTTATAAAATATGGTTATATACAAATATATAAATATATATTAAACTTTTGATAAATTTCGTGTTTCGAAAAAAATAATTCTGATTTCTTATAATTGAAAATAAAAATAATTTATTAGGAGAAAGTAAATCAATTTTATATTTAAAACAAACTTATTTCTATAGAAACTAATAACGTATATAAGTGAAATCAATGTAAAATTATTAGTTAGATGAAAAAGTAATAGTAAAAATATATAAATATATAAGTAATTGTTGAAAATTCAGAAAAAATAATTAATGAATGTAATAATAAAATGAATTAATATGTAAGTTAATTTTTAAAAGATCAGAAATAAAATAAATAATAAATTTTCAACTTATATTTAAAGATTAATTTATTTTAATTATTAATATATGATGTGGAATATTAAATTTAATTTTCTACATTCAATTTATTTAACTACATTTTGATTGCATTTTATAAATTAAAAAAATGTATCTAAATAAGGATAATTAAATATTATAACAATAATTAAAAGTTAAACATTAACCAGATGTGCTTAGGAAATAAAATAAATCAAATAATGATATAAACTTTATTAATTAAAAAATCGAACCACAACAAATCAAATATTTTTTTTTTAATAAAAAGTTATAATAAGTTATTTTAGTGTCAAAATCACCCATGAGATGGCACCAGCACCGTCTCTTCCTAGGTACTTCCCTAGGAATATCATCCCGAGGAGCTTGCTCCCTGGGAAGAATCTGGGAGGTCAGTCCTGGGGAAGTGATTAAAGTATCTTCCCCAGGAACGCCTGATAGCGTCATTGCAGTTTCAGGAGGAATTTGGGATGAATTGGAGCTCTGGGGAGGTTTTCAGGAGATTTGGTGCTATATGGGATATAGTTTCCGTATGCCCATAACAAAAATAAAACTTCACCAAATAAATAAAACACGAGATTAACAGATATAGAATTGAACTTACACTGAAATTTTCAGATTCAACAAGGCTGCTACAAGTAATGAAATATTTAGCGATTTATTTGACTATGGACTCCTGGCATGTGTGTAATACGACATTACCATTTTTAGTAAATTTCAAATCTTTATTTGAATACATAATTTATTTTTATCATATAAACAATAACAAAAAAAATGGCGTTGTTATTGGGCATTATATCGGATAAAATCTATTAGAGTATTCATTTAAAAAAAAAGTTTTTCACCTATGTTCTGAAACCCGAGAAGCACGGATTGGATCATATACTGTATATTAATTACAGAAGTGGACTCCAGCGACATAAGAAATCAAATGGATTAATTTATTGAAATGTATTTTAGCCTTATTATACAATTGTGTTTTATACATATTTGCATATCTAACCTAGCCATGATTCTATTCATATTTAATAATTTTATATCACTACTCAAAAATTCTATCTGACATCGAAATGTCTACACTACATAGGATATTTTATTTAAAAGTGGTAATACCATATATATTCTAAATTTATACAATCGCCAAAAGTTAAACTATCCAAACAATGTTAAATATAACATTTTCATATGTAAACGATATTTTATTCAAATATAACGAGATATGTAGAAAGAAAAATCATAATAATTTATTTTTGTGATATCTGTGTATTTTCTATGGTAAACAAATGAAACTCAATCTTTAAAATACGTTATAATTATTATTATTATTATTATTATTATTTTATTTTTTACTTTTCTGTTGTCAGAATGATTCTCTTGAAAAAAAAAATAATATATTCAACATTTTTCTTACCAAGTTTTGTATCTCAACTTCATGCTGATTTAGAAGATCAGGTATTTTTATAAAGCCATTTTGTCTATCTTTTCAAATTTTATTTTCATAGGTGTTTCAGTATTTATGTACAAATCTATTATAATGTTGATACATGCATTCATATAATGTTTTGTTTCAAATATGATTCGTTATAACAAATATTATGCAAATAATTTTAATAAGAATTTTCGAATTAGTATTAACTGATAATCCTTGAAAACATTTCTATTGTTTCTAAAATATATATTTAAATCCCTGTTTACAATGTATTGTTTAAATTTGGATAAATACATTATATAAAGTTATGTTTTCAGTATATTCCAACTAGGCAGTTCAATAATTTTTCTAATATTTCGTGCGTGACTTTTCATGTTGTTATTTTACATGTTTTTATTTTTTTTTTTTATAATTATTTTTAACTCAAAATCTTCCCTATCAAAATTATGCTTATGTGTGAACATTTATTTTTGATTGTTCATTATAAATGAGAGTACATTAGATATTTAAATACTACTCTTTTGATATTTAAATTCTATTCCGTTTCCTAAAATGCATCATAAACATCTACGTTGATTTTATGTGTCAATGGTGGGTATTTATCAGATTGTATAACGAATATTTCATTAAGTAAAAATATTTATTGCTAGATTTATTTCTTTTATCAGTTAATCATTCAAATATTTCAAATGTCTTAACAACAACGCAAATTTCCTCATACTTTTCTAGTATTTTGAAGATTTATAAGCACACTGTTAAAAATTTGCAGAAAACTGTCCAGTCATTCGACCATTTTTATAGAAAACGGTTACACAACCGTAATTTAACTCTGATCTGACCATAATGTTGCCCATATTATGGCAATAATACAAATAAATTACGGTTATGTAACCGTTTTATATAAAAACGGTCGAATGACTGGACAGTTTGCTGCAAATTTTTAACAGTGCACATTTTCTTTATGTTGTTTGAACTTAATAGTAGACTTGGAAAAAGGAATTTATCTTTTTTAACAGCAATTGTTGTGTGATTGCTTAAATACTCCTAATTATATTTAATACATTTTAATCATTCATGAAAATTATTCCGCTTAAATTTAAGTCTAAAATTAATTATACATTTATAATTCATTGATAACACTAGTGTATTAAATATATATCGATATTTACAGAACGCAATGTTTAAAATAAACGTTTATTAAACTATAGCTCTAATCTATTGAATATTTCAAGACATTTATTGAGTTTGAATTAATATATATATATATGATAAACTCCAATGTAAAAACACATGCCAAACCAATATCACAAAAGCCAACTAAAATCTATAAACCACATAAATACAAAACAAGGAGACAAAACAAACTACTTAAACACAGAACAAGAAATCACACTTAACTACTTTCCCACATAACTATAGAATACTACAAATAACTGCAATAATGAAAAATAAGAGAGCGAGAGAGAGAAAGAATAAAACGACTTGTGTCAGGTGGTATGTCTTGAGACATGCACTGCTGGGTATAACTAGTTTCACGTATGGAACACTCCCCCATACCTGACAAGTACAGACTGCAAATGAATGAAACACACAAAACGAAAGGAAGCAAACTATAGCTACACTGCACCATCACGCTCTCAACTTTCATCACAAAAAACCCCACTAAAACGATACTCTATTATATATATATATATATATATCCCATTATTCATAGTGCGTATACTTCTTAGAATTAAAAAGGAGTATGCTAAAATTATTCCAGATTGAAATGTCTTCCTAATATTTTACTTCACATTACAAATCTATCTGAGATTACCCGAAAAGTACACTATGTGACATTGACAATGCAACACCAAGAAGCAGTGACCAGAAAGTGATGAAACTTGACAAACACAGAGAGACTGCAACGAACAATAAGTTATCTTTATTTCGAAATGATGTTCATAATGCAGAGCGATAACAGCATCGGCTGAGTAGGATGTAGGACCACCGTGGACGGCGATACACGAAGCAACATGTCTAGACACAGAGTCAATGAGAGTATGGATGGCGTTCTGAGGAATTACTCTTCCTTCCCTGTAAACCATTTGCCACAGTTCGTCTTCTGAACGCGACAGTGACAGGGTCTGCAAATGGTGTCCAATTACATCCCAAATGTGTTCGATTGGTGAAAGATCAGGACAGTCCGCTGACAATGGAAGCATCTGTACACCAGCCATCTGTGCAGCGCATGTTGGCTGATGCGAGCAGTGGCGGGCGGGCATTATCCTGCTGATAAAATGCATTGGGAACCTCCGGAATGTAGGGGAGGGCCACCGGCTGCAGCACAATATTCACGTATCGTTGGGACGTCATAGTGACCTGAATACGCACTAGAGGTGACCTGGAATCGTACGCAATTGCGACCCAAACCATGATGCCGCTTTGTCACGTTTTGGGGCGTTCCACAATTGCTGCAGGATTGGACCTGTCTCCACGTCGACGCCACACTAGTACGCGACGACTATCACTGCAGAAACAGAAGCGTGACTCATCCGAGAATACGACCCTGTTCCATTTCGTCGTCCATATCGCCAACCGTTTAAACGCCAATGTTCCAAAATTGGAACAGAAGTTTTAACTAAATGTTACAAATGCAAATAATTTTCGAATTATTACGGTTTTTTTGTATAATGATAACAATGATTATGAAATATTTTTTTCATTAAATATTAAATATTAAATTTTATTTTTGTTATTTTTTATTATTTTTCGAAATTTCCTATTTTTGAAGTATTTTTCACTATTTCAAATAACATTCCCTAACACATTTATTATGCAAAAAAATAAAAATTATTTTTTATAGTCATAAGAAGAGAACTACTACTTGTAAAAAAATGCTACTAAAAACTATCTAAAATAAAATATAAATGTTTGACGCAGTTTGAAAAACCAATGTTCCAATTTTGGAACATTGGCGCTTTAGCGATAAAGTTTGCAAAAGGAGTAACGTAAAAATAAGTAATTCAAATCTCATTACATAATCGGTTGCCTGATTCAACGCTAAAACATTGGTACCGTCAAGGTCAAAGACCGGACCGTGTCAAAGCATTTACCCGGAAGAGTTTATTTTATTAGGTAAGTCTCGCAGTTGGAATAATTTGTAACAATATTAGAAGCTAAAGTAGAATAGATTTCTTTAGTAGAATACATATAATATTCAGCAGAATATATTTTTTTAGTAGAATATATGTTTTTTTTTTGTGATTATAAAGCATGTCGAAAAAATTTTTAACTGTAGAAGAAGCAGTACCGTATTTAGAAACTCTTTCCGATTCAGATTTATCCGATGTTGATATATGCCAGTTACCTCCAGATGAACCAGGCGATATAACAGACGAAGAGGATATTGTGGAAAATGACTTTGAGCCCATTATACCAGCTGACGTGACTGGAATGATAGATGTAATTAGCAAAAACGATGATACTAGTTGCCAAGAAAACGTGATACAGAATACAGAAGCCGGTCCTTCGAATATAAAAAATGAACTTCCGGGAAGAAAACGTAAGTTGGAATCTACAGATATTATTCCGACTTCTGAAAACGCACAGAAAGTAAAAGAACCTCCTAAAAAGAAAATTGCATGGAAGAGAAAATGTAATTTAAAAAACCTATTATATCAAACAGAATTGAAACAATTTTACAGACGTTTCCTAACTTAGTAAATCTGTCACCTATCGACCTATTTTTTTTAAATTTTGCCTCATGACTATATTGAACTCCTCGCTAAAATGACAAAATTGTACGCTTTACAAAAAGGAGAAGATATTGAAGTAATATCTGAAGATATTTTGCAGTTTTTTGGTCTACTTCTTCTAAGTGGATATCATTCTGTTCCTACTGAAGATATGTATTGGAGCACAGCGGAAGATACGTCCGTTCCTATTGTTCCAACTGTTATGACCCGCAATCGCTTTAGAAAGATGAAGAAGTATTTTCACTTGATGGACAATAATCAATTGAAAAAAGATGATAAACTTGGTAAAATAGCACCGATATATGAAGAGTTATCTAAAAATCTGCAACAGTTTAGAATCTGGCACGAGAAGTTGAGCATTGACGAATTAGTGGTCCCGTACTATGGCCGGCATACATGCAAAATGTTTATCAGAAGAAAACCTATTAGGTTTGGATTTAAAATATGGATGATGTGTTCATCAAATGGATATCCATACGCTATGGAGATATACAGTGGAAGAAAAGGGTCCTCGTCCGTTGTACAGTTAGGTTCGAGAGTTGTGAACGAATTATTATCTAACTTGCAAGAAAATTCAAAGCATGAAATATACTTCGATAACTTTTTTACTTCCTACGATTTAATTTCTGAGCTTGCAAAACATGGAATACGAGCGACAGGCAGAATTCGTGAAATTCGCACTGCCCTTTGTCCATTGAAATCTAAAAAAGAACTCGCTAAAGAAGACAGGGGAAATTATGATTTTCGTTCCGATGGAACGGTATATATCTGCAGTTACAACGATAATGCGGTGGTCACAGTAGCATCTAACTGCTACACACATGAACCCGTTGGAACAGCAAAAAGATATTCAAATGCAAATAAATGCAAAATTGATGTTACGCAACCTCATATTATCAAGAAATACAATGAAGGCATGGGAGGCGTTGACGTTTTGGATAAACTTTCAGGCAGTTATAGGATAAAAATGAGGAGTAAGAAATGGTGGTGGAATCTTTTCATAAATGCTTTAAATATGGCAGTTGTTTCAAGTTGGATTATACACTCTGAGGTGAATGACATCAAAATATCGCATTTGGAATTTCGTAGGCAAATTACAACTTTTCTTCTACGGAGAAAACAGCGTCTGGTCATTCATCATGGACCCCGTAGTCATGTGAAAAAAGAAGTAAGAATATCTGATGGACATTACATTGTACCTACATCTCAAGGACGTTGCGTAGTTTGTAAAAAAACACAACAAAGAAATGTTTTCAGTGCGATAAACGCATTCATCAAAGTTGTTTCCTAACATATCATGGACACTAGAAATGAATGTAATCGAAGAATTTTGTTTAGATTTTCCAAAATCAGGTATTTTATTATATTTTAATATTAATTAATTATGTAATAATACATGTTAATTGTGTAATAATACATATATATATACTCAGTAAATACCACAAAATATTCTCTGTATTGAATATTTCTTTCTGTTGAAAATTTTGTATAAAAGTATAACCCACGAAACGCCAATGTTCCAATAATGGAACATAGCAAAAAAATAGGAAAAAAAAATTTTTTTTTCGAAATTTTATTATTGTAATGGATAAAGGTGCTTTAAAGAAGCATAATTCTAAAATTTTATATTAATAGGAAGATCCGTTCATAGTACGGCGTTTAAACGGATATCGCCCTATTTCGGCGCTATTGCAGACGTTGGCGTCTATGCTGTGGGGTCAATAACAGTCGTATTAACGGACGCCATGAGTGCAGGCCACTAGAAACAAATCGACGGAAAATGGTTCTGGTCGATATGGGAACATCGAGGGTGTCTTGACCATGCTACAGAATGGAGGTAGTTAATCAAGTGACTTGCGGGTTCGCCACCACTTTTCGGTAGATGTGTCGATCCACGCATGCTGACGTCACTCTGGCTGCACCGGCACCGCTCAAACTTGCCACATTTCCTCGTTCCAACCATCTTCGCTACAGCTGGTTCACTGTGGACGCGTCCAGGTTTGTCTCAGCTGCGATTTGCCGTATGGACCAACCTGCCCTTCTCAGTTCAATCACCATGCCCCTCGTAAAATCATCTGGCTTCTGGAACTGCCTCCGTTGACGGTGGCCTGGCATTCTCTGCTATTACACGTGTCCTCTGAGATAAGAAAATTTTTTATGGTAATTTTCAAAGCGGAAGTAACGGCACGAATATTGTCCATACTGCAACTACCTTCCCTTGTATCTTATACAAAGTGCGCTGGAGAGTTGCGCATTTCACATCATTTGAATAATTCGGTGACGTGCGTCTACCCTGAAAATTGCATACATTTCTAGCCACTTCTTCTTGGTGTTGTATTTTCAATATCGCGTAGTGTATATAATATATTTCTGTGATTAAATCAGACAAAAAATTACGATATAACAGTACGTACCTGATTATTGATGATAGTGTGAATTCTAGTTTAGAATAAAAGAGAATGTAATTAAAGAGCAAAGCTGTAACTGATATGAAATTTTAAAACGAAAATTGTTACTTTTATAATTAGTTTCTAGATTTTTATCATATTTAATTGGAATAGATTAATAACTATTACTATACATTTCAGGTAAACCAATAAGGAAATATTCTACAATTACATAAATTTACTAATGCGCTTATATTTGTTTCATTCATGAGCATTTAAAGATACAACTACTAAAGAAAATTTTAAAATTAGACTGGCAATAAATTCCATGTGCTTCACCCTGCAAATGTAATATTCGCCGTATTTAACAACCGAATTTCGGCAATTAAATAAGACGAACATTTCTATTAGAATTAATTTGTATCCAAGCATCGGAGCAGTTGGCTACTACGTACTTGAATCAATGCAAACACCCTTGTAAGGGTTACTTTTTTAAGCGTAAACCCATACAATATTTCACATAAAGAGTTGTAATTTCGGATTGGTATATTTGAAGCATCTAAAATTCTTTTTAAAAACCATACGTTACATTTCATTTGTTTATTTTTTTAACATAATTTAAAATATATGTATTATCGAAAAAAATATGAATTTTGATATTTAATTTTTTAAGACAAATCGATTTCTAGAAGAATCAAATATACGAACCGATAATTACAACTTATAACGCTAAACAGTATTTGCGTTATTCTCAAAACATTGCTCGGAATGGAATCTCTTTTGCAACAATAAATATTGAATTTAACAGTATGATTTCCAAACTTTAATAATTGCTAAACTAGTATATCAAATGACTTCCCGTTTGGTATTCGAAAGTCAAATTTTCCGAAGATTCCAAATATGATGTCAAAATTAGGCGTTTGTATTAAAATTTTTCAAGTTGTATGCAATTTCTAAATATAGACTTCATTCTAAGCAAATTTTGCGTGTAGCATTAATAAGTAAATGCAATAACTAATCGATTTATATCAGTAACATATTTACCGATGATTTTTGGCAGAGTTAATAGGACTGTAAATTTTTTCTCTGGACTGTACATTTTTTCTCAGGACAGTACATATTCTATACATACAAATTTATATACATAAATAGACAGAAAAAAAAAATTAAAAAACATTTTAAAAACATGTGTATCCAAAAACATTAGAATAAGTATGAGAAATTCACTATGCGTCCATAATGTCTCAAAGTAGTAAATTTTGAATGTTTATGCAACGTCTTTTCTGTTAGACAGTTTTATTGCCTAGCTTAGCAAAAAGAGAATTTAATATTTCCATTTTTCATATTCCTCATGTGATTCATTTTATGTTCCATAAAAAATGCAAAATAAAAAAAATCTTTTCTTCTATTTTTTATTTTGTTGTGAGATTTACTATTAGGAAAATTACACTTTTTTCTTAGGAAAATGAAGATACTTAAGAAAAATGTTTTTCAATGTACCCTCGTGATTATGGAAAGTTTTCCAGAATCTCCCCATGTGAATAAAATGTGTATATAATATCGTTGTTGTTGTTGTTTTTGTTGTTGCTTTTGATAATCTAAAAATTTAAACAATTTTAACGTTTTGAAATATTTATGTTTAAAATAAAAATTCTAGCAAGAATATATTATACTAACTGATCCACCCTTCTTTACCCGGAAATTTTTCTTTTGCGGTTTAATAAAAATAGTCATTTTCGGCGCGCATTCTGTTCTAAACAAACCTTTTTCCGAACGAAACTCCTCCCCATTGCGTACAGCATTGGGACGCCATTGGCATTGGGATACGCACGGTCCTCAATACCATTTAGTTTCAATTTCCACCGGCGCGAAATAAGCTTACTTAGTTATCTGTATATTAATTAGATCATGTTATGTTGAATAAACCAATTACCGTTAAAGAAGATTCCAAACATTTTATAGAACATTTTGGTCGAAATATGAAAATGCCCTAGGTCGATCACTTGTAATCACCCACACTTTTATCTCCCACAACCCCACAGATACCGACATGCAACCACCATAGTGCAAGATTGGAGACTCGAGGCTACTACCACACACAAACACAAGTGGTCTTCGCTGGGTAATTGTGGCTGTAAATTGATATATAAGGACACACACGTCAATTAATATATATAGAGAGATACATTAGGGAATTTCTGAAACGCTTGATCAACGTTTCTTTCTTAAACCATTTGCATCCTCAGCGCACTTTGCAGCTATGCTGCGTATTATGTATAAATGGAGTAGATCAGCTGCAAAAAAAAAAATACGTACGTTATACGTATTTTTTCTAATTCCTGTAATGTCAACAAGTTTTGGATATTTGATGTAGTAATGTAAAATATCAGACAAACTTTAATTTACATACATGAACACAAGCACTGATTTCTTCTATAATAAAAAAATTAACACAAATATTATTACAGATACTTTAAGATTCACAAAATAAATTTTAATTATGAAAACTATTCAAAAATACTTATTCAAAAAATCTTAGAATATGGATTTAAAAATATATTTTAAATCTAATTTAAAATGTATTTTAATCAATATTTAGAAACAATTAACAAATTCAAAATACATATTTATATATATATATTTTTTTTTTTGCCTGAGACAGAGCAATTTTATTTAAACAATTTGAATTATCTTTCCGTAATAACTAGACAACATTAATAATTCCAACATTATAGCCACAACCAATTGGTTGATACTTCATAAACGCTCTTTGACAATATAAAAGACTCTCAATAAGTAACTTTCAAACGTTTTATTCAGTATTTATCGAACATCTAATGTTGAATATTTTCACCTTAATATTTACAATTATTTTGATTTTATTAACTCATTTGCATCCGAAGCGTACATTTCTGTTTTATTCAGAAATTCCTTTCCAGAAATTATGAATAGTTGTTTTCGCTTTATGTAATGACAAACGTTTCGTGATTACATAAAGCAAAAATTCTTCTTTCGGAATTTATTGTATTGATTCGGAATTTAATAATAAGAAATTATTACCGAAATTAAGGCATCAGATAGAAATGGGTTAATGAAATCAAAATAATGATAAATATTAAGGTAAATATATTCTAAATTCAATTTTTGATAAATAATAAATAAAACATTTAAATCTACTTATTGAGAGTATTTTATTTATTTTATTTTGCCAAAGAGCATTAATGAAGTATTAATAAATTGTTTCTGGCTGTAATGTTAATGCAATTTCGGAAATAATCAGATTCTTTAAGGGGGTCCCAAACACAAAATTCTGAAAAAAGAAATGCATTTTTTTTTATTGGCGTCAAAAAATTAGTGTTTTTAAAGTTAAATACCGCAAACTGCATGCTCTTATCATGATTAGATCCGGATATATAACATTTTTTGTCTTATGATGCTCTTTTTTCAAGTTTAAATAAAGATTTAAGTAAATTCTCTTCGGGGATTTGGCCGGGGCCGCCTATGGTTGAGGTTCGTGAAATTGCAGGTAACTCCCGCTGAGCGGGGCTGATATATCTTTAGCCAATCGGTATGCCACCCCACTCAACTGAACCTGAACCTGTCATGTGATACCGCGAGTGACCCGAACTCGAATTTTAACTTCATTTATTTCGGAATGAATTTTTTCATGATTTGTCAACTTTGAAAGCATATATCTAAACTTTCTTATAGGTTATATGTATGAAATTTTAAACAGAGTTTCTGTATTATATTTCTAATAATTTGTCTTCAGGATTTTTGATTTTGAGTGAGAATTGTGAAAATATGTCAATTTATTCAAAAGTCACTCATGAAAAAAACATCATTTTTACACTTAAAATTTTATTATGAACCTTTTAATTAATATTTTAAAAAATCCTGATAACAAATTACAAATACATATTTACTGTATATAACATTGCAAAAATTATGTAAATAAGGCAAGTGGTTCATAAGTTATATCAAAAATTAAATATGTTTAAATTAAAAAAATTTTGTTTATAAAAATAGTAATAAAATTTTCAGTATTTTTACACATGCAATATCTTTATTATATAAACACATATTTCCCCAAAAAGTTTTTATTTGAAAATATAAATAAATAGAAACAATAAAATTCTGTGTCAATAAAGTGTCAAGGACCATAAAATTGCTTTCTGTCTCATGGACAAAAAAAATGTTCTACTGTAAAAAATATTTAATTTCATAAATAAGTATTTTAAACTGATTAGTTGTTTCTAAATACCGATTAAAATACATTTTAAAATAGATTAATAATATATATTTTTAACATATTCAAAGTTTATTGAAAAAAGTTCTTTTCAATACTTTTCATAATAATAATTTAGTTTTGAATCTTAAAATATATGTAATAATACGCGTGCCATTTTTAGGTGCGTTCGTAATTATATAAATTCGTACCACCTATAGTGGTTGTCTGGTCCGTCTGTCCGCATATAACAGCGAAAAAACTACTCAACCGAATGATTTTAAATTTAATATGTATAATCTTTGTCGAACTTTGTCGAGTCATTTCAAATTTTATGAAAATCGTATCAAAACTTAAGAAGTTATTAATGAAAGTTTTCTTTATTCTGTTAAATCCTACCATACGTATTCTATATTATAGAAGTGCAAGTCATGTGACTGAGGAAAACAAATACGGGCTAACCACATCTTTTTTCATATGCCAAGCGGACATTTTTATTCAATTTTTTTTCGAATAAAATTGCATAAAAGTTACAAATTTAGAAAGATAGCTAATATATATATATATATATATATATATATATATATTTGCTTAAGAGATGAGTTACATTCAACAATTCAACAATGTATAGATTCTGAGATAACTTCAGTGGAAATTAGGTTAACCGAATATCTCAATTCATTAGAGTAAATAAACACAGGAGATTCGTTCATTATGAGTCATAAAAATATTAAGCCATGGAGGTAATCATTCGCACAGCAAGATCTCCATGGTTAAAAAAAATTCGCATTTGTAAACGTAGCATAAGTAGTAACGAAAAAAAGGCATGCTCATTTCGCTCCTAGCAGACGATATAATTCATTTCAGTAAAATAATAAGAATGTTTTTTATTTTTTTTATTTTTTATTTATTTATTTATTTTTTTTAATATATGACAGAATTACTCCAAAAACCTCGACTAAAATGAAAACTTTTGTCACAGGCTAAAATAATCTAACAGGGGAATTATCATTATTTAATTCTAAGGATATAATTAAAATGTTCTAAGGATATCCAATGATTGGAGTATCATAGTTGAGATTTTTGTTCCAACAGAGCAAAAATATACAGGGACCAGGACTCAAACCTGGGTACTTTGGTTTGCCATACCAAGAGCGTTGGTACGAAAATATGCCAGCCAGGATATCGTCGGGATAGCTCAGTAGGGAAAGCGTTGGTACGGCAAACCAAAGTACCCAGGTTCGAGTCCTGGTCCCGGCATATTTTCGCTCTGTTGGAAAAAAATCTCAACTATGATACTCCAACCATTGGATACAATTTATCTAGTTGAATAACTTTAATCTGTTCATCATAACCTAAATACATGGTATACAGGAGTTTCCGTGATATTTCAGATTCATTATGTAAATGCTATAGTTATAGCTCAGATGAATTAAATTAGCGCTGCAGTTCGCAGCCTTGTCCAACAACTAAATGTGAAATATGCCAACCAGGATATCGTTGGGAGAGCGATTGTACGGCATACCAAAGTACCCAGGTTCGAGTCCTGGCCCCGGCATATTGTTGCTCTGTTGGAAAAAAAAATCTCAACTATGATACTCCAACCATTGGATATAATTTACCTAGTTGAATAACTTTAATCTCTTCATCATGACCTAAATACATGGTATACAGGAGTTTCTGTGATATTTCAGATTCATTATGTAAATGCTATAGTTATAGCTCAGATGAAAGAAATTAGCGCTGCAGTTCGCAGCCTTGTCCAACAACTAAGAGTGAAATATGCCAGCCAGGATATCGTCGGGAGAGTGTTGGTACGGCAAACCAAAGTACCCAGGTTCGAGTCCTGGACCCGGCATATTTTCGCTCTGTTGAAAAAAATTAATCTCCACTATGATACTCCAACCATTGGATATAATTTACCTAGTTGAATAACTTTCCTCTGTTCATTATGCTCTAAGGATGTTATTGTAAACGATTGATCAATTTCAATTAATGCATATTTAATATATATATATATATATATATATATTAATTCATTATTTTTTGGTCGGTTTCAACGAGTGAAACGGTTAATCTTTAAAATACATTATCTTCAAATAGTTTTAAACTTAATCAATTCGTCGATGTCGCAATATTTATCATGCTTCTGAAATGTCTTTTGTTTAGAATAGCACAGAGTAACAATATAATGTACACTGAAGTTATAACACATCCATGTATTAATGCATTATAATAATGCATACATCCACACCCAGAAAAAAGTTTTGTTGAATCAACAAAAATTTGGTTCACCCAAGAAAAATTTTGTTTAAATATAGGTCAATGAAAATTTTGTTTGAATCAACATTTTTTTTTTTTTTTTTTTTTTTTTTTTTTTTTTGCAATTTCAAAAAACATTTTTGTATCGACAGCAAAAAATGTTTTGTTAATTCAAGTAAAATGGTTCAATTTTACTTGAATTTTGCTAAAACAACCAAAATGTACTCAACAAAACATGTTTTGTAGTTTTAATCAATTCCTTTCTCTGGGTCAATGCATTATAATAAGTAAATATATAATTACTTTTAAAACGTTTTTAAATGGAAATAAAAATAATCATAATAATGTACGGTTTACTTCTAAATTAATTACGAATATGAGGAATGAACAGTTTTTTATTATAGAGCTCGAATGTTTTTAAAATACACCTTTTATTTGTCAGAAAATATAAAAAAGTTTTCTCTGAACGAAGTTCAGTTGTTTTCTGCACAATAGTAATTTTATCTGAACAGATTTTTTATTTTTTTTAATATTGGTGTCAATAAAAAAAATATTTTTTTATTTATATTGTCAACTTCTTTTCATTTCAAATAAAAAAGGCTACTAATGATGAGATAAACATTTACTAAACTTTTCAAAGCAAAAAACAATAATAAGGAACAAACAACTAGTAATTAAACATGTATCTCATTATTTTTACAATGAAAAAAATCACAGTGGTTTTTTTAGTGCCAGGTTAATTTAAATGGTACTAACAAAAGAAAGGTGATATCATAAGAATTTTCTATTTTTTACATCGCCGAAAAGTTGTCGAAGAACAGAATTAAATCTTCACAAGTTAACAGGATCATAGGCTGATCTGTCTCAGGCATAAAAAAAAGGCCTATCATTTTTATATCAATATATATTTCGCCTCATTCGTTAAATCTTCGTTCGGATTTTAAGGTTAGAGTTTATGGATAATTTTTTTAAGCTTTTTAAATGTATCCTTGAATAAAAATATTTTGTGTAAAAATATAACAAATAAAGACGTTATTTATGTTGAAACTATTTTTAAATGCTTTGAAAAAGAGCAATGTTAAAATAAAATTTATTTACCTATTCTTTTTTATTATAATTTATTATTACTTATCACAAATGTAATAGAGTGTTTTTATTTTACATATGTTTACTAAAGAGTTGTTCAAGTACAAATTTCAGTGATTTGTAGTGTGTATTCCAAACTTATTTCTACTTCTTCTATCTATACAAGAATAAAACATTGTATTCGTGAAAGTTTTTGACCTCCGGTTGTCTACTGAGTTTTACGTTTTGCACGGTACTAAACACAATTTGACTATTTTTTGAAAATGTATGTTCTTGAGTCTGCGTGTCTCTCTTTGTGTCTGTATGTCTGTATCCGACAAAAACTGTGTGTGCGCTGTAACTCGCAAACTACTGCGTAGAATAGGATGTGATTTCATATAGAGTTCTATCTTTATGTGAACTGGTGCTGATCAGATTTTGGAAAAAATTCCCCCAGAGTGTCTGACGAAAATCGAGGAATTGTTTGACTTATGCGATTCTTATATCTCTAATTTATCTACGCAGAATGCAACGAAGCATCAGTTTCAAATCCTAATGATAGGAGTAGATTGTCATTCAATTTTGCTTGCAGTCATTTAAAATGGTGCTGAAATTAGATTATTTCTTCGAAATATGCTATACTTATATCACATTTTTTAATGCACAGAATTCAAAGAATTTCATAATTAGCATCCTGAATATGGAAATACATTGTCATTCAGTTCTTGTTGCAAGTGGGAAAAAAGTTGGGGGTGAATAAAATGCAATGATTTTTTTCTAAAAATGAGATTATTATATCTCCAGTTTAAATGAACACAATTCAACTAAACATCAATTTTAGAATCCTAATGATAGGAGTAGATTGTCAATAAATTTTACTAGAAGTCATTGAAAAAGCGTGCAGCAAGTCGATGATTTCTTCCAAATATGGTATGCTTATATCACAATAATGGGAATAGATTGGCACTTAATTGTGGTTGCAGCCCTCTAAAAGGGAGTACCGAAATTTGATGATTTGTTCTAAATATTCGATGCTGATATCTCCACTTTAAACGCACGTAAAAAAAATTTTCCCCCGTATTAAAAGTTTTTATTTCCCAAGTCTCCATAACAATATTATTTTTTTTTTCACGGTAATATCTTGAACTGTTTAATTCAGTAATTCATTATATTGAAGGTTTGTGATGGCCACAACACAGTTTCGATTGTTCACTTGAATTTTAAAGTATTTACTATTTTGCAGTTATAGGTAATTTTCATAAATTCATTGTTAAATGTAAAACCTTTACACTATTTATTTGGGCCATTATAAGCATTTGGATAAATATTATGTAGTTCAATTTAAATGTCGTGTATTTTAATACTCTTTAACTAATTAAAAAACTTAGTTTAATAAAATTCGTATTAAAGAAACATTATTTTTTTGAGCTTTTTAATATTTGTACGACCTTAATAGCTGATTTTATTTTTTTGAACTTATATATAAATAAGTTTTCTTTTTTTATCCAACGTTAGTAAAAGATATTTAGCAATTTTTTTTTATTCATATATGCAATCAAGTTAAACTTTCTTAGCAGAAAATGTTCAGAAAGATACCTTAAAAATTTAAATTCACATGGTTAATGTTCGATTGTAATTGACAAAATGTTTTAGATGAGGTTCTGTCATAGACAGTATCCAAGTTTCCTAATATTTTAAAAATATCTGTTTTAAACTATCTATGGTCTATATTAAAAATATTTATTCTCATTCTTGCAAGGAATGCCATGTAACATGCAGTGTTACCAGCGGCAACGCTTGGAATTCTGAAAAAGCAATAAATTGTCTGTCTTTTCATTCTCACTGTGGGATATGTTCGACAGTTTTTCTGTTTTACATATTTAAGATATAACTGATTCCTCGGTATGGAAAGGTTCGAACCAAAGATGTAGGAATGCACATTTACACTCATATCATGTTCGCATAAATGTATGATTATGCTCTTTGTCCAGGAATTGTCAAAATGAGTATTGCTATTTTTCATATTTCAAAAATAGTTATTGAAAATGATGCACGGAATAATCATGTCACATTCATTGTCAGCAGCGAAAAAATCTCCATTACCGAGTGTGCTAACTTATGTTTGTTTTATATTGTTACTAAAATATTATAGGTCTTTTTTCGCAGTATCATCGCAGCATATTTTCCGTTTTTGTTTTTCATTTCAAGATTATTGATTTGATTTAAAGTGTCTAAATATTTTCTGGAATCTTTTGTGTTTTATAGCGTTTAAATTTGTCGTAAACTGTCTTCTTTGTTGTGAGTTCTCTGTCGGCACTATTGAATAATGGATGCTTTGTTTATGAGTGCCTTGTGACCTGAAGTGCAAATATTTAAGAATAGGCAGGAATATATAACGATTTGATGTTATTTGCAGTTATTATTTTTCAATGGAAGATAGCAACGAGCTTATTAATAAGAAAAATTTACTTATTCTTTTCGTAGATATTTATATAAGGAAAAGTCATACACTCCAATTCCCATTTACATGCAGAACATGATCGCATAAACCTATGATTATTTTTTCTTGTCCCAAAATGACAAAAGGAGCATTGCGATTTTTGATATTTAATAAATATTTATTTAAAATATTGCATCACACATCATATTATATGCATTGTCATCATCGCAAAAAGTTCCATTTCCGCATTTGCTACGTTCTGTATGCTTCAAATTGTTACGAAAAGTTTATGGGTCTGTTTTCAACGTTTTATCACAGAATAGCTTACGTTTTTTTTTTCGTTTTTTTTTCTTTTTTTGCATTTCAGATTTCTGATTTGATGTAAGACAGGGTCATTAAATTTCAATAAATTTGGATAGGGTCCATGCTCGAGACCCTTCCTTTTTAATGCAATCGCAAAAAGATGCACTAATCGCATAGGGTCTAAGATTTACATTTAGAAGAGCTGTCAGCGTCAGAAGTAGTATAATAAGTAGTCCCTGGTTTGGACAATATACATGCTTCTGTAAAGTTCGGTATTTTCTGTCGCAGGAGAAAAAAAGAAATCACCATGTTTGTCATGTTAGTGCTCACGATTCAATAAACCTTAGATATTGCAAATATTTGATATAATCCAACATTTTATGCTGAAAAATATAATTGAAGTATTAAAGTTTAAAAATCGATACATTCATCATTTGTTCGGTCTCAAAGTTGGACATACGGCCAGTCGCGCTGTATTTGATCCTTAAATTAACAAGCTGTAACTACTAAACACTACAATTTAAAAAAATTCCACTTTACCAATTAATTATCCATTGCCATGACATAGAGCTGCTAAAATCGTTTCTTATCTGACTAAATATTTATTAATATATTTAACTTTAAATTGCCTCAAAAAACACATTAATTAATTCAAGTCAGTCTTCAGAAACGTATATCCCAAAAGGGACACTTCTGATTTGATTACCGTCAATACCACGTAAACCAATTACACCCTAATTGACAGGAAATTTTTATTTTTACTTGGGCCTCTTTTTCAAAAGGCTCAAAACATTTTCTTTACGTGAGATTTTCCGCTATATATGGATGCAAACTAAAATCCGGATGCACTCAAATATCTCTTTTTTGGACAAATCTAGAGATGTGGAACAAGCTTCGACCTTTAGTAAAACGGTTATGCGCTATCATATGAGAAATAATGTAGCGCTTCCTAGTGGATAAATTCGGAAGTTATCGACACTGTTTCAAAACCTATCAGAGATAGCGAAATAATATCAATTACAAAAATATAGACCATCCACAATTCAATTTGAAAGGATGTCTTACGTGTAAAAATAACTTTATTAGAAGTTCCATAATGTTAATTTTCCGATAATAAATCACCGGCTTAAATACGTCCTAATTGCTTGTAGAAGTATGGCATTATGAAGAAAAAATATATTTTTTTATAAAATTAACACATAGCATTAAGGTACAATTACTTTTAATACAAAAATTCGATTTAACTATGAGTTACGTATGTTACATATTGAACAAATTTAATTTGATTTCAATTAATTGAAAATTCATCCACTTGAATTCTCATTTACCGGATATCATGGTCGCAAAAATCCATGATTATTTTCCTTGCGCAGGATCTGTAAAATATAATATTGCGATTTATAATATTTATTAAATAGTTACTGAAAATGATGCATGAAATATCATGATACATATATTTTCAAATACGTATTCGCAACCATCTGTTTCATTCAAATTGCTTCTAAAAAGTTATAGACATTTTTCCCGAGTTTCATCGCAAAATATTTTCAGTTTTTTTTTACGTTTTATGATTTGTGTTATGATTTAAAATGTACAATTGTTTTCTGGGATGTTTTAAATTTTGAGGCATTAAAATTTGTAGTAAAATTTCTGCTTCGTATCAAATTGTCTGCCTTCAATATCAAATAATGCATGCGTTGTGAATGAGTTTCATGTGAACTAAAGCGCAATCATTGAAATATCGTAAGGAACTTTTGACGATTTGATGCTATTTGCACTGTAATTTTTTTCTGTGGAAGGTAAGAACGAATTAACATCAATTCTTGTTAAAACTGTGGAAATATTCAAAATGTCAAACTATTTTCCAGAGATTGCAATAGTAAAATTTCTTACACTTTATTTACTGGGATAAAGTTATTCAGTAAATGTAAATACGAGATAGCTGTTTTTTATCTTTATTAGGATCTCACAGATTTTTGTCTCATCAAGAAAAATATAATCTAAATTATTTGAGAAAAGACAGATTTTAATAAATATTTCTGAAGTTCTTGAAATGTTTGACTTTTTTAAAATCCAACAAATATTTTACTAAAAAATGCTTAAAAGTGATTGATGTGATTCAAAGAATTATTTTGTTTTTGTTGAAGTTCAAATTCTTCACCGACTTCACCGCTTTTTCTGATTCATACAACTCTTATTTACTATACAGTAGTATTTATATATTATATACTGCAGAATATTTCTACTGGAATTTTATTATTCGTTAAAGCGAAATGTATCTTCACATATTTAAATCTCGAAGAAAATATCAAAGTAATAAAGGTTTATATTCCCAGCGTGTCTTCATATTGAAGGAATCCCAATTACATTTGCCAATTTTACTGATCATATTTGCGTATAATAATCACCTGCAGCCTATTTAATAAACTTAGGAAACTAGAAGAAGGATTTATATGAAAACATTAAAACATACCTTGGTTTCCAATATATTTATCCTGTTTAAATATATCAATAATGAGTAACTTCTCTGAATATAATTAAATCAAATACATGTTGATAAATGTTCAAGCATATAAAATACCTTGAGTAAATTTTGTATGAGTCCAATAACACAGTATTAAATACGCTTTCTTTTCAGAAACCTATATGAAATACTAGGTTATCTATACTTCTATGGCTTTGATAAATTTCCAATTAAAAGCACAGTAGCAACGGTTTGGAGTGCTATTCATGTATGATAATTAACATTTTAATTCAAAGCAAAGTAAAGTCAATACTTCGATATTATTTCTCTGAAATTCATAAACTGTATTACGTAATTTCAATTTAAGCGCATAGAACCGTGTTCAATGTAGTAAGTAAACAAGTAATAGATATATATTCTGGGAAATTATTAGTAGTTACTCTTTAAGCAAAACAAAGAAAATTCTATTACATATAAAAACTTTAAGGATACCACAGAAATAATACATCCTTTTTTTATTGGATTTATCTTACGTAGCAGAGCGAATTAATCAATCCTTAAATTGAAATAACAATATGTGCTAAATGTAATTACAATAAACATAAAGTGTTAAAACATTTTTTTAATAAACAAACCTACTAGTTTCGTACACACATTCATTGACATTTTCATGACCAGTAATGATAAAACATTTTTTTTCCGCAAACATATTAAATATTTGATAATTGAGATATAAATAATTTAAAATAAATTTTAATTTCTGAAGTATTTCAAAATGATTTGCTAAAATAGTTTATTTTATCATTACTGATCTTGAAGATATCACCGATTTTTTGTACAAAACTTCTAGATGTGTTTATTAAAAGAGTTTTGTAAGCCTTTATGTTCATTGCAATTACTTTTAGCACATATATTTTTATTTCAATGATAATAAGTAATTTTCATATATAATTTTATAACATTCATTAAGTGATAAAATTTACGCAGTAAGATTCAAAAGTGATGAGCAAAATCTTATAGTGATGCACAATTCACAAAAGCAACTATTTTGGTTAATGTTTCGTGTTTGGAATTGAAATGTTACTGTTTTTAGATAGTGCACAAAAGTCCGTTTTATTTTCAGAAATCCCAAATTTACAAACAGTAATGATAAAATAATTTTTTTTCGCAAGCATATTAAATATTTGATAATTGAGATATAAATAATTTAAAATAAATTTTAATATCTGAGGTATTTCAAAATGATTTGCAAAGTAATTTATTTTATCATTACTGATATTGAAGATGTCACCGATTGTGTGTACGAAACTTCTAGGCCTGTTTATTAAAAGAGTTTTGTAAGCCTTTATGTTCATTGTAATTACTTTTAGCACATATATTTTTATTTCAATGATAATAAGTAATTTTCATATATAATTTTATAGCATTCATTAAGTGATTAAATTTATGCAGAGAGATTCGAAAGTGATGCGCAAAATCTTATAGCGATGCACAATTCACAAAAGCAACTATTTTTGACTAATGTTTCGTATTTGGAATTGAAAAGTTACTGTTTTTAGATAGTGTACAAAAATTTTATTTTCAAAAACCCCAAATTTACACAATATCGTTGTTTAGGAAAAAAAGAAAATATCTAAGCTTAAAAGTGAAACAGCATTTTACTGTTACATCTGAGAAACCTATGTGATAAGTGAAGATACCAGGTTTTATATAAAAACTCCTTACACTTAAAATTTTACAATTCATTAAACATTACATATTAACATTAAACATATTTTACGAAATACACCTATTATAGGAAATAGAAAAACGACATAGGAATAGTAATTTCAGCAAATTTCATGCATTTGTTCATAAAACGCACTTAATTATTGTGTCCATCAGGTTTGCTTGTTGGATGAGAAAATGATGAGAATCTTTTAAGGAAGTATATTTTAATTTCATAACAAACTTCTCTTTTGAAAATATTGAATGTAAATTCTCATAAAATTTAATTATGTGCTGGAGATTGAAAGTTATTTTCATGCAAGAAGTTTTTTAAAGTATGATATATTACTTATAAAACATTTTTTTTTAATATTGTGCATTTTTTTCTCAATATCGGGCTCGGGCTCTGATGACACAAAATGTTTCGGGCTCGGGCTCTAAAAAGAGAGCCCGAACTCATCTCTATTATGTACAACGTCTTTCACATATCAAATACTCTAATTTGTTTTAAAAGTATCTAAAAACCGATTATTTTTTTTAATAAATGTCATTAAAAAGAAGTGTTTATCAATGAAAAAAATGTATAATTCACATATTTAAATAAATTCTATTTTAGCCTTTTTTTTTGCATGAAAACATAAATTTACCTTGAGATAAAAATCATTTAATAATTTGGTATCCCTTATTTCATAATTATATGTTTTTTTTCCCTCGCATTCTCTGTAAAATATACTGTTAAAATATTGATTTAAGCACAGTGATTACACATGAATTTCAATAATAGTCAACATTGGATTCGCATTACATGGAACCGCATTAATTCACATATTAATTTTGTATCCAATATGCAATGCACAGCTGTAATAATTACAATCAGGGACATGTTTAACATGTTTATGAAAGGGAATAGTCATGTTAAAGCCATTCATTCTCTCCGAAACGGCTTTAGATGTCCGAGTTTACCCATTCAAAATATCATTTTGCTGGAAAGTTTTGTAATCTTAGTAAAATATCTGAAATATACGATTTTAGGTATAGTAAGATAAACACTAATTCAGCGGTAAATGGCTGAAAGTTGGATAAGAGAATTTCTTTAACAGATAGAATTCGATAAATTTAATGTGAACTCAATGCATTTAAAATGTATATATAATTTTTTTTGTAAATAACAATTTGTTATCAAATTAAATGATAATTTACTATATCATTACAAAACAAATTATATAACAAGCAATTTTGCAACTGCAATTGAATGATTTTTAATCGATGACTTGACTGCAATTGAGAAAAGAGACTTACGTTATTAGCATTAACTATTTTTTTTATTTACTTAAAGCGCGGGGGTTGGTGTATTTTAGCGACAGTGATTTGGCACAACACAGTATCAAAGTTGTTTACAAGACTTTGTTGTTACTGATATTCAATGTAAACAGTGCCTCTATATATAACTGTGTAGTGATATATATACATAGCACATAGACGTTTTTGTCGAAATTACAGCAGCGAACATTTCATAAATTGACATTCCGAGACCATTACGAGTTCCTATTCACCTAAAGAAGAAGAGTTTTCTGGCAAAACACCCACAATACCTGAATGGATAAGATCAATAAGTCCGAGTGAGACAAATAAATAAATATTTGCTTGGTATACCTTAAGAATCGCCATTTGTTTACCAAAATACTTTCTCATTGCTTGTATGTCGACACTGTCTTTACTTTTGTATTCTAGTTATGAAGGAAATCCATTAAGTAAGTCATAAAAGATAATTAAATAATAACTTACAATGATATTCATTTCAAAAATATTTTTATTTCTCAACATATTCTCCACCAATATTTATGCACTTTAATCCCGTTTTATCAGTGCCCCAACACCTAGCTGCATAAGATTCTTCGGGTTGCTGTCTCAGCCACATTAGGGTTTCAAGTTGACCTTTTCATTATCTGTGAACAACATCTTGCTTCCGAGGTAATTTTTACGTGGACTAAACAGATGAAAATCGCTTGGGGCTAAGTCGAAGCTGTATGGCGGATGTTGAAGAAGTTGCAAGATGATGTTCACAGATGATGAAAAGGTTCAACTTGAAGTCCTAATGTGGCTGAGACAGCAACCCAAAGAATCTTATGCAGCTGGTGTTGGGACACTGATTAAACGGTGATATAAGTGTATAAATATTTTTGGAGAATATGTTGATAAATAAAAATAGTTTTGAAGTGAATATCATTGTAAGTTATTATTTAATTATCTTTTGTGACTTACTTAATGACTTTCCCTCGCACAAACATCACACACTTTCACACGCATGGCAAACGTACTTTAAAATAATTGGCGTCTCCCTGGATAAAAGCTATTTACGATTCGAGGCTTAGTTTAAAGTTTCTTTGGTGTATTTGCATTCTAATATAAAAAGTCGCATTTATGTTCGATCTGTGTTTTTTAAGAAAATTGCGGATATACGATCATACATAACAGCCAAATATAAAACATTATTATGTTAAAGTCGCCTGAAATTCAGCTATGCACTGATTAGAAGGAAAATATTTTCAAAAAAGTCAAACGTCGTCAAAAAATAAAGTAAATGAAATAAACTTTGTTGAAAAAAATGTTCGTTTCTATTATATAAAGCAGCTTAAATGTTAACTTTTAATTTTTATGTATGAAATAATAAAAACCTTTCATTACGCATGTAAAAAGGTCGTACAAAAAGAAGCATTAACTTTTTCGTCGCACTTTATTTATTATCATTATTAAAATGGGGTTGTAAGCTGCCAACTGTGCCGTTGAATTTTAAGTGCTGTGAATTATGGGCAATGTGAGCTTTATTGGGTGCGATAGTTTCTACTTAGTCTATATCCAAGAGGAAAATTAAACCTTTTATAGCAACCGCTAAAGTAAACATAGTTATACCAAGCATTAAAATCTTGAACAGTGTTACATTATCGCACAATATGCACAGACGTATAACGTTAAAACCCATTTACCATAATTATCATCCATTAATCTTTTAATGCTTGTCTACTAGCTTGTTATAAATTTATTTCAAAAAGATATATTTTTTTAATCACTTATGTTTTCTTATGTATATACTGTATGTGCTATAGATAAAAATGTATGTTACAGTAATTAAAAAAATCTGCCATTACGTACAATGATTTTTAAAATTATAATATATGAATAGGATTGATAATCTGCAACATTATTTAAAATGTTCCTAATTTAAATTTTTCTTAAATTAATATTTGTATATGTAATATGTAAATTACAATAGCTTACAATAATTCAACAATATTTTGTAATAATTGTATATATATACACTTTATTCTATTATATACACTTTAGGCCGGGTCGAAAAAATCGAATTTTGGATTATGGCATTCTAATAGTGCGGGAAAGTTGCATTATCCCATAAATAGTAACTGTGCAAAATTTAATTTTTATTGATTAATATCTTTTGCCTCCTCAAGACGGCCAAAGTTTCGAAAAAATGTCAAAAACGGCCATTTTTTTACTAAAAATAATAAAAATTAGAAAAAAGATCAATCGTTTTTTAATAGCGGGCAAATGGACGACCAGTCCATCTTAAATAACTGTAAAATATTTTAACCAGATGGGTTAATAACTTTTCCCTCTTTAAGACGGCCAAATTTTTTTTAAACCCACAAAATATGATATTTTGATTCAATTTTTTTATTACAATATGATATAATTTACTGCATAAAACTTCGGACAGCTGATAATATATTAATGAATAATGAACAATTAACAATGTTAATAATAATTTATTATTATAAATTATTATATATTATTATATATTATTATATATTATTATATTTTATTATATATATTTATATTATATTATATTATATATTATTATGCTTAACTAAATGTATTTTTGCATTAATAAAAATGTTGTATCAAAATATCATGTTTTGCATTTTTTAGAAACATTTTGGCCGTCTTGAGGAGGGATTAGTTATTAACCGATCCGGTTATTTTTTACAGTTAATTATGATGGAATGGTAAAGCATTTGCTCGTTTTTCGAGAAAACAATTAAGCATATTTCTATTTTTTTTAACTTTAGTAAAAAAATGGCCGTTTTTTGAAAGTTTGTTGGAAATTTGGCTGTCTTGAAGAGGCAAAAGTTATTAACTGGTATAGTTAATTTTTTAAAGTTAGTTATCATGGACTGGTAGATCCTTTTCCCGTTATTAGAAAACGACTGTCCCGTTTCCTAATTTTTATTAATTTTAGTAAAGAATGACCGTGTTTGGAAACTTTGACCGTCTTGAGGAGGCAAAAAATATAAACCAATGAAAATGAAATTTTGCACAGTTAGTATGGACGGAATAATGCAACTTTTCAATACTATTACAATTCCATAATTCAAAAATCGATTTTTTGGCCTGCCTGCCGGCAAGATAATAAAAAGTTGCATGGAATATGTAGAAATACTCCGAAACTAAGAGGGATTGTGACTGCCTATATTGCATTATGTGTCAAGTGTGGTTACATGAAGACTGTATTACTTCCGACAATTTTTGTGTAGATTGCAGTTGAAAAAAAAACAGGTGTATTAACAAATAAAACAATGTAAACACTATTTCACTTTTTTCTGTTCACTCCCCCCCTAATACATTGATGTTACGTTGTTGCTGAAATAACAATTAGAATCCAATTTTTTAAAAAATAAGTAGGTAATTTTAGTAGTGAGCAAAGTAGGCAGACTAATATTTATATGAACCTTTACTAGTACGTTTAATTGTACTCATTTAGTTTATTTTTGTTCTTACATAGTTAATTATAGTCCAGATATGAATATTTTTTTAATATTCTTTATTTATAATTGTATTCTGTTCTTATGACAAACGCCTCATAAACTTCCGTGCAAGTGCGGCGTCTCACCCTGAATGTACTGGTGACGCGCCGCAGTATAATGTTTTAGAAAAATATGTTTAAATTTATTAACTATTATTTTGTAATTTATTTTGACGCTGTACACATGTTGTATATTTAATATTAAATAGCACGGCATAATTTTTAGTTTATGCACACCGTGGTATTTTATACACAATTTTTTTTAATTGCGGCATCGCTCCGGAATTACTCTATTTCCTTTTTTGTAGAATCATACTGAACGATATGGATCTGTTTAAAACTAATAATAATAAAATTATTCTCTGCGCAGTATATTACTCCTTGTACATTCTATATCAAAATAGGTGTTGTTGAAAGTTTTTATTACATCTATCTTATGTAAATACTTTGGAGATTTGAAAGTATAAGTATACATAATTTTCGTACACTGTTTTTAATAAAAATTTAAAAAAAAAACTAATATTTTCGATACAGATACATTTAAGATTGTTTATTGAAATAAATAAATGCTAAAGCATTTTTAATATTCTTTGCATCCTCTTGAAAACTCACTTTATTTCAATTTAAGAAAACAAATTGTTACATAAAAGTGTAGTATAAAAATTAAAATTTTGTTTTACCTTACTTGAATAACCTGCTTTAACGTAATTGATTCTTTTTTTTTCATATTATCTGTAAAAAATAAATAATTTCATTTTTTATTAAAATATAAGCGCCTCTTTTCCTCAAAGTAATTTGCTCAAGTTATTTTAAAGATGAATTATTTTAAAAGTCTGCAAAATCATATTAACAAGTTAAACTTTCAGTACGCCGTGAAACTTTTTTGATGAAGTTTTGCGTTAAAAGTTTAAAAAGAAAATGGGCTTAAATATATATTTTTTTATTTATCGTTTATTCCTATACTACAAAATCTCTTTTTTTATATTAATGTTCTTTTTTCCCTTTTTCGTTAAGTATTTTCCTATATCCTCTTGAAAAATAACAGGCTTAGGAAACTATATTAAATGTAAAATTTATTTATTGTTTAAAACATTAAATAGCTCTCCTAATATCTGCGTGTAAGGAATAGAAATTGTTCGTATGAATGGGTTAGAAGAGATGTTTTGATATTTCTTAATTCATAGAAAGCGTTGAGTTTGTTTTATGAAACACAGCTGCTTTGAAATATTCAGAAAATGTTCTATTAAATTGGATATTTTCATATATAAAATTATTTTAAGCAGGTTCAACTATAGTAAGGGTATCAAACTGTGGCCCGTCAGATACCACTAAATTTTTAAAGAAATAGTCGACTTCTTGAATCGCAGAAATTCGATGATTAGATAAGGAAAAGTTTACAGTAAAATTTTAGTGGTATCCGGCAGGCTACAATTTGACACCCCTGGACTATAGGGACTAATTTTTGTTTATAATTTTGAAATACTTTGTATTATATCCCCACATATTAATTACTGTTACTAGAAACAACTATGCATATGTTTTTATAAAATGGTATTGCTATTTTGTTATCTCCTAAAATAGGAAATTTGGGGAAATGCATTTTAAATTGATTTTCAAAAACATTATTATACATAAATTTCATAAAGTTCATCAAAGCGTATAATTGAATTGCATGTTTATTCCTTTTATTTATTTTTTACTGATACTAGGGCATTCAACCCGGTCTTCCCAAGATAAAGAATACATGTGACAACCATTTATTTTTTTTAATTGCAACCTCTAACAGATTTTTTTGGATTTATTTTTTTCTTTTAGATTACCCCCTACCAACATCAAAGAGTATTTTTATTATATATGTGAATTATATATTCAAATACAAAATTTTAAATTTTTAAAAGAGACAATTTCGTATTAGCCTCGTGCCAGAAGTTAATAGCCGAAGAAATCGTCAAAAATTCCGTTATCTACAGCAGTTTATTTATCTTTTTGTTGTTGTTGTGATAATTTCAGCGTTTTTAAGCGCTTATTTCAATTACATGTCTGGTAAACTTATGTTTTATTTATACTATTTTATTTATTGTTTAATAAAGTTTTAATTTCTTTATTGAATATTAGCTGGAAACAAATGCTGAACTATTTATATTGTGTAAAGTGCAATCGGATTAATCTTTTGTAATTGTCTGCAAACAACAGAGATAGATTTAAAAGAAAATAATCGTATCTAAAACAAATTGCGTTTGAAAGTGGATATTGTTTTCTGTATGACGGTGTAAAAATTGAAAATGTGCAATATTTAGAAATAGAAAAAATTGCAGTAGCAAAACTCTCAAAACCCAAATTTCATCGTCAAGTGTTGCCATTAGCAAAATGACGTCAGCGGATACGTCTTTACTTCATAATATAGATACTTATCATTAGTATTTATATGCTGATGCGAAGACCGACAGTAAGGACTAATCAAAGTGTAACGTCATGCTATAAATTTGTTGTAAAGTAGAAAATAATTGCAATGTGCGTTTTTAAAATATTTATTCTACATACTTTTACTTTAGTTTACTTAAATACTTTCAGCAATTTTCTCACTGTGATTGTTCACTCAGTACGTTAATATTTTCGTATATATAGAAGGTTGGGTTATACCCGGCATGCATTGGAAAATTCTAATTCATGTAAACCCGAAAATTGATCCGAACCCGACTAAAAAAAAAACCTTCAACCCGAAATAACACCCAAACCCACAATAATAAAGTTCGAATCCGAGATGGAAGAAAAATAATACATATTTACAGAAAGTTATGGGAAAATAGACATTTAAGCTCTACTATCACATCTCTATTTTTACATCTATAAAATTAATATTATTTTTTAAAAATAAACATATATACTCATTAATATTAAATTTTATAGATTTTTTACATTTGGAATATAATTTAGAAGACTTTTTCTTTGAAAAATTCGGTTTATACGAACCCAATAAAGACTAGTGTCAAATCCCAACACAAAACAATTAATGTCAATACCAACCAAACACGTCCCAAACCACTTATCGGTTCGGTTTCATGTAAAACCGTGTTTCCCGACCAGATTCAGGATTTATACTCCGATACTCACCATTCTAATGAAGATGCAATATAAAATTAGATTTAATCTACAAAATATTATAAAAAGTGTCACTTTTTATAAAATATACCAGAATATTAGGCAATTTTAAAACTACAATAACATGTTTCCAAATATGTGATTCAAAATATTTTCTAAAGTCTGCGTTATAGAAATTCTTCAGAAACACAGCGATACAGATTATTTAACTGAAACATACACTTACTGATTAATGTTTCTTTATATATATATATATATATTTATCAATAAAAAATTCTTTTTATTTTTATAATTGCTCTTTTTTTATTCATAAATATTGGCTGCCTTCGTCATAATAAAAAACTCCCTTTTTCTAAGTCGTTTTTGTCACTAGATAGATACTTTGCATTTAAATATAGAAAACCCATCAAAAACTTATTCAAAAACTACAAAAGTCTTATTCGCGATCTTTTTAATAAATGTCTATCTTTGAATTATTTCCCAGCAAATTAGAAAATTGCCCAGGTTATCTTCTTCGCAAAAAACAATAAAGACCCAAAGCTCCATTCATCCTATCGTCCAATTTGCCTTCTCCCGATGCTGTGAAAGATAATGGAGAGATTAATTAAACACAGAATAATACATTACCTTGAAATTAACAATCACTTCCATGAAAAACAATTTGGCTTCAGAGAGGGACGAAACACTATTCAATTGTTACAAGCCGTAAACGATGAAATTCATAAAAAATTACAGAATTACAAATATTGCATCTTGGTATCTTTTGATATACAGTGTGCATTTGACAATATAAATTGGACTATCTTCGGCAAAGCAAGACAAAAATTACAAACATTTTTAACAAATAGAAAAATTATAATAGACTATCAGAGTATTAACACACAAAGAGAAACATACAAGGTTGGCCGCAGGGTTCCTGTCTTGGTCCCCTGCTCTGGTTGCTTATAGCGAACATTATATTAATCACATATTCTGAAAAATTCCATAACTTAAAAGCTTTTTGTGATGATTTTAACATGATCATAGCGGCAAATAGCCGACGAGAACTTGAAGATAAATCAAATAAAATGATATCGCTGTTTAGTAATATCTGTACAAAACTAAAACTTAAAATATCGACAGACAAAACGGTATATATAATGCTGGGTAAAAACATTTTAAGAAACAAAGAACCTCAAATTAAACTGAATAACATTAAAATTAAACGTGTTGAAAAACTTAAATTATTAGGTATCCACTATGAAAGTAATCTAACTTGGCATACACACGTATTAAATATCAAAAGTAAAATTTTATCATTAGCATCATCCATTAAAAGAGTTTTTCAACGACATGGGGGGTAAGACGAGATTTTCTTCGAGAATGGTACCTTACTGTCCTCGAGAAAATTATCGATTACGGCTCGGAGGTTTGGTACAATAATCTGAGAATAATTGTCGAAAGAAACTTACAATCAATACAAAGAATTTGCTTAACATCAATAACAATATGTTATAAGAATCTATCGACACACACACTTCAGGTTCTCCTGCGCATTCCACCGTTATTATTTATGTTAGAAGCAAAAAATCTTAAATACAAAATTAAAAATAATAAAGACATCTTAATATAATAAAATTGAAGAACAAGTCTATAAATTTCAAACAAATCCTGAAATATATATTAACAATTTAATTTTGACGGATGTAAACATAAACAAACATAACATAACACTGATGGTTCTAAAACAGATAACAAAACAGCATATGCTTATGTGGCCTTTAAAGATCAAATTAAAATTAAAGAACAATCTTGCAAAATTCAAAATAACAACACAGTCTTTAAAGCTGAACTTACAGCAGTTATTAACTCAATAAAATGGACTATCTCAACAAATCAAAAAATAACTCAATTTTTTTCAGACAGCAAACCCACAGTATTAGCATTAAACAATTTGTTCCCTAAATATAAACAAATATTTGACCTTAACAAATTACTAAAAGAAAATAAAAATAAAATTTTCTATATCACATGGGTAAAAGGACACGGGGGCATTGTGGGCAACGAACTGGCGGACAAGCTGGCGTACCAGGCTGCACAGTACTGCAACTTGCCAGTAAGCAAGGAAGTTAAACTTCCATGCTCTTTACTTAATAAGCTTATTAAATTGCAATTGCTGGACAGGTGGCAGCACAACTGGGACTCCTCAGGGTGCGGCAGGTTTACTCATAATATTGTTCCAAAGGTTCAATGCTCACTTATATGTAAAGATAAAGTCTCTACTTCCTCAGTGGATGTGGAAGTTTTCCTACATTCTTACATAGAATTGGCAAAAGAGATGATGACTTGTGTCAGTGTGGTCAGAGAGGTGACCCACTACATTATTTATTTGGCAAATGTAAATTTATGAAGTATAAATTCACATATAATGAAACTAAAAGAACTCTTGACAATATTCTAGATATACTATCTGATAAAAAGCAACTATTTCAACTTTACGAAAATTACAATATCTTCAATCAAAAATATTTATTAAATACAAATTCTTCTTACAGTCAGTTATCATAAAAAAAAAAAAAAATGTTTGTTTCATGTATTGTATCAGTACCAAATTGTAAATACAGTGACCTACAGTGACCTCTCACTTATGCGCGATGTTCAGTGGTCGCTTTTTCCTACCACTGTTTTAAACAGTAAAGAGGGGGGGTGGAGAAAAGTTTTTAATTTTTGCATTTGCGAGGGGTTACTGTATATAGTGTATTTCAAAATGTTATTCTGTGTAAATAAATTTGTTTGAATTTTATATTGTAATTATATATTGTAATCATTTTTAAAAATATATTATACTTCTAAAGTTTATTGTATACGTATTAATGCATTCAAAATGTACGACTATAAGTAATTGTCATTATAATGTTAATCTCAAAATGCTATATAAATAACTAAAATTAAAGTTTATGTAAAATATCAATTATTGTAGTAATTTTAACGTTCGCCCAGCCTTGTGGTAAAATTGGGTAACGTTTATACTTTGTAAAATTATAGTTAACATTATTATAGCTAGAGCCGGATAGTAATATTTTTCCCTCCCTAGGCTTAGGGGTTCGTCCTGGCCATTAGCCAAAGGCTGGTCCCTAGGGTGGGCGCTGTCTATCTGTTATTGAACACATTGTAAGAAATACATCTTCAAACAATTATTCTTCAGCACCAAAATTTATTTTTAAAAAATTATGTTACTGCAGGATTTTTAAATAGGTGCTAGGCGTAAATTACGATTACACATTCAAAGGCGTGCTATGAAAGAAAATTTATTTAAAAGAAATTTAGAATTATGCTTAAATATCTTTGATCAATAGCTAATTTACATCTGGATACAAATCTACTTAAATTTATCTTTTTAACGATACATTAGCAACATTAAAATTATAAGAAAAATAATATGAACCAGAAAATTACAAGCAAAAAACTGTGCATTTATTTTCTGAAAACATTAGTTAAATTTCTATTACATTAAATTACTTATTTCCCCCTATTCTATTTCTATTTTTTTCTTAAATATGTTCACAAAAAGTTTATATTTTGTAAACATTTTTCAAAATATTTTTTTTCTGTTAGGTATAAGATACAACTCGATTAATTATTTTTATCTAAGCTTCTAAATTACATGAAAAAATGGAAACATATATATACATCATCAATTTTATTTCATAAATATTGTGGGGTTTTCTTTCAACTCGATGAATACATATTTTCCTTGAATAAAATTTCCTTTTGACATTAAAAATCTATAATTACATATCTGACTTATATTGTCGTATAGATTCTTAAAACAAATTTCATATCTGTAGAAGTAAGAATACTATGCAAAATATCAATTCTCAATTTCTATTAAATGTACCATTCCTTTTCTAGTACCTTTCATAAAATTTATAATAATAAATTATTGATTCATTATAGTTTCGCATATTCCTTCCTATTGCTAATATTTTACTTTCGTACTAATTAAGAATATTTCTATAATGAAGAGAAAAGAACATTAAACTAAATATAAATACTTGGGAAATAAAAGGAATTCTGTTCGGAATATTTATTGTAAATTTTCTAAATCATTTATTCCGCTATCTTTATACTAAATGTTTTCACAGAGTATCTTAATTTGTTAGTCTCTTATACATACGATTTTGTATTCAACTTTTCAAAACTTTGCTTACATAATTAACTTTCTAATAGGAAATCAATATGAACATATGCTTTTAATAATGAATCTAAGCATATGAACATGTTTAGGCAGCATGCACTTTAAAATTAACTTAAAGTTACAAAATATTGATAAATTTTGAAGTAGTTTATAAAGTATATTAGAATATCTAAGAATTTTGGAAGGGAATAAAATACTTGAGAAAAATTCGATTTAATTTTTTTGCTTGCAATACTGTTTCTGAAGCAATCAGCAAAAAGCCAGATATAGATTATTGCCGAAACGTAAATTGATGCTCACTGGGGAGTCAGGAAAGTCTTTTTCGTTCTATCTGTCTGTTAGTTAATTTGTATGATTCTTCCTCAATACTTGTCAAAAAAACATCCGATTAGTTTGATAGGTAGGTTTGATTAGTAGGTTAGTTTGATTAGTAGGTAGATTGGAGAAGCACTCGGATTTAGCTGTGTAGCGTTTCTCTTGTTTTCACTCATTAGTTCGAGAACAATAGAGCTTTACCTTTTTTTGTCATGATGATATTCTATATGAATTCAGACGACTTTAAAGTTTCACGTTTCACTGATTGGAAAATGACACTTCTATATCTATGATTCAAAGCAAAAACATATTTTTAAGTAACACTGACGTAATTTCGACGGTGGAAACAATTTGATTATCTATTTCGTATCTTTCGTGAGTTTATTAACTTCTAATCATCGCAAATTTTCATTTTTTACACAGTCAAATAGGAAAAGATTGTATTTTATAATAGAGTTAGTCAGAAAACTGTATCTCAATGTATTACTTTTTTTACGGTATTATAAATAATTTTAATACATGATTTAAAAAAAAAAATCTATGTCTGTCTCAAGCAGCCCGATTCCGAAAGATTACCCCACAAACTTAATAGATTTGTCAATCAGTGCTTGGAAACTGAAATAATCAGAATTAAAAAGTTGCAGTAGATAGTAAAATCTTTGGCGATTTCTTCAGCTTCTAAACCCTTGCATGAGGCTAATAAGTAATTATCGCTTCACTTTCAGTAAATTTATTTGCATAATTGGTATTTTTCATAAAAAAATGCTTTTAAAATAAACTATTTTGGGAACCTGAAAAATATATATTGTAAAAAAATGAAATATGTATCGAATATGTATTGAAAATGTAGAATTTTCAGTGAAAATGATTTTCACCGATTATTTATGCACAGTGCACCATGTTTTGTAATCCGGAAAACACGGATTGGATCATCTTGTTTGAACAAACGTGAATATAGATTGTTACATTTTTAATATTGATGTTTTAAATTAATCCGGTCGCTTTAAAAATTTGCCAATATATTTGTCAGAAATTCGAAATTTGTTGTATAAATTATTCTGAAATTTTAAGCGTCTGTTCAGAAAATATAAAACATTCTATCTTACGTCGTTAAATTTTCCAAGGATTACTTACCTCTTTCATCAAACTATTACAGAGCAACTGTTTATAATTGCGTATCAGAGAAAAAAATTATAAATCGTACTATCTTCACAATATTTTAATAGTAAAAAAGCTTATTTTTGGATGTATTTAGTATACGTTATTTATTGAAATAGAGGAAGATTTATTTCTATAACAGCTATATTTTGAAAACCTTAGAATAAATACGAAAGTGTTTTTTTTTCCTAACGATAACGATAAAATCGTTGGATGTTGTAATTATGTATAAGTCTCGTAATATGAGATAACATTTATATAATTATCTTTGTTTTACACGAAATTGTATTATATTTCTCCAAAAGGTTCGTTTTTAATGATAGGATCAAATTTCTTGTACAATGAGATGATTGTGCTAATGAGATTAAAGTGTAAAACGTACCGGTACATTTACGCGAGTCCTGAATATGCACAATAACAGGAATTACAAACAAATTTAAAGTGACAATAGGAAGCAAAGTCCCCTAAGCAAATGGGGATCATTTTCATATACAGGGTGATCTTTTTTAAAGTGACAATATTTGGAGCGCCCTGTAGCGCGATCTAATAGTCGAAATGGCACCAAACTTTGTATTCCCAGCTAAAAATGAACTGCAGT
This sequence comes from Maratus michaelseni, assembly GCA_963931845.1. Taxonomy (NCBI): domain Eukaryota; kingdom Metazoa; phylum Arthropoda; class Arachnida; order Araneae; family Salticidae; genus Maratus; species Maratus michaelseni. Next base: position 147,787,506 of record OZ007588.1, on the reverse strand, counting down.
TTTTCTACAGAAGTGAAGTATTTTTAAAGTTTTTCTACAGTCAACTGTAGATTTTCTGTAGTGCAATCTCGACTGTAAAAATACTTCAGTTATTTTGCAGTTAATGTGAAGTAATTTTGCAGTAATATATTTCAAAAATACTGTGAGCTTTTATCTGCAAAAAAACTGCAGTTTACGTGAAGTTATGTTATAATCATAAATTAAAAAAATAATGAGACTTTACATCTGTAGTAAAACTGTAGTAAATTTGAAGTAATTTTACAGTCATTAATTCAGTATTATATTTTCAGATGTATCTGCAGTATAAGTGCAGTTACTCTAAGGTAATTTTACAGAACTTAATTTTAGTAAGTTTGTGAGATATTTTCAGCAATTTATCTGCAGTTTTAAAAGCTAAGCAATATTAAAGTTTTTCAGTTTATGACAATATTGCGTATTTACTCTGTTATTAATAATTAACACTGTTTTCAAGACTTTTAGTTTAATGGGACTAAATTGAACCAAAATCAAAATCCTCGGGCGGGGGTGGGGGAGGGGGAGGGGTGGCGAACACTGTTTTGAACCAACCATTTTGAGATAAATTTTTAACAAATAAATATAAAACATAATAAATAAATAACTTTCATGGGGAATTTAAGGGGGAAAGTCCGCCCTTCCCCCCAACGGGAAATTTGTACTTTCTCTAGTGTTTAATTACTTTAAATTACTCGAAAAAAGAATAAATTTACTGTTTTCCAAAATCGGTCAAAATAAAAAATTAAATAAAATTTCAAAATCCAGGGAGGGTTAATGACGCCCCCCCCCCTTCCAACGGAAAATTCTTAGTTCCTCTTTTAAGTTAAGCGAGGAACAGCGAGTTAAGCAGCGGACATTGCTTTCAACCTCCCCTTTGGAGATAAATTTTTAACACATAAATATAAAAAATAATAAATAAATAACTTTCATGGGGAATTTAAGGGGGAAAGTCCGCCCTTCACCCCCAACGGGAAATTTGTACTTTCTCTTAGTGTTTAATTACTTTAAATTACTCGAAAAAAGAATAAATTTACTGTTTTACAAAATCGGTCAAAATAAAAAATTAAATAAAATTTCAAAATCCAGGGAGGGTTAATGACGCCCCCCCCCTCCCCCTCCAACGGAAAATTCTTAGTTCCTCTTTTAAGTTACTCGAAAAGAACCAATTTTATTATGCTGTTCAAAATCGGAGAAAACGTAATTTTAGTTACTTAAACTTTAAAATTCAGGAAGAAAGTAGTAATTGAACACCCCCCTCCCCCCCCCACACATACACACTCTACACACAACGAAAAATTCTTAGTTCTTTTATTTTAAGTTATTTTTTATTTTTATTTTATTATTTATTTTAGTTATTTAGTTATTTAAATTTCAAAATCGAGAGCGGGGAAATGGCCTTTCCACTTATTAACTACAGGCATGAGTTCCAGTTTTCAATAAAATTTTACTTCAAAAAACAAATGAAAAATGTAAATCTCCTTAACATTTATTTTTTTTTTCGTAACTGACCCGGCATTTCTGTCTCCAATTATGTGAAGAAACACTACTACTCAACTCAACTCCAATTCCGATCGTGTTCTGTTTACATTTTGACGGCGATGGCGGTAAGCGGTAAGTGCAAGCGTTCGTATATTATTTTCTGTAATTCGCTAGCTTTGTTAATATAATAATTAATGCCGTAATTTTTTAAATGTTTATATATAGCCATAAGATGGCTAAAAATATGTACCGACAGACACCTCTACAAATCTAGATAGATTAAAAAATTAGATACATTCAACGTATTTATAAAGTACCACGTTGTCTTGCCAAAAAAAATTATTTCGGAGGAGATTTGTATTGTCAATGTGTCGTCCATATTGTCTTATTTTAGACTTTTTTTTTTTAATACTGTAATAGCGATGGAGTTAATTTAAAGTTTGTTGCCCCTACAATTACGATTATGCCGATAAATCACGAAATGTAAAACACATATAGTATTATTATAATGTCATATATGCTTCATAATTTGATAAATTTTGGTCACTAGATGTTTTTTCTTGTATTAATTTTACATTATTTTGTAATACAAAATGCAGAAAATGAATCCTGAAATGTGTTTTATGGTGTTCAATGGATAAATAAGTTAAAAAAAAAAAATATTTTCTTTAAATCCAAAGTTTTTATTATTACAAACTAGTAACAGCATACAAAATTTAAAAATAAGCTATCAAGCTGGGGTGTAAAAATCTAGGAGTCAGTGGGCCGATTCTCACCACTAAATTTTATTAGTATTCTTCGGCTAAATTTTATTATTATACTTCAACTAAATTTTATCAGTATTCTTATTAGTCGAACAATACTAAAAATTTAGTGGTAGTAATCTACCCATTGGCGACTGGATTTTTACACCCCTGCTATCAAGTATAAAAATATAGCAACAAATATTTTGTTATTAATTGAAAAATGTTAACTGACATCTGTAACATACCAATTTGGCAAACTATCTTGGAAAAAGAAGAAAAAGCTTTTAATCGCATTTCATGTAACATATCATTCAAGAGGACAATAATTAAAATAGAATTACTTTAAATCATAATTTTTATAAAGTTATTTTCCTCCTGGTATATTATTTATAAACTTTGATTAAAAGCAATTGAAAATATATGTAAAAACCTTGAGAAATCATTAATTCTATTGACACTAATATTGACACACAGGCTAAGTACAGTCAAGATCAACCCAAACAATATTATAAATTTAATTGTACTGATAAAAGGCTCAAATATTTAATTTAATTTTGTAATAAATATGAGTTATTTGAATTCACAATAACAAACTCTAAATTAACTCCATCACTATTAAAGAAAAGTTTAAAATAAGATAATATGAACAAAACTTTGAAAATACAAATATCCTATGAATATATTTTTTCTAGTAAGGCTTTTATAAATACGTTGAATCTATCTAATTTTTTTAAGAGAAACCAGTTTTGAAGAAGTGTCTGTCGGTACATATTTTTAGCTATCTTATGGCTATGTATAAACATTTAAAAAATGAATTACGGTGTTAATTATTATATTAACAAAATTAGCGAATTGCGGAAAATAATGGATGAACGCTGTCACTTATTGCTCAATGCCGAGAGTCGCATGTAAAACGTAAACAGGTTCAGAGTAAAGGTGAAAATAAGCACTCGCCAGTCGCCACTCGTCGATTAAACTTGAAAAACTGGCGACTAAAAACATGGAAAGTACCGGCCAAATGCAGGATTTTCTGTTTAACTTTTTTCCCTAAAATTAGCGATTTTTCCATGCCCGTTCGACGAAATTCATGATTTTTCCACACCCGATCGCCGAAAGTTTTTATTTTTCCGTGCCCGATCGCCAAAATTGATTTTTTCGCGTCTGATCGCCTAATTCCATAATTTTTCTGCACTCGAACGCCGAAATTTATGATTTTACAGCGTCCGATCGATGAAATTAATGATTTTTCCACAATTGACGGCCAAATTTCTTGATTTTTTTGCGTCTGATTGCTGAAATTCATGATGTTTCTGCACCTGACCACAGAAATTTGTAATTTTTCTGCGCCCGATTGCCGCAATTCTTGATTTTTTTTTTTTTGCATCAGATCGCTGAAATTTATGATTTTTCTTCACCTGACCGCCAAAATTTATGATTTTACCGCATCCGATCGATTAAATTCAGGATTTTACCGCGTCTGATTGACGAAATTCAGGATTTTTCCACACTTGATCGCTGAAATTTGTGATTTTTACGCTTCCGATCGACAAAATTCATGATTTTTCCCACACCCGATCACCGAAATTAATGATTTTTCTGCATTTGATCACTGAAATTTATGAATTTTCCGCACCCGATCACGAAAATTCCTGGTTTTTCCGCCCCTGACTACCAAAATTTTTTGATTTTTCCAATTACGATCGATGAAATTCACGATTTTTCTGCATCCGATCACCAAAATTCATGATTTTTCCGCACCTGATCACCGAAATTTGTGATTTTTCCGTGTCCAATTGCCACAATTCTTGTTTTTTTTTTTTTTTTTTTTTTTATCAGATCGCTGAAATTCATGATTTTTCTTCACCCGACCGCTGAAATTTATGATTTTACCGCGTCCGATCGATTAAATTCAGGATTTTACTGCGTCTGATTGACGAAATTCAGATTTTTTCTGCACTTTATTGCTGAAATTTGTGATTTTTACGCTTTCGATCGACAACATTATTTTTATGCGTTCGATCGACGAAATTCAAGATTTTTACACTCTCGAATGACGAAATTTGATTTTTACGTAGCCAATCGACGAAATACATATGATTTTTACACGCCGATCGATAAAATTCATGATTTTTACTCACTCGATCGCTAAAAATCATGATTTTTACACGCCCCATCGATGAGATTTGTGATTTTTATGCATTTGATCGATGAAATTCAGGATTTTTACACTCCCGAATGGCGAAGTTTTTTTACGTAGCCGATCAACAAAATTCATTATTTTTCTGTGCACAATCGACAAAATTCATTATTTTTACGTGCTCGATTGAGAAAATTCATGATTTTACACGCACTATCGACGAAATTCAGGATTTTTACACTCTTGAATGGTGAAATTTGCAAATTTTCTTCTGAAATTCAATTTGTGGGTTTTTTTTTTTTCGGTTAATGTGCGTGAAGTGTACATATATATATAAAAGTTACTAACCGCTGTTTGAATGAATTTCATGAATTCTAGAGATTGCTGTATTGTGAATTTTGTGCATTCTAGAGATTGCTGTATTGTGAGTTTCGTGCATTCTAGAGATTGCTGTATTGTGAGTTTCGTGCATTCTAGAGATTGCTGTATTGTGAGTTTCGTGCATTCTAGAGATTGCTGTATTGTGAGTTTCGTGCATTCTAGAGATTGCTGTATTGTGAGTTTCGTGCATCCAGGATGTTGTTGTTTTTTTGTTTGGGGGGGGGGGTAATGTCGGCAAAGCGTACATATATATATATATGTTACTAACTGCTGTTTGTATGAATTTCATGCATTCTCGAGATTGCTGCATGGTGAGTTTCATACATCCACGTTTTTTTTTTTTTCAGTTAATGTATGCGAAGCGTACATATATATGTTACTAACTGCTGTTTGAATGAATTTTATGCATTCTAGAGATTGCTGTATGGTGAGTTTCATGCATCCAGGGGTTTTTTTTTCAGTTAATGTTCGGTTGATGTACCTGCTTAATCCGGTAACGGATAATTGCATACCTCGCTTATATAAGTGTTTTCGCGGTCTCCTCTGATAATGGGATCCAGGATAATGGATATTCAGGGCCATGTTGCCTGCAAGTTTGGTGTAAATGTATCACTTGTACGTGCCACCATTCGAAACAAGCTAAATTCTGCTGCAAAGGCTGTGTAATGTGAGAAGAATTTGTAAATACATTTGGTATTTAAATACGATGTAAATTATAAAGCATAAACATCAAATGTTAATAAAATGGTTTTTTTTAAATTTAAACCTTATTTCCTCCATAATTGCATACAAGATAAAATTGGAAGGACAAATAAGGATGCAGGTAAGAGTAATTTTTGTAAATTTTAGCATTTTTTTTTAAAAACAGCAAAGCATATATTTGTTTTGCTCTTAATATTAATTTTATGCAGTTATTTTTTATTAGCTGTAACATATGTAATACATTTTATTTCATAGTAAATGGTATATAATTTAGAAATTTACATATAATATATATATATATATATATATCCTTTCGTATAATTTATTTTATATATTCAAAATTATATAAATATTCAAGGCACATATTGATACTATCTTTAAGAGATGAAAGAATATTCAAATTTGAAAGTCACATTGTGGAAAAATTAGTTGCAATTAAAATTAATTTTTGCATTTAAATTTCATGTAGGGGAGACTGATACACACTGGAACTATGGGCACAGTGGACCACCCTCTAATATTTTATTTATTTAAACTTTTTTAAAGCTTCTCTTATATCCTAATAGACAACAGCACTGCACTGATTATTTATAGCCTTCAGAAAATATGCTTAGCTCAGATTGAACTATTTTATCCTGATTGGTTGTTTTGAGCTTCTAAAAGTAAAATTTTTCATCATCATATTTCAATTTTTTAGTAATTAAAGGTTGTAGATAAATAAGATAAAACAGCTTTTTTGTAAAGCTAAGATCCTTTTTTTATTTAACTTTAAAGTTAATATGTTTAAAAGGAAGCTATAAACAATATTAATATGATTATTTATTGAACTTCAACATGGGTCACAGTTGACCACCCACTCCTGGGGCACAGTGATCCACAATCCACTCTGCTCCTGTAATGCAGAATGTTCAAAATATTTAATAATTGCTTATTTACTATAAAGAAATATTGTTTAAAAAAAGTTATTTAACTGTAAAATAAAGTAAACAAAGAAAAATGACAATTTATATAATATAGTAAGAAATATTTTGTTTTGTATATACTGCCTTTGATAAATATAACTGTAGTCTAAATTTTTGATGATTCTATTCAAGTAAGATTAATGAGATGCAAATTGAATGGAAATCAGTTTATTTTTCCCGAAACTGTAGATGAATCTATTGTTGTCAATGATGTCATAATATTGCTCCCAGACCCAAAAGTATTTCAGGAAAATTCCAGGCTCAATCTTACTCTTAAGTATTTTGGAATTTCATTTGCAAATTTTAATGTGCGCTGATTTTTTTGTACTTAAGTAATAACTTCAACTAAAGTGCAATTGTTCCTGTATTAATCTGTTATTATTTTCAAAATATAATTCATTTTGTTTTTGTTTCAAAATGTTACTTGTAAATTTATATTACTATGTTATTTTGCAGGTAAAGGGAAAATAAAAAAAGACTTAGATTAATGAAAAATAGACTTATATTGTATTTCAGATAATACCTAATAGCGGTCCACTGTGCCCCAGAAGTGGGGCACAGTGGTCCACTTTATGGATGCATATAAAAATTTTTTTTGAAAAATATATTGAAAACTATGTTATGAGAAAATTATGATAAATGTATAAATGTTTAAGGAATATTCAAAAATATTTTCATGCAGATCGGTTTGTGCATTAAAGAGAACATAATTTTTAACTGAAAAAATGTTCCACTGCGTAGCAGTCTCCCCTACATTTAATATTTAAAATTATCATCTAAATCTGCCACAATAGACTTCATTATGAATTGCTTATGAGATTAAAAATTTGCAATCCCTTTCGCATATATATATATATATATATATATATATATATATATATATATATATATATATATATATTCTCACAAGCTACAAAGAAAAAAAAAATTTTTTTGGGGGGGACAACAGATTTTTATATAAATTGTGAAAGTAACATGTATGTATACAACTGGGAGTGTTTAATTGAAAATTAGCCAAATGAGGAGCCGGATAAATGGAGAGAGTTTACCAGCTAGTTAAATTAGCTGCAGAATTCTAGAGGGGGGGGGGGGGTAATCACTTCCATTTTGCTCCTAAAATATACAAGTTGAGAGTCTAAAAACAGCCAAAGAATTTTCTCTATATTATTTGTAATATTTATTGTTTTGTTTTAAAGAAAGTATTGGTAAACAAAAATAAACATTGATTACGCCAAGGGTGTCTGTAAAAACAACAGAAATATTCAGACGTCACTTAAGAGAAACGAGGTTCTCTATTTTAATGAACTACAGAAAATTTGCAAAAAAAAATGCAGGTGGGAAACTACAGAGAATCTGCAGAAAAAATGCTGTTGGGAAACTACAGAAAATCTGCAGAAAAAATGCAGTTGGGAAACTGCGGTGATTTGGCCGATTCCACTACAGAATTTTTGAGGTTGATACAACTACAAAATTACTGCAGAATTTTTGAGGTTGATACAACTACAAAATTACTGCAGAATTTTTGAAGTCTATACAACTACAAAATTACTGCAGAATTTTTGAAGTCGATTCAACTGCAAAATTACTGCAGAATTTTTGAAGTCGATTCAACTGCAAAATTACTGCAGTAATTTTGCAGTTGTATCGACTTCAAAAAAACTGTAGTCGAATTGGCCAAATCACCGCAGTTTCTCAACTGCATTTTTTTTGCAGATTTTCTGCAGTTCATTTTTAGCTGGGTTTAGACTAATCAAGACATGGGAAAAAGGATTCCGTGAAAAAAAATTAGTTCCAAAAATCGCCGCTAGTGCATTTTGTGGCGCTTTGCGATGTATAAAATGTCAGAAAAGAAAAATACTCACACATACAATCGTACAGTTAAATTATTAATGTTTATTTACTACAATAACTTCCCCGGTGAGGAATTAGACCCCCTTCAATGTGAGCACCGTTATCAGAAATAACACCGTGCATTCTGTGCACAACGTTCTCCACAGCCGTACGTAACATATCACGAGGAATATTCCGCACTGTCTTTTTTATGTTGTCCTTTAGAATAGACAAATTTGATACTCCACCAACATAAACTTGAGATTTCAAATAACCCCAGAGCTAAAAATCGCATGGCGTGAAGTCAGGGGAACGAGGCGGCCATGCAACTGGAAAACTTCGACTTATGACTCTTATCATCAATGAAGGTTTGGCGCAACAGCTACTTTACCTTATTACCAATGTGTGGCGGAGCACCATCCTGCATAAAGATTGTCTGTTGGAGACGGTTTCTTTGCTGAAGTTGTGGAATAACAAACGTTTGCAGCATTTCGTGCTACCTTTCTGCATTTATGGTGCACGTTTCGGCTCCTGTTGGAGTGATGGTCTCAAAAAAGAATGGCCCAATTACGAATTCGGCTGTGAAACCACACCAAACAGTGACTTTTGGGGAATTTAATGGGATTTCATGCACGGTGTGGGGATGCTCAGAAGCCCAAATTCGGCTATTTTGTGTGTTTACGGACCCATTGAGATAAAAATAGCACTCATCTCCCCACAGAATGGGACATGGGAAAGCATCATCAATTTCTACCCTGGCAAGAAACGATAAAGCAAATGTCACTCGCTTATCATAATCACTTGGTTTCAGTTCGTGCAAGAGGCTGATTTTTTAGGGGTAAAATCCAATAACGCGCCGGAAAACTCTCCATACCGTGGAATAATTCATGTCCAATTGTCGAGCTACACCCCGGTCGCTGCTAGTACCAGCAATGGTTCCCTGCGATCCTTCGACAATTTCAGTTGCCACATCAGTTATTACATCTTCTGATACTTCTTGTTTACGTCCTCTCCCAGCGCGAATGATCAGTGACCCCGTTTCCTCGAACTTCTTAATAATTTTCTTAAGACCATTCAGCGATAAAGGCCCCCTTTCGTAATTTTTTTCTGGTTCGAAATTCCCGAAGAGCTGCGGATGCATTACATTGATTCATATAATACAGCTTCACCAGTAACGCACGTTCCGGTAACGTGAGAGGCATGTCCACTGGAGGGCGTTTACTTCAGCTGAGATTATTTGTCGGAGCTGTCTACTACTTGCTTTTATAGCCCCTATTACTGGCGCTGTCATCGCACAACATTTGCATTTTTCTTTGATACCCGTGTTTTATGCTAATTCTCGTTATTGTAAGCTACAGCAGCGCCACAAAATGCCCTTACGGAGATTTTTGGAACTAAATTTTTTTTTCACGGAATCCTTTTTCTCATGTCTCGATTAGTCTAAATACCAAGTTTGGTGCCATTAGGGCTATTAGATCGCGCTACAGGGCGCTCCAAACACTGTCACTTTAAAAAAGATCACCCTGTACATTTCCATCTAAATAAATTATACAACTTAATATTTCCAGAATATCATTGCAGAAAATGTGACAGTTCGAAATGTTATTTGCTGAAGTTTTGAGAAAAGGTTACATTACTTTATATATACCAACGAATTCAATCCGGATGTCCCGGGATACAGAACATGCTGCCCGATGTACAAAACATAGGTAAAAACAAATTTAATTAAAAATTTTAATATATATATTTTTTTTTACATTTATTATATATTTTTTTAGATTTCCTTCTAACAATACTAGAAAGCATTTTTTATGAAAAATATATCATTTATAAATTCACATAATGTGTTTAAGTTTATTAAAAGCTATACATTCGTACTAGCCGCAAGCCGGAAATTAATATCCGAAAAAAACAACGAAGATTTTGCTACTTACAATAGACTTTTTTATTCTAATTATTTCAGTGCTTAAGCACTTAGTTCTATTAGATATGTTAAAATTGCATTTCATTTATTTTATCAATAAATTATTTATAATGTTTATTTATTATACCACTAAATAAATAATAAAAATAAATAATATTTATTTATTTATTTATTGACAGGGTTCGTACACATTTACCACAATTTTTAATAGTAGTTTTCTAATTAATATTTAAATAGCAGAAATTGTAGACGCCTCTTTTAATTTCAGGATTTGGAATACTTTTCTGCGTTTAAATAAGGCGAAATTTTATATTAAAAAAAATGTGGTAAAAGCGGACAAACCCTGATTGATGAAATTTTATTTCCGTTACGGACTATTAGACAGAATAATATTCTGAGCTATTTATAATAATTTTAAGTACTAACGGGCTCATTTTTCGTAATCAAGCTGTACGCCATAGATATAGATATTTATAAAATTTCATGTGTGAAAATTATTTTTAAAACCATTAAAAAAACCTGTAAAATTTAAATATACTTCCTAAAAAATTTAATGTAAAAGTACATATTTTTTCCTCATTTGAACGTTGTAAAAATTGAAATTGCGCGATGTTTAGACGTAATTAGATTTGTGAAAAAAGAGAAATAATTTGATTTCTGTTACCTCCAATAAGACGACAACGTTACCGCTTAAGATGTTTCTGCTTTATAATGATAATATATATATATATATATATATATATATATATATATATATATATATATATATATATATTGAACCCCGTATTTTTCAATATTAAATATTATGGAAAGTGAAAAAACAATGACTTGTAGAGTTGACAGTGAGGAAGATTTATCGGTTTATCCAGTTTATCAATTAATTTGAATATTAACTTATTGTTTTCAGAGCTTTGAATATTAGTACAAAGTTTAAAAAAAATATTTATCTTATTAATGTATTTCAAAATAAATAGTTTATTTTGTAATATTAAATTTGCAAATTCACTCTACAACTTTTTCTAGTTTTTTGCCAATGCCCATTGAATGCCTAAGGGGGGCCACTCGGCCCAGCAAAGCCAGGCCGTAGAGCGTTAGCACCTCCCCCGGGATGTTCCCCGGCACGCGGGGATTCGTTTTGGGTGATTCCAGCCACAGGCGGAAGGGAAGGCACGACGCCGAGACCGCCAGCGCACACGCAAACGGCCCAAACAACAACAAAAAAGAAAAGAAAGAAAATACAAACTAGGCCAAAGGCCGGCACTGCCAGGACAAGCCTAAGCGCGACAAGGGGCAGGCAAGAAAGCTAAAAAAAAAAAAAAAAAAAAAAAAGAAACTGAAAAAAAAGCCTGAACCGCTGGAGCCTGCACTCCCTCGCGACAGACAGCGGCAGGTGCAGTGATGAAGAACTTGTAGGTGAACAGTCCTTAACGCTCCTGCGTCATGACACACAGTTCGCGGCCAAGGCGGTCCTTGGATAATATTGATGCGCCGGAATCTGAGAACTCAGTTCCCACGCGACAGATGGCGCCACAAGTTGTTGCGTTGGAGAGATGAGACCGCTGCTAAAGACTGCGAAGGGAGCACAGCAAGGTGCTCAAACACTGACAAGGTACAGCCAAAATAAGGAAAAGTCAGGAGAAGGAGGGTAGGAAGATCAATTACAGTACTGATTGGTGGTGAAGAATTTAATATGTTTAGTTAAAAATTTGATAAAAGCTAGAGTTGGTTACTCAATTTGTTAAGTTCGATAAATCCATTAAGAAATTAAAAATATTTTTTAATTTTTTTAGTAAGATTGGTCTTGTTAGAATATTGGTTAGCCAAGAGGGTGGGGGAATTTCGGGAGATCTGAGATGCCAGGCAACGGTCAGTGGGCAGTCAAAATAGTAATGAGAAGGCAAGCCCCGCTGGCCACATGGACACACATTGGATAGTACATAGGATATTATGAATGTAAATTACTTTTACAGTTTGTGCCTCAGCTATTCTGCTATTCCCAGAATATTAATGCGCGCAGAGTAATTGCAGCCAGACAGCACATACACTAGTATTAGAGAACAGACCAGTGCAAATATATATATATATATATATATATTGTGTGACTTTGTGACTTTAAGTAATGTTCCGAAAAATCCAAATACGTGCAAAGTTCGAATTTCAGTTATATTCAGTTTTTTAATACATTTAATATTTTAGCAACTGAAATCCATCAGGGTGGTGAAGTGTATGGTCCACAAATTATGCGTGGGTCAATGATACCGATGTGAATGCGACGATTTAATGGGCGATTTAGTGTCGAACCGCAGTGATGGACCATTTCTTGAGAAGTTTTTTCACACACCCGCACACAAACAATAGTCCCCTGATATTTTTTTTACATCTGGCAGCTTTTTGTTACGCATAATTTACAATACGATGAATCTGAAAACATCTTTGTAATCATCAAAGGCAGCATCAGTTTCACATAAGTAAAATACAGAGTATGATGTATCACTATCAGAAAATTTTTTAATATATTTTTTGTTCTTGTTATACGTACTCATCACTGAATTTTTACACTAAAGTATGCGCTAAAACATGTTATTTACATGACGGAAGCTAAAGTCTAGTATTTTATTAAAAATTCGAATAATGCGTATAGTGACTTTTTGCTATATAGTACACATAACATCACGCTACAATTAAAATTCAATGGTTCTGTTTGGTTCAATTTAGTTTTCTTTGAGAATCAGAATAAAACCATATTTACATAACTCTTTAAAAATTAATGTCAATACTAATCTGATACATAAATTTATAAATAAAAGTAAAACTGTAGAAACATACAAAAATGGAGAGTTTTCTTTTTAGTTTAGATTTATTTTCATAGATCATAATATTGGATAAATGCTTCTAAAACTTTTAAAATGATAAATGTCTTATAATCTCATTTACGTTTTCAGGATTTAATACCAATAAACTTTATCATCTTTGTACTTCATAACATTAAATGCATTGTGTCTAAAAGCTTTTCAATATGTCTTCTTAAGTGCTTATGTATAAGAGTCATTATAAGTATCTACTATGACGTTCTTCTATAAGAGATGACTTAATAATTCAGCTAAAATTTATTGCAAGAAATTATTCATTTGATATACGCACTTCATTCTTAATTGGACAGTTAGGGCATTTTAGTATTCAACTATGATGTTGTACTACAGATGTTGTCAAGAACATCTAGATGAAACTTTCTCTTCATTATTAATAGGCTCATTGAATAGAGAGTCACATTTTCATGGCAGTAAATCAGTTTAAACTTAGTTGTACTATAGTAAATAATATTTACTATAGTACATAATATATACGACATTGTTTTACACATAGATAAATGACACTGGCCGGCAAAAAAAAATAAACAAAAATTCCTCCCTTCACATCCAATATTGTATCCAAATGTTTTCAACACGTAGAATTTTTCCGACAAGCAGTTTTCTAAAAATAACAATTAATGAAGGATAACCATGAAATCATGGAAAATATATTTTCACTGCCTTAAATAACAAATAATATATATATATATATATATATATATATATACATATCATGATATTATGTTTTGATGCTATTTCTCTCGTGCATTGTTATTTTGGTGTCTAAGGTAAAGCCAGGAGAGATGACGCGGTCGGAGAGATTGCGCACATAGAGGTTTGGGGGGAAGGAGTAGAGTGAGCGCGCAGCGACTCCAGGTAGTTGTACAACAACAGTAGTGGAGTGTCTACTTGAAAGTGCACTTTGATTGCTTTGAGCGTCTAAGATCAAGTATTGCTATTTTTTTTTGTTTTCCCAAAGTAAGTGCTTGAATTTTCATAGCTATTCGTCAGAATTTTTATACAATATCAATAGTACAAAATATTTTAAACTTAAACGATTTCTTATAAGCTACGAATCTAGACTAACAATGTGAACATCAACGGTTCGTTTTAGAAGAGGTCATGTTTAAATAAAAGACCGCGCAATTTCTCCTACCGAAATTGGAGAGTTTGCGCATCTGCTACTTAGGAGAGATGGCGCAGTGTTCCCATTAGTTTCTATGCTAGGAGAGATTACGCAGCTTATTGGTAAATTTGCATAAAAAAATTAAAAATGAAAATGGACTAATTTTAAATTAAACGTGTTATTAAGTAACATAATGTTATTTCGTAATCTTATCTGGACTTGCTTTTTCTGATTCTTTAATTTTCTTTTCTTTAATTAAAATTTTTTAATCGTTTTTAAAGTTATTTCTTTTTTCTAATTCTTTAATCATTAGTTGAAGTATTCCCTCCTAATAGAATAATATTTATTCACAAAAACCTTACAGAAATGTCATTTAAGTGTAATTATTATTGTTAACAATTTAATTGTAGTTATTATTAGTAACAATCTCTCCTACCCAAGTGCGCAATCACTCCAACCCTGTAAGGAGAGATTGCGCAAAATAACATTCTTGGTTTTATTACAACTGTTCTATTAAATTGCAACATAACAACAAAATAGCTATGGAAATGCATAAAAAACAAATGATGTAAAAATTATTCATGAATAGTTTAGCAAAAAATTAATATTTAGATTTTTTATTGCTATTCTTTTGAATTGTGCGCAGACTATCCCAGATTTACCTTACTCCTCTTTCGTTCCCAGTATCCACTAATATATTTTAATTAATTTTGCCACCGTATCTCTTCAAATGTTTGTATACGTTTATTTATAATTTATTTACATATTAAAACGTACACATTTTTGTTTACGCCGATAGTAAGACAAAAATTATCTTCAGGGGGTCCGGGGCATATATAAAAAGTATTTATATTTATTGAATTAGAATTTTGAGTTTTTTTGTGATGATTAACCATATAATTTGTAAACAAAATCAAATCATAGAACCTCTCAAAAAGTTTATTTATTTATTTATTTATTTATTTTTAAGTGGGGTAATTTAAAACCATTATAACTCGTAATATTATACGTCAAATTTCATAAACTTTTCATTTAATTAAACAGGAATATACAATTTTTAATTATGATTTAGCTTTTAAATATTAATTAAAAAATAAAAATATTTAACGTAAAAATTTATTTAAAAAAAACGTGTAACTTATTTTAAAAAAATTATATTTTCAAAAGTAAATATTTTGTTTTAATTTGCTGAATACAAATAATGTAATATAATTGAAAAATACATGTTTCAGGTTTGAACCATTTATTTTTAACGGTTTTTGACTTATAACAATTTACAGACGAGGTTTGTTTAATAAACCCGTCATTCAGAAAAACGCAAAATCGTTTCCATGAAAACCACTACTTGAAAGCTAGATTTTGAAAATAAAAAATTAATATATGCTGTTCTAATTAAGATACGATTTACAGATTCTGATGTCTAACCTTGTCGTTTCTGATTCTGATTAAGACATGATTTAAAGGTCATGTTAAACGGGATAAAACAGAAAATTTCGTAATACAATAAAATATTTTTCAAAAATTTGAAGATTTTTGTGTCCCGGACCCTCTTAATTTTAAAATCAGGCCATCTTACTTACATAATGGTACGTGATTCAATATTCCATTGTCATATTTTGATTTAGTGAGTTGAAATCTTTAAGAATCACCCATTTTGTTTATAGGGAGGATTTTAATACAGAACAGTGTTATCACAAATTACATGTGATAATGTGTAACATTAATTTCGCCAATTTTTATGAAGTTTAGATTTTGAAGAAAAGTTTATTATTTTGATAGAATGAGTAACACGCCTCCTTTTAATTAGTGAAATATTTTCAATGAATTAATTTCTTCATGCTATGGAATAGTGTTCAGTAATTAATTGTAGGGTTCTAATTATGTATTCAAACATTGAACTTTAATTTTAATCATATGCAGTATAATACTTACTTCTTGGAAACGCATTAATTCATATGTTTTAAGTAATGAAAGATAGATTATCTTGCATGCTTTCACACCAAATTTTTAATTATGCATACAAAATAAGTTTCATCATGTTATATTTTACAAATTTCTACCAGCAATTTGAAATGGTTTCCTGTTTAATTTAGGAGTGTGATTAAAATTTTATATACTTACAAATATAGTATGTTTAAAAACTTTAAATAAAATATTAAAAAAGATTTTTCTTTAAATGAATAAAGAAATAAAGGAATTAAAACAAATGTACCTTTACAAATTATTTTAAATTTTTGTGTTTTTTACGCGTACAATATCTAGGGTATGCGTAGTCCTTACGTTGGCGTTTCGCTATTTCACAACAATAATCTTTACTTTGTATTCTGCTATTAAATGAAGTGAAAATTAAAATTCGGATATTTTAAAAGCATTTTAGTACAAGAAACCTTTAAATATTAAATAAAATCCCAGTGACACTCCGGAAATCTTTTTAGCCCAAAGGCTATCAAAGCCTGATAGCTATTGCGCCCGCAGGTTCTGTATGTACGTACGTATGTATGCACGTAACGCAATACTCTTGATAGGAATATCCGACTGGCTTCATATTTTGTATATAGGTCTATTGTGATAAGGAGCTTCCCTGATTAGTTTTGAAATTCCTTGTTTAAGTATAAATGGGGGAATGGGGGCGGGTAATCTCCCCCCTCCTTAATTCAGATAAATAGGTTTTTCATGCAGAATTATCCGAATTGCTTCAAATTTTGTATATAGGCTTATTGTGATAAGGCACTTCTCTGATTTGTTTAGGGGACTCAATGGTAAAGTCTAAATGTTGAACGGGGGCTATTCTCCCCCTTAATTTAGATAAATGGGTTTTGCATGCCGATTTATCCGATTTGCTTCAAATTTTGTATATATGTTCATTGTCATAAGGATCTTCCCTGATTAGTTTTGGGGGTTCATTGGTTAAGTAGCGGGGGGGGGGAGAGTAGCGATTGGTTACATAGGCGGGGACATAATCCCCCTTAATTTATTGACGAATTCTTTATTTTTCGTGGGCCGTTATTCTTTGAAATAAGAGTATAATATACAATTGGTGTGAATAGCCTGTGGGCACAGTGCCATGAGTTTAACTAGGCTCTTTTCTTTTTATTATCTATTTATCAGTAGTTTAAGACGTAAGTAACTGATTAGAGAAGAACAAAAATATCTTGCTGTATGGTAGAAAATAATGGTGCTTATTTTCAGAATATGTAAGTTTATCAGAAAAACAGTTACGCCTTGTGATATGGAGATTTGCAAAATGTACACAGGAAAACAGATAAAAACATTGTAAAAAAAGACAAATGTTTCTTAATCTAGGAAAATTCAATATGACCAAAAACAAAAAAGGTATAATATATTCCTTCAAGTTACCCAGAATTTCGAAAAGCGTTCTTTATCTTTAGAAATCTCAGAAACTATATTTTCGAGATTTAACGAAGCATATATTCGAACAAAATTTCTTTCTTCTGCCACTGTTTTTAGGAAAGGTTTACTAGTAGTTTTTACAGTATATTAATAAATTTTTTCAACGTTGTATATATGTTTTTTGGATGCTATCAATTCTCAAATTAACATTTATATGTTCAAGGAATATGTTTTACTGCCAAACCTTATAAATTAACAACATTAACATTAACATTAAAATTAATATAAATAAGTTATGCTTGTATGTATAAATTGAGTAACGCAGTTGAAAATATTTAATTGAAAATTGATAGCATCTTGAAAACTTGTATTCTAGGTTGAGAAAACTGATTAATACACCAGAAAACTACTCGGATACGTTTCCGAAAATCAATAGATTCCAAAGAAACATTGTCTTTGTTTCAATAAATCTTCGAAACATTACTGGTTTCTGTGGTTAGATAAAAAGCGCTTTTTGGATTCGTGGGAAACTAGAAAAAGGTTATAGTATATTTTCGTATATGGATGTAACAAAGATTATAAATCCAATTATTGACAATGTTCATGTGTTGCTGCTGGATATACAAGGTTGGGATTTTCACAGTACTAACACTTTTGACGTCCAAAATAGCTGGAAATAAAGCATCACAAACACTGAGGCCGTGTTGACAGACGAATAATAGTGACTTTAAAAAAAACTTGATTGAACTCACATACGTATTTTCTTTTATTAGTATGAACAGGTTCAAACATCTTACACAGATAATTTACTAGAAAAGAGGTAAATGTTTACGAAATGTTTACACTAGCTTAGTCGGTGCGAGAATGATAAAAATCGTTCTCCCTCAGACTTAAACTGAAGAAATTAGAAACCCAAAAAATAGGCAAAGAAATATTACATTGCGATAAAATATTTGTGAAGACACATTTGTAGAGATCCGTTAAGCTTAAATCTTTATAATTATAAAAGAGGCAATACTGAATTTTTACATAAAAACTGGTTAGACTTAAAAGTGGCGATCCTACTAAACCCATGTTTGGGAAATAGATGACGTTACATAATAAACTGGGAGCGGATAGCTAAAATTAACAAGCGGGCGCCGAAGAACTTTATATAACATAAATAAAAAGCCATGTGTAGAATAATGTGGAGAGCCAAAAAATGTACTAATTTTATAATCCGCAAGATCAATCATAAGGCAATCATAAGGCAAGATAATCTTGCAATAAATATTGCAAGAAATGAGCGGCTTGGAGTACTAGCGAATATCAGCATAGACATAATGTTTTATATTGCGATTGCCAACTCAATGGAAATTTAGGTAACGAAACATTTATCCTTGTTACTAGGCGACTAAAATTCTTTCTTATTTCTTATTTCGCATAGCAGTATGTGGTCAGCGAATTATAAAGAATTTATTTAAAATGCAAAATTAATTTTTAGGAAATAGGAAAGACTGGGATTAAATAATTATGTAACTTAACAACTTAACAAAAATTTCAGATAAAATTTAGAAACAATTAATAATATTTTTATTCGTAGGGGGAAGTGGCAAAGGATACAAACAGTTAATTTAAAATGCAGTATGTGACGATATATATTCGTCACGGTGGTTATATTATATATTCGTAGATTAAGAAATATTTATTATTTTTCACAGTGTAGTACAGTACATGATTAATTGTATGTTATATAGCGCCAACTCCAGAAAGACTCAAAAGCATTTAAATTACGCTGATTTTGTAAGCTTAAAGAAAGGCATCTGATAGCTGTAATAAAAGGGAGTATTTGATAAAGTATTAAACATACATGAAGTACATTTGTAAAGACCGGTAGTTTAGAGATGATCAAATATTGTTTCCTTCATCAAAACGAAAGTTATGAATATTGATACAAGTAAATTAAATTAATTTGGCTAAGACCGCATTTACAGATTATAAAACAAAAAATGAAGTTTATATATTATTTTATTATGCAAAACTTAGGACAAGTAAAGGTAGAATATAAAAAGAAAAAAATTATAATTTTGAATAAATAAGGAAATTAAAAAAATGTAGGGTGAAATCCCCAGTTATTGACACTTGACCAGTAACTGACACAGCAGCAGAAATCTAACTCAAATAAGCATTTTCTTGTAAAATTCTACAAGTAATGTCATCTAGTGGTAACTTATTTGCCTTAACTGTTATAACTTATTTTTCAGCTAATAGTTTTTCAAAAAAAGGATGGTGTCAGTTACCGGAGATTTTGACAATATTTATGACAAAAATTTAATTTTAGTAATAAAAAATATAATTTTTCAAAATTTTGTGAACAAAAATTTTTTAATGTATCTTTACTGTACTTTCAAAAATAAAGATAAGTATAAAGTAAATTTAAAACTTTGTAATAGATTGATTTGAACAGGAAAAAAATTCTTAAAATTTTAGTTAGTTACTGGGAGTATCACTCTATGTTATTACAATATCGCAATACTACATATTACAAAATTTTATGAGATATACATTCACTACCTTTCTAATTCCATTGAAAACAGAATTGAAATAATAATGGTAATGTACATCATAAATGTGCTAATTTTAAATACATTTGTATGCAATTTAGTTTTAAAAGAATACAGTATGTAATGATTTAAAAATAAAAGATAATATTTTATTTTGTATGAACACAATTAAGAAAAAAAAATTCAATCCATATCAACCTTCATTACGATACCTGAAGAAAAATATTAAACCAAATATATATAAAATGAACCCTATGTTTTTCACAGCACATTTTAACATTTCAAACCGAATAATACTCGCAAATTCAGAATAGAAAATGTCACCTAGTGATAAAAATATTCTTTTTTTTTTTTTTTACTATAAAATAATATTACATTTTTCAAACATCCAGAAAATGTGAAAGTATAGAGTACATGAGAAAACAGAATCATGTAAATCAAGATAAGTAATAATATTCATAAATAACCAAGGTATGTATGTCATTGGATATCATAATATTTATGAAACATTTTCTGGCGTGTAAACTTTATTTACTTCCTTCACCTGTCTTCACCAGAAGATTTTGTATGTTTTTACCCTCAAAAATGTTTTATTCGCATATTTGTTTGTTATAAGCATATATGATGTTATGTTTTATATGAGAATAATATGCAGATTTGAATGTTTGTCATATTGAAAACCTTTGAAAAGAATTTATGAAATGTTTCTTTTTTGGCAAATTTCAAAAATATGCTTTCATATTGAATATATGTAAGTAAATGTTCTTCCATATATTTTAGAAGTGATAAATAACGTTTTAAACAAAAAAAGTCAGAGCAAGGTACTAAGGATACATGACTTTTTTAGCATAAAAATACTTTACTCTTCAGAAAAATATGAGTAATCTCGAGCAATATTTAATAAAAGAAAAACTGCTAATACAATATATATAAACAAATAATTCACTTGAATACAAAAGTACATACGAATACAATATGGATTGTCTATATGCAAAAATCAATTAACTTATTGTTTTCCCTTTCTTTCGAATAAGATTCATTTTTATCTCTAAGTATTTTTTTTTCTTTCGAAGTTGCATGTGTTACATCTACTTACAAACTGAGAAAAAAATATATAATGTCAAATGTAATTATCGAGGAAGTACTCTTATACTTTTACAGTATTTTGCATTACTAAAAATATAATTAGAAAAAAGAACAATTTATACTGAAATTTCTTCCTCACTATAGATTTAAGAGTTTATTTTAAGGTATGAACAGAAAAGTTCATGAAGCGAAGCATATTTTCACTAATCAGTATTATTATTTTTTTTTTAGCATTAACCATATTTTTCAGAATAAAAATTTTCTGAAATAAACTTAAGATAAAATTATTATTTATACTAAAATAAAGTTCTTTCATACGTTTAATTATATATATATATATATATATTAATTAACCTGCATAAATATAGCGATTTACATAAAATGTCTATAGATTTTACAATAATGATAATTTTGAAACTCTGTATATATCTGTTCAGTTTAACCAGTTGTTGTAACTGTAATTTAATTTTAGCAGTACACAGTTTAATAAATCGACAAAAAAAATTCTCTAGTATAATCAAATGATAATTTCGAAAAAATTAAAATACTTATAGTAGGTACCTGTTATCTTTGGCTATATGGATATATGTTTTTATCGTGAAACATAAAAATTACTTATTAATGTATGAAAGCAATTATAATTAAAAAATATTTCATATTTTTATATCTTAAAAATTGTTATAACTGTAATTTTATTTTAGCATCATGGAGATTCTTAATGCAAACAAAATATTTTCTTTTTTTTCTGTAGCACTTTTTATCATAAAGATAAGAAACCCCTTTATTCAATCGAAAGGTTTTTTAGCTTGAATCTAAAATCAAATCATAATTTCGACAAAATCAAAACACAAGTATTTGGTTGATTTTATCTTTGGTTATATGGATTCATATGTTTATCGAGAAACATATAAATTACAGATTAACATATGAAAAAAATTATAATTAAGAAATTCTTCCTATTTGAATAGCTTAACAAATTGTCATAACTATAATTTTATTTTAACAGCACAGAGTTTCTTATTTTTTTTCCTTCTATTGCATTGTGTCTTAAAGTTAATGTTAAAAAAATACCTTTATTAATAGAAATGTTTTTTATTATTAATATAAAATCAATTGATAATTTCAGATAAAGTAAAAGGCAGATCTTGAATTTATATATTTAATTATATGGATATTTTTACTTATCCGCAAAATTAAAAAACAAGTACAGATTAATATTTGAAAATATCAATACTAATAAAATGAAGTTTCGCTCTGTGTGTGTGTGTGTCTGTTGGCGATGGCTAGCAAAATCTCGCCCACCTAGAAGTCTGGAAATTTAGGTGGGGATAGTCCAAGGTCTGACCATGTGCACCTGAGTCTCAGAATTTTAATATTTTGATAATTAATCTAGATATTAATTAGAATATCATTAAACATCGCATTAAAAATGCCATCTTTTAAATCAAAATGGCTAAAGAAAAGAACTGTTATTGTGGATTTGCAAACGGAAATGAACAAATTCGAAATTATTTTACTAATTAGCTAATTTTAAGAAAACTTATTAAGATATCAATTTGAAAATTTCTGAGCATATGTAAAAAAAAAAATCTGCATCCGTCTATGCAATTTTTGAAAAATTCGGCCGGTAATTTTTCTTAATTTATGCAAAACACTGCTAAAAATCTTCTGGCGCCAGTGAAAAAAATCCGAGAAAGTTTCAGACAGGGATCTGCTTTCACTAAAAACTGAACTACAAAGAGATCTGATTCTCTGGCCGATCCCTCCATTTAGTTTGCGAAAATGAAAGGAAATAATCGCCAATTT
The DNA here is from genome assembly GCA_963931845.1 of Maratus michaelseni. Taxonomy (NCBI): domain Eukaryota; kingdom Metazoa; phylum Arthropoda; class Arachnida; order Araneae; family Salticidae; genus Maratus; species Maratus michaelseni. The sequence goes on along the minus strand of OZ007588.1, from coordinate 147,764,569 downwards.
TTACTAATGAACAAAATTTAGATAACTAATTAAGATATAGATCTGAAATTGAGGATGGGAAGTGTTGTCATCTGCGGGCTATTTTAGCGTAGCGTCTTCGTTATGTTCTATTTATCAGAAAAAATGTAATTATTTTTTTAATGATTGCGTTAATGTAGGTGAAAGTGGTTTTCTTGAGCAAATTATTCGTTATATTTGTGGGTATGGGGGGGAGGGGGTTCACGCCTTGCACTGAGATTGTTATTATCTCGGGCCCGTGCAACGGCGGGCAGGTTTGCTAGTCTAAAATATAAAACACTTATAAGAAATATATTTAATGCCTGAGATTTAAAAGTTAATTTTACCCATGTTCTGTATCCCAGGACGCCCAGGTTTGATACCCTGATATAAATTATGGCCTTCCCGCATATTTGCGTCAGTAAAAGAATATTTCAAAAATATTATATTATTTTTAAAATTTTTTACAAATTACATGTAAAACATGTGAATGAATCAATTTTGAAATAATTTTTGAAAAACACATATTTATCGAAAATAAATTTGGCAGTAAATTCGTTTGTTAAAATATACTGGGCAATGAGGATGGCTGAACTGAATGTCTGAAATTGTAACATTATGTTGAAATATTCCCTCCTAATACAATAATATTTATTCACAAAAGCCTTACAACAATGCAATTTAAGTGTAATTGTTAGTGTTAACAATTAAATTGTAGGTATTATTAATAACAATCTCTCCTACACATGTGCGCAATCACACCAACCCTGTCAGGACAGATTGCGCAAAATAACTTTCTTGGTTTTATTACAACTGTTCTATTAAATTACAGCATAACAACAAAATAACAATGGAAATGCATAAAAAGCAAATGAAATCAAAATTATTCATGCATAGTTTAGCAAAAAATTATTATTTATATGTATTTTTAGTATTCTGTTAAATTGTGAGCAGACTCTCCTAGCTTTACCTTACATGGATATTTTTACTTATCCGCAAAATTAAACAACAAGTACAGATTAATATTTAAAAATATGAATATATATTTTGAAATTGAACAAAACTGCTTCATTTGCTAATAACCAAAATATTTTGAATAAAATTTATGTAAAATAGAGTGACTTGTTAAAAGTCAATGATAAAGTATATTTCTTGCAGTGAACTAAGTATATGAGACTTGATTAATGATTCTACTTGTACTTACTACTTGCATATATCATTAGTAAAAATGACACTGTAGTTTTCGTTAATGTTTTTTCAGCGTTAAATTTTCTTTCATTTAAATAAAAGAATAATTTTCTGCAAATGTCATAAATCACTGAATAAGAAACTTTCATTTATTACTTACCCATCATACGTAGTATAGGGTAACTCTTGCAATCGTTTTGAAAAAAGAAAATGTTTCTTGGCGGATTTATACGTTTCAGACACTGGAGATTCCGAAAAACATATTTTTAGAAAAAAAAAATTGCCGTCCGTCTGTGTGTCTGTGTGTCTGTGTGCCTGTAAACGCTCTACCTCCCGAAAAAATTGAGATAGAGACTTGAAATTTGTTATGTATTTAGTATGTAATAATGGGAAGAAGCCTTCTGAATTTCAGTAACCTCGATTAGCCGGAACTATATTTTTCGGACTCTCGAAATATTCGTTCTGATAAAAGGCATAAAAAATTTTTCGAAATTGTTTATTTTAAGAAGTGAATATAAATATACATTAAAAAAACATAAATTTTGCATAAAGCATGAAGTCGATCGAATAATGAGTTGCCGAGATATTTGTAATCCGATTTTCCACACTTTTCGATTTTTCATGACCCCTGTGTTTCATCCAAATTTCAATTCAAAGATATATTTTAATTGGAAATTTAACGCTTAATCAGATACAATAAACCGCTAGTTAATAGGATTATTATTTTTGGAGTTATAAGGATGTTTCTTTCAAGCAATTCAGTAATCGAGCCTTTAAAGTTTATGACGTCATCAAGCCACGATTTTATTTGAATTGCAATGCATTTTATAAGTAGTTTACACATTTTTTATTTTAATATTTTACATTATGCATATCCATGACGGGTAAGTATTACGGTGGCCCCCAACGACTAGTTTTTAATGAAATCAATTCAGAACTATTAAATGTGAAATTCCTGTTTGTACGAAACTTTATATTAAGTCATTTGGAAGTTAAACTAAGATTACGACATAATTTTACAGTTTTTAAAAATTTTTAGTCTTCGGTGAAATGAATTGGCCTTTCTATAATTAGGTAACCTACGTTTTGGTTTGACTATTGTTGTTTGGAGATATTGTGATACTTAATTATTCTGTAGAAGTTTAAACCTGTATCTAAAAAAATTTTAGATATTACTAAGAAATATATTAGATTTCCATGCAAAATATTTGGACCGTTCCACTGGTATTCAATTTAAAACATCACTTGTAGGTGTAACATGGAAGGTGTAATATCTGGCAACAGATAATTAATATGTTGCTATTGGTAACGGTACGAGGTAAAACAAAGTACGATGTAGACTGCCGTCTTATTTACATGACTTTGTTGTGCGCTAATTATTGAATATTTTTGTTCCTGTTAACTACATTTTCAAGCGTGGGAGAATTGTAATATCTGGCAACAGATAATTAATATGTTGCAATTGGTAACGGTATGAGGTAAAACAAAGTACGATGTTTATTATTCGAAGATAACATGTAACTCAAGTTTCAATGTTGTTTTATTATATCTGTGTGTAAATGTTATGTCCGTGTATTGAAAAAAATAGTGTTTATCTATAACTTTCAAGATGTTTTCCCTACCGCATTCTAATCCAGTCACAACAGAAGGCATCATTTATGTACATTTACATGCAGTATGTTGACAAGCATAATTGGAAGACACATTGACAAGAATTTTGTTTTTCTAAAATCGAAATAAAAACATATTTTATACAAAATTTGAGTAAGTTAATATGTTTAATTTTGAAAGTTTGGAAATATATAAGTTAAAAATTCACTGAAAGGTAGAGAATACGTTTGATGAACTTGAAATTGAATAAATAGTTTGAAAGTTGTTTAGTAATCGAATAAATAGGAAGTAAAATAACTTTAATTATTTCTTTAAGAGGCTAAACATAGTCATGCGGTATAAAAAATGATGTTATGTATATCACATTATTTTTTATTTTAGAAATTTTAATTATGGCATCATGTGTGTACATTTACATGCGGGAAGTTCACAAGCATCATTGGGAGACGCATTGACGATAAATTTGCTTTTCCAAAATCGAAATAAAAACATATTTTATACAAAATTTGAATAAGTTAATATGTTTAATTTTGAAAGTATAAAAATATAAAAGTTAAAAATTCACAGAAAGTTTCAAAATACGTTTTTATGAACTTGACAATGAATATATAGTTTTTAATAGGGAGTAAAATTATAATTATTTCCTTAAGGGGCTAAACATAATCATGCGGTATGAAAAAATGGTGTTATATATGTATATATATCACATTATTTTTTATTTTACAATGTTTAAGTAAGTATTTAAAATTATTGCTGCGCTTCTGGCGGGTCTTTTGTATCTTTAATCCGAAATTTAACAAAGAAATTGACGTTATTAATTTAATGTATAAAAAGTAGTCAAAATAAATTTGATTTTTTTTTTCAGAATGGCGCACTCTAAAGAGAAAGATAAACTTTGATTTTTAAAAAATATAATGATTTTTTTATGATAATTGTTTTTTTGAACGAGAAAAAATATCTTCGTTCAGCCAGTACATAATTATATAGGAATAGAGCTGACAAAATTGAAGGTGGATCGATTCAATAGATTTTAAGTAATCGTAGTCACCCATTTGTAAATGCACTTTTCAGGAAAACGAGTTTAATGTTTTAAGCCATAATTAAAGTATGATACTTCTTATTATTTTTTACTCACTTGGAATTATCTATTCCAGCACCATAAAGTAGTCATTTTTCCGTTTATATATCACCTAAAACTGCAATTTGCAAAAAAATTGATTTTCCAAATTTATGACAAGATGTAACTCTTTAATTCGTCATACAGCAAGAAATAACATTTTTTTCATAAATCAAACTCCCTCTTATTTCAGAAAATATACAGAAAAAACATTCTATAAAGCGAATTTAAATATACAGAAAAATAACTTTAAGTTTATTTTCAAACGTACTTATTATTTTAAAATAAAAAAGTTATCGAATGATGGGATAAATATTTGCTAATCTTTTCAAAGTAATTTCAATATGAAATAAAAAACTTTTAATTAAACAAACATCTGACCAATTTCATTAATAAAAAAATTCAAGACATTTAATAAAGTATCAAGTTAATTTAAACAGCATTAACAAAATATATAACGACTTAGTTCATTACTTTTTTTTACAGAAAAAAACTGGTGTAGCACATTATTAAGTTTTTATTGTAAACGCACCAAATGCAGAATACAAATATATATATTTTTTTCTTTTACAGTATACGTTTTGCGCGTTTAGTTAAATGTGTTATTAATTTTGCAGTTCATGTTTTCATAGATTTATTCTTTTTAATTGTATATTAAATGAAACATTTATCATCAAAGTGAAATCAATATTTGGTTTAAGAACGTGATTCAAATTAGAAAAAATAAATAAATATTTCACAAAATACAACACTAAAGTAAATTTAATCAAATGCCTTTTCTTTACTCATATAATGTAACTAAATTGTAAATAAAAGCTGACAAGGCTTGTAAAGATTACTGAAGTTTTATATAAATGAACAGACAAGCAGTTTCCTATTTTCCAAAACTATATTTTTTGTAACCTGCTTTTTAGATTTTTGTATCTGCTTATTTGTGTATCTACAGCTTTGCCGATATAGGAATCCCTAACGGCCACTCCGTCCAACCAGCCGATATGAAATGGGATATATAGTTATTTGAAATATGCACTGGAGATTGTAGTGAACAAGAACAATAAAGCCTGCACAGTTAAAATTACAGTGAAAAAATATCGAATATTTTCAGTAGCAACGACCACTTTTTCCATTCCCGAAATGATCAGCGAATTGAAAAATCGGAAATGGCGTTTGAACTGTCCAAGTAGCACCAAAAACGGTGACGTTGAACACATGCAAAGTATTGTAAACAGTATTGTAAACAACCAGAAGTAACTGAGACGAGAGGTAAAAAAATGTTTTACTGCAATTACATGCTTTCCTCACAGTTTTATAAAGGTTTTTCACAAACGAGGATTTGTGCATGGTGTTCTAAGATTGTTGTTTGTGCGCCTCATCTCTCTGCTGTTATTTGTTGTTTACAATGGTTTTCTTTCCATTTGACGTATGTCGCTATTTTTAGTGCTACATGTACCGTTCCAACTCCATTTATAGATGTCCAATACGCTCATTATTTTGGGAGAGGAAAGACTAGATGTTGGTCATTCGAAAATTTCGCACTGTTATCGTAACCGTGCATGTTTCATTGTTCTTTTTATCCACAATCTTGAACACATACCTCAGAATAACTACAACTTGTTTTATCTATGATCGTTCATAATGTCATTTTTAAAATAATAATTCTCTGCACTACATATTTTCACAGACATTATTCTATTGTAAAACATATAAACAGGTATTGCACATCTCTAAAAGTCTTAAAAAACACCTTTAAAACCTCAAAAACACCAGTCAATCCATTAAAAATTGTAAAATGTAAAAATATTTTTACCTGTCGATCGCAGACGTCTTCAGTCACTGATGTTATATTTTCTGCTCTGTCAGTCGATCTGTTGAAAACTTCCGTTTTGCCTCTTCTTAATAACATCTAGCGGTTATTAAGTGCTTATTATTAGTGCAGAGAACTATTATGTTAAAAATGGCATTATGGTAACAGATGGCGCCAGATGTTATTAAGAAAAGGCAAAATGGAAATTTTCAACAGATCGACTGACAGAGCAGAAAATATAACATCAGTGACTGAAGGTGCCTGAGAGTGATAGATGAAAATATTTTTACCTTTTACCATTTTTAACAGATTGACTGGTGTTGTGTGGTTTTAAAGGTGTTTTTTAAGACTTTTAGACATGTACAATATCTGTTTATATGTTGGAAAATAAAATAATGTCTGTGAAAATAGGTAGTGAAGCGAATTATTGTTATTAACTATAACTTATCTTTCTTTTCGGTTGTTTGATCAGAGCAACCACTATGGATTCATACATAGGCACGGATTCTTTATTACCACACTGTATATTATTAAAAATGCAGTAAAGTGCAAGCGAAAATCTAAATGATCGTTTGAAATTAATTTCATTGTGAAAGAAAAACTTGTAAGGTGAAACCCCCAGTAACTGACCCTTTAAGGATTCTTTTTTGTTCAAATCACTATTACAATAATTTAAATCTATTTTATACTTACCTTTGTTTTTGAAAGGTTAGTAGCGATATATTAAAAATATATTGCTGACAAAATTTGAAAAAAAAAATTATATATTTTACTATTAACAATTAATTTTATTTATTAATAGGGCCAAAAACTCCAGTAACTCTCCCTATTTTCGAACACTAAAAACTGACACAATATGAACCTGTGACTGATATTTTATTTTAAAACATTAAAATCCTTTAAAAAATCATTATTCTTTATTATACAAACAAAATACATTTATATTTATTATAAAAGGTGGGATTTAGTAAGCAATATTAGTAATACAGAGTATATAGTTAGAGTATATAGGGGTAATATTTAGTACTGCATTATTAGTAATAATGCAGATATACAATAACTGACATTTATGAACCAGTAACTAACATTTGGTGTCAGACACCGGTAAAACAACTTAAATTTTAATTGTGTTTACTACAAGAGAAATTTAATTTATTATTATGAATTTTCAATCAGTTCAAATAATAAATTTCAACTTGTTTTTATATAACCAATAACTAACAACTCTGTCAGAGACTGGTGAAATTAAGCTTTGTTTTTGAAAGGTTAGTAGCGATATATTAAAAATATATTGCTGGCAAAATTTGAACAAAATTATACATTTTACTATTAACAATTAATTTTATTCATTAACATGACCAAAAACTCCAGTAACTCTCCCTATTTTCGAAAACTAAAAACTGACACAATATGAACCAGTGACTGATATTTTATTTTAAAACATTACAATCCTTTAAAAAACATTATTCTTTATTATACAAACAAAATACATTAATATTTATTATAAAAGGCTGGATTTAGTAAGCAATATTAGTAATACAGAGTATATAGTTAGAGTATATAGGGGTAATATTTAGTACTGCATTATTAGTAATAATGCAGATATACAATAACTGACATTTATGAACCAGTAACTAACATCTGGTGTCAGAAACCGGTAAAACAACTTAAATTTTAATTGTGTTTACTACAAGAGAAATTTAATTTATTATTATGAATTTTCAATCAGTTCAAATAATAAATTTCAACTTTTTTTTATATACCCAATAACTAACAACTCTGTCAGAGACTGGTGAAATGAAATTCTAGGAACCAAAAACTGTCACCCCCCCCCCCGCATTAAGCTAAATTAAATAACTATAAACCCACAATCATGGCCCTAATATATCATATGCATATTGAAACTAATTTCTACAAGTCTAATTGTAAGAAAATGTTTAAGATGGTTGCATTAAATATAGATTAGAAAAACACTTCCTTAATTTAAGAAATAAGATGGTTTCTTCAAAATAGCACTTTTTGTATTCTCAAAAGTTTCTTCCTAATTGAATATCTTCCTGGCCCTCTAGTGATGAATAAATTGACTCCAAAATAAAAATAAGTGTCTCATTTACCACTATATGACATTACCCAGCAGAATTTTACAACAAAATGCTTATTTCAGTTAGATTTTTGCTCAAGTGTCAGTTAGTTATTGGTTAGGTATCGATAACTGGGAGTTTCAACCTAAGTCATTTAATATCTGATCAGTTTCACTCAAAAAAATGGCAATTAATTAAGTATTGAGTTAATTTAAATAGCTCTAACAAATAGAAATGAAAACAATTTGATGTTTTATATTTTTTAGATAATAGACAAATTGTTCAAGTACAATATTAATTCTTATCACGTAATCGAATCAGGTACAAAATACAAAGAATTAATAATAATTTTTTCCCGACAATTTACGTTTCGTTTCATTTGTTAAGGCTTAAAACATTTTTAAGTTCGTGTTTTTATAATTTCATTTTTTAACTGCTTAAAAAATGTAAATGATTTGCCTACGTTACAATCATTACTTGTGCAATATACAATATACATGTTGACTCAATATAAAAAATAATTTCCCTAAGTTTTAGAAAATACAATGTTTATTTTACACTTTTCAAAACATATGCTTTGAATAATTTTGGAGTAATTTAATTCACTAAATTTATAAAACAGTTAATTTTATTTCGTTTAGAATATTAAAGAATTGATTTAAAGATAAAAATTAGCTGTTCTATTTAGTAAAACTGAACTTTGTTCTGACAAGTTATAAAAACATTAAAGTAAATTTAAATGATGAAAAATGAATTTCAAGTACAACTTCAAACAAGCCTGGTAAACTGAAGTAATATTAACGAAGTATTTTCAATCAACACTGCAGAAAATATTAAATCATCAAAAAAATTTGTGGTAATCTTTTGAAGGATTTCTATAGAAAACAAAATAACTTGTAATTAATTAAACAAATATCTTATCACTTGCACTAAGGAAAATTTTAGTAAAGTATCGAAATAATTTAATCAGCATTAATAAAAAAAAGGCATATTTAATTATTTTACATTTCTTTTTTTTTCTTTTTTTTTTTTTTTTTTTGCATTGCAGAGAAACGGTTTAAGCACCTTATTAATTCTTCTCACGTAAACAGTTCATAGGCAGAATACATAGAGATAATTATCATTTTTTTCCGTTATATAAATTTCTCTCCATTTTTAAGTTCGTGACTTTATAGAGTTTTTGTTAACTACAGGGGAAATGGTGAAATGGAAAGACTGTGTCAAAATCTATAAATAATACTTATACTTTATAAGTTGAATCAATTCATAATATATTTTTTAAGTGTTTTACAAAATACGATGCTATATCAAAACCTATTCTAATATATTATTTTATTTAATTTCGAGTCATCTAGTTTAATTATTTTTATAAACAATTATTAATTTTAAATGCTTAGTTTGGTGGATAATAAAAGGTAGCATTTTGTGATCAATCAAAATGACTTTTATTTCTGAAAAGAAATATAATGTATATTATAAAAGAAAAAGATGAACCTTAGTAACGTTGACATAATATTCACGGAGACAACACCTGATCAATAAATTTGGCTTTTATTGCATGTTTTTTTTTAATCCTAATCATCGCACAATTTTAACTTTTACTACCTCGAAGAGGAAACAACATATTCTTTAAATGTAATTTGTTTGAAAAATGCCTATTAATTTAATTATATATCGTTGTTTTCAAAGTAATTTCCAAGCATGACTTTTTAAAATTTATCTCTATCGCAAGCAGCCCGATGACAAAAGATTAAGACATTTACACACTTAAAACAATATACATAAATGATATTTTTATATAAAAAGGATTTTGGTGTTGATAGTGGGCTAAAACTTATATATTAAATGTAAAAAACTTTCATTAAAGATTTCAATTAAAGAAAAAAAATGGGAATCTCTGGTTGGAAAATAATTTCAAAAATCTAAAAGGAGAGGCCTTAACATCTACATTAACGAATGTCTAGATTGTACTAAATATGATCAAATTGCTGATTTTCTAAATGAAAAATTTATTAACTCAATCTACCTAATTCTTCTGAATTTTAGCTATAAAATTAGAAAGTTTGAGTGAACCAGAAAATTACTTTCACAATAAAGTAGGAATTGGTTGAAAATTTCACTTATGTGAAACTGTACTATTGAAGGGTCTTACTGATGGGTTAGAAGAACCCCCCTCCCCCTGAAAGTACTACTGAATGGTATAAACTTGTAAAGCAACTTATGGTAGTTCCAACACATACTAGTACAAACCATTCACAACAAAATAGACCTGTTTAGTAATAATTTAGTACTCCTAAATATTATATTCAACCAAATAGGTCAATTCCTCAACAATTTAATACACCTAACTATTGGACTCAAACAAATATACCAGTTAACCAATTTAATGCTCCTAGAAAGTGCATTCGTCAGCCCAATTATGATATGCAAAGGCCTAGATATTTTCATCCAAAAGTACACAATACTCATTTCCAACATCAATATCCATCTAGACATTCTAGGAATTGTCTAAATAACGGTGTAGCAAATGCTTTACACCAGGAGAGAAAATGTCTTTTTAATGTTGATTCTATACCACCTAATTCTCCTACCATTAATTCCCAACTTTCTCATAATAATATTTGAATAATATTTATGGATATGCTAATAAATATTAATTACCCTGTGTTATTGATACTGGATCAAAAATATCTATTTTACCTCTTAAATGTTCATAGAATACAGGCTAAGATTAAAAATTTTCCTTATATTAATATTGGTCAAGACAAAGGGTTTTTAAAAATTATTCAATTGTGTAAAATTTTTATAAAAATTGAAAATGTTAAAAAATGTGTAAAATTTCTTTGTGATACTAATCTACAATATGCTATACTAGGTTTAACACAGTGTGCTAATTTTTACTTAAGTATAAATTGTAAAAATTGAACTTAACTCAAGGGGATAACATTATAGCATAGATTATGAAACACTTTCCAACACAGCCAGAAAACTCTAACGAAACTTCATCGTTAAATAAGGTGAAAGAAGATAGGTAAGTAAACAGTTTAGAAAACATATAACACATTGAAAAATACAGTTTTCGAAATTACCTTCCAGTGTCAAAAAGTAGTCGAATTATTTTGTGCAGCCCTGTACATGATCAATTGATGTGTATATATATTGTATGATAAAATTTAGTTCAGTTAGAATAGTCACATTTAGCGATTTTCGCCAATCGATGGAAATGCACTCGAAATGTTTTGTACATCCCTGTATATTATCTGAAAACTTTTGTACACACCACATATTAACACGTTGACGGACACTTGCGGCTATAGCCGTCAAAGCGAAGTTCACAATGTGGCATGACGGCTATAGCCGCCCAAAACGAAACGGTCGTTTTTAGACACTACGGCTATAGCAGCACAAATGTGCATTTACATCATGTGTAGAAGCCCAGTGTCATGTTTTGGAGATAATTATTTAGGTTGAAGTTCGTTTTCCACCTGTTATACGAGTTGCAGCTTCAGTATGCACGTGCAGGGTGGTTAGTGGTCAGGGAAAAATACAGTAAAAAAATGATAATTACCAGTATATTCTTATAGAAAAATCCAAATGGAACAGTTGATGCCGGTTCAGGGGCTTCCTAGTTGCAGCAACTTTACGCCCAGTCGATTGTGAGTTGATTGTCTTTAAATAGTGAGCCGTTGGGAATAGAAAAGATTGCTTTAAATAACAATTAAAAGGAAAAGAAGAGAAATTTAAGGAATGGAAGAATAAATTTGGAATAATAAGAAAACAAAAGAGATTAAGGATAGAGTCGATAATAGGAAGTAAAGTGGTATAGCTGTTGTGATCGAATAATCAACATAAATTTTTCTATAAGAATATACTGATGTTTATCACTTTTTTTGACTGTATTTTTCCTTGACCACTAGCCACCCTGACGTGGTTGTGAAGGGAGTAGTGCAACCTAATTAAAGGTGCTGAATTAATCAAAATTAAGTTTCTTTAAGCAGAAAGAGTAAAAACTATACTTCTAAAATTCTAAAAATTACAAAAACATATAGTGTCAGTTTTCGAACTTCACTATTTCCTACTGTCCGTCAACGTGTTAAGCTAAAAGGCAACTTAAAACTCCCTCACAGCAATTACCAACCGTAAACGACAATTTATCTTTTTGTTTACATAGCCCTGTATATGAATTTATTTATATTCCACAAACTTATATTAGTATAATAAATATATTTCAGCAGGAAAATGCGTAAACACAATTAAAAACTACCATTAAGCAATTCCCTCCCATAGTCTGTAATACTTACGAATTCCCATGTGTATCCCTGTATATGATCAACCGAGTTTATAAACACACATGTACTATGAGAAAATTTAGTTAAACTTAAAAACGCAAACCAAAATTGAAAGCGCACTTATCACACATAGAGTGTAAATATCGCAAATATACTGTAGCCAATATCTTTTGTCTGTCTCTGAAAATAAACGCTATGCACACAAGAGAGTGATTTATAGTGCACCTCAGTAATGCATATAATTTTCATTATTTTTTAAGTAGTAAAATATCACTAAATTACACTGCAAACGACTTTTCCCCATAGAACAATCTGTAACAGAATTCTTTTGTTTGACTCTGTAAATGAATAATAAATGCTTTGCACCCCATATTCTGCAAAAAGCATGTTTTAATGTGCTTCATAATTATATATCAGTTTCATTATGTTTTAAATGACGTAGCGTCATCAAAATGCACTTGAAACGATTATTTCCATTTGACTGTAATGTAACGGAATACTTTTCACTGTCTCTGTAAAAAAACTATAAGTGCTATGCCCTTCAGTTGAAATAGGGGCCATGCCAATAAACGACAATAAAATACAAAAATTTCAGGGCAATCCGAGCATATTAACGGGAGTTAGAGCACGGACAGACGTCAGACGGCCAGACTGCAGACGGGCAGACAAACCGAAGTCATAAACACTTTTCAACTAGGTTGGAAAGTTAAAAAAAGCATCAAACGGAAATCAATACTTATATACGTTGTTTGACATTTTAAAAATATTTTTAAACGCTATGTTTAGACTTACAAAGGTTATAGCCAGGTTTCCTATTAAAATATGCCCTTGAGTCAACCAGATCGAGTCCTACATGAATTGATAGCCCTTCAATAGAGATGTGATTTTGCCAAGTTTGAAGCATATATCTCAAATCCATGGGCAGTTATGACTCTTTATGTGCGTTTTGGAAAAAGGTGCATTGTGAAGAAAGTAGTGATCGAATTTCCCCGAAAAAAATCAAGGATGTGTAATATTAAAATACAAATACTGGATATTATTTTCAGATTATTTTCTGCAAAATAGCCAGCTTTATAATAAATTTCTTGTTTTTTTAATTTAACTTTTTAATTAAGAATATATCGAAATTTTTCAGTTACCACCTTCATGTTTTACCAAAAATACTACGAGGTATGATATATATTTGGTGTGAGTTTCAACTCTCTACGATGGGTGCATCATAGAAAAAGAATTAAACATGTGCTCCAGGGATGGGGGAGTTGCACATTGCGTGTGTTATTACAAGTTCATACACAGTTCTATGTACAGTTTACGTATGTAGTTATGATGTTGGTGGCAATCATTTGAAGGATACAATTGTGTTTTGTTAGTTGACAGTTGACGGATTTTTTTAATAGTTTTCGGCTCAATTTGACTTAACACTGTTGTTGATTAATCGAAAACAGTGTTAACACACTGAGGAAAACACAATCGGGGAAAACTTCCACCAGTAAATCTTAGCAGACATTTTTGTCTTATTTAAACGCTCTAGTCACAAAAGAAATTACTGTCTTGAATAAGAACGAAATTTCTCTTCATTTTTACTGGTGGAAGATTATTCCGTTGGTAATCAGGCTCTGAACGGGAGACATGAATTCACGTCTTTTGGAGATCCGTAATTCAGCCCATGGGTGGTGCTTTTGTGTTTCACATGTTACATTATTTCTCAAAGATAATACACAAAATTCGCATTTTTACAATTAGAGTACTATTCATATTAATAATTCGATTAGAAACAATACCACTATTACATACATATTTTAATAATAGAAACAGATGGTGATAAAAATTGTTGTTAAATAATGGAAAAAGCAAATGTAACGCCCACAGGCGGGGCTTCCTGTTTAAAAGACGAAAAGCAATGTGTTAAGAAAAACTGCGCAGAAAACTAAAAACAAAATCAGTCAACTGTCAACTAACAAAAAAAAATGCTTTCCTTCAGATTATTGTCACCAGCAGCATAGCTACATGCGTAAACTGCACATAGAACTGCGCATGAACTTGAAATAACATATGTAACTTACAACTCTCCCCACCCTGGTAAATATTTTTAATTTTTTTTTCTATGATGCACCCAGTGTAGAGAGTTGAAACTCACACCAAATACACATCATACTTCGTAGTATATTTGGTAAAAACATGAAGGTGGTCACAGAAAATTTTCGATATATTCTTAATTAAAAAGTTATTTTAAAAACAAGAAATTTTTTATAAAACTGGCTATTTTGCAGGAAATAATCTGAAAATAATATCCACTATTAGTATTTTAATATTACACATCACTGATTTTTATCGGGGAAATTCGATCACTACTTTCTTCACAATGCACTTTTTTCCAAAACGTACATAAAGAGTCATAACTGCCCATGGGTTTGAGATATATGCTTCAAACTTGGCAAAAACGCATCTCTATTGAAGGGCTATCGATTCATGTAGGACACGATCTGGTTGACTCAAGGGCATATTTTAATAGGAAACCTGGCTATACCCTTTGGGAGTCATCAATTATGAATAATTTATAATAAAAAAAAACAATGCTTCACAGTTTTAATACAATGTATTTAAGTAAAAACACAGAAGGTTTGTATTCTTAAATATTATATACAAACATACCTATTTTTAGAATTTTGTTGCAAAAAAAAAAAATAATAATAAATAAATAAATAAATAACAATATTCTCTAAATCAAATTGATGAATATTATGACATTACTGAACAATGTTTTTATAACAATGTCAGAAAACTGTATATCTTAAAATGTTAATGTCAATGAGAAATAAATTTAAGATATTTTTCTTGTAACTTTTTGTATTTCTAAATAAGCATTTTATGTCGTATGTTTATAGATTTACTGTTTTAACTACATAACAGAGCAAAATTCTTTGCCTAAAACTAAATCAATGATTGTTGTATTTAGAATGATTCAATTTAGAAAAGTTAATGTTTTTCAAAATGAAATGGTAAATCTAAACTTATTATTTATTTACATACATTACTTTCTTCACTTTGGAGTCGTCTATTGTAAGAGATTGATTAATGCTTAAGAGGTTTAATAATCGTTTATAAAGTAATAAAATTATGTATTTTCTCAGAATTTCATCTTACGTTCCTTCATTTTCTTTTACATGTGTTTTTTATTTTATAAAATTTTAAATTTGATAACGTGTATTAATTTATATAAAATATGACTACCTCTGTAGGTTTTCACACCCCTTGAGTTGTGGTAAAGCAAGTACGGGTTGGAAAATCCCGACTTAAGGCCTAGGGCCTGGTTTCCCTCCTGGGATTCCAGCTCCGAAGCTGTTGGGGGACGCCGGCCCGTCTCCAACTGTCTCGCGGTGACTCTCCGTGGTTTCACCGCGTGTCGCAACGACCTACGTCGTCTCATGTGGGTTCAAGGTTAGAAGGTCTGTATTGGCTCGGCTCTCTGACCGGCCGAAGCGGCGTAGCTACACAAAGCTGCTAGCGCAATAAACGTATATCAGGACATGGGTTCGGTGGTCGATTGTGCGCGGTGCGCCCCCTCATGGGCGCCTGCGGCGCATGTTACTTTCTACCGAATACTATTTAACAAGGAAATAATTCAGGACGATAGAGCGTAAGATTTTAAAATAGTAACGCCTAATTTTGTCTCGCAAACGAATCTAGACCCTCAAGTTATACTAAATATACTTTTATATGAAATTTTACGGTTATTGTCTACGATATTCGATATTAAAATAAAAAAAATCAGAATTTTGGAGGAGATATTAAAAATAAAATTCGTCACTATATGGTTCACATTTAATATGTATAGATATTAAAAAAATTAATTTATAGAAAGCATCTTTAGCTGTAGAGAAAGCTCTAAATGCGTAATTTATGCATTCCATCAAAAAACTGTGTTCGCAACTGCATTTGAAATGATTGATTGAAGGAAAATATTTGTTGAGTAACTTAAAAAGTATCTGTGTAAATATTTAACTGAAAATATTATATGTCTGTATCTTAAATTTACCGTTCATACCAAATTTTATTTTACGTGTATGTATTGCTATTAGTAATTTTAAGCTTATTTTCTATTTCAATACTTAAATGGCCGGATTACATTATTTTAAAAAAAATTATAGAAAATACTTTTCTTAATCAAATACTACTTTTTGCGTATCTCTGTAGCAATTTTTTGAATAAATATGTGGAATGTTGCACTTTGCTTTTGCTTTTATGTTTTGTTAGTTGTATTCTTTATGTTTTGCTTCTAAAAAATGACTTATTAATCTTACTTATACGACACATTTAATATATTTTTAAATAACATTTATTTCAGTTTATATACATATTGTACCACTGTAACGTATAAAATAAACTTTTATTAATATGTAGAAACGCGCCACCATGCATATGCAGGTGGTACGAATGTTTGAAAAAACGTCTTTATCCCTTTGTTTCAATTTTAAAAAGACTTGAGACAACAGTGTTTTAAGTTTAAGTATTTGCATTATTATTTATGTTACAGTTCTAAATCACACTAAACGTTTAAGAACCAAATTGGAAGTGTCCCGTATAAATAAATCATTAATTCTGGCTCATTTAAAAAAAAATAAAAACGCAGTTTGTTCAACTTTTTTTTTTTTTTTTTTTTTTTTTTTTAACAGAAGTTTTAGAATGATATACATTAATATATAAAATCCGATTTTTCTGAATTATCTATATTATAAAGGACAAACGTGCCCGTGCGTAAAGCTGACGTCATTTTGCGAATGGCAACACTTGACGATGAATTTTCGGGTTTGCGATTTTCGCTACTGCAAATTCTTTAATTTCTTAGCATCGCACATTTTTAATTTTTACACCGATAAATAGGAAAAAATATACTTTCAAACACAATTTGTTTGAAAACTTTATCGCAATTTACTCATTTATTATAATATTTAAATTAAATTTCAAGCATGATTTTTTAAAAACATCTATCTCTATCGCTTGCAGATGATTACAAAATATTAATCCGTTAGCTACTAAACGATATAAAATGCTCAGCATTTGTTTCCAGCTATTATTTACTAACGAAATTAAAACTTCATTAAACAATAAATAAAATATTAAAAATAAAAAATTAAACATAAATTTAACAGGCATGTAATGGAAATAACCGCTTAAAACCGCTGAAATTATCATAATAATAATAAAAAAAACATCTGTAGACAACTAATTTTTTAGCGATTTCCACCGTTATTAACTTTTGGCAATACGAAATTGCCGCTTTTAATAAATTTCAAAAATTTAGTTCAATACATAAGTGACATACTTCATATAAAATTGCTCTTTGGTGTTAACGGCCAATTAAAAAAATATATTAAATGTTAAAATCTATTAGAGTCTTTAATAAAAAAAATATATGATTTTCACATACATTCCCTATTTTGGGAAACCCGGGTCCGATGCCTTAATCATTAATCAATTTATAACCATTTAATAAAAATATTATCAAAAAGAATATTTTTAGAATACTTTATATAAAAAATTAAATCTTATTATTCTGTGCACTTGTGAGCAAAATCAATTATTTTAAATTGAGTGTAATAATCCCCTATTTAAAAAATGGTATAAATATTCAAACTTGATTTTGTTTTATTGTAACAACCTACTCTAAAGTAATTGATTTTATTCTTTCTCTACACTATCTGTGAAAAATGCTAAATTTACATTTTTATTAAATAGAAGCCTCTTTATTTTATTTTTAGTTAAAGTTTTAAAGTAATTTCACCAATGTGTTTTGTAACGACATTATCGTGAAAGTTTGCAAAAGTATTTTAACCAACTGAATATTTATAATGTTGCGGAAAAGAATATATTATATGTATATTTTTTAAATTTAAATCCGAAATTTTGATTGTGTGATAAACATTTTTTTTTCAATAAATCACCTTTTCAATGATTTATACGAGAAAGAACATCACATTGTTTGTCATGCATTATTTTTTATCACTGTTCATAACGTCGTGTTACATAATAGACAGATTACACAGCGGATCGAGTGTGTATTTTTTCTGTATGATAGGGAGACATTTTCCGTGGAGATTTAAGTACGGCCATAAAATAGTTTATCCAGTTGGAAGACATTTGCAGCTAAAAATAATTAAAAGAAACATACCAAATGTTTTAATTAAACTCTGATAAAAATGGTTCGGACATGCACGGTACAAAAGTTACCGATAAGATACATTTGGGCACTGTCGGAGTTGAAATCGTCAGATATTTATATTAATCGCAATACAAAATTGTTATGCAAATTGTTTTGTCCGAACTTGTCAGCAAAGCCAATAATTTCTCTTAAAAATCTTCTGGAAATATTCAGGCAAAAAATTAATATGAATGACTGACAAAATGTGCATAGTGTTCATTCAAGCTTGCATCAACAATGTACAGGAAAATTAGATTAATGATAATTTTGTCTTCAAATGCCTTAATACAAAATATTGTTCCCATACACTCAAAAAACAATATTTTAATAACTGAGCAAAAAATACTCGAATCTGGCTATGTCGCATAGTCAAAATGGCACCAAATCAAAATTACTCAAGTTTGAAACATGTATATACTTATTCCTGAAAAAATGCACACTCACAGGAATAAAACATCATATGTTCATATTTGAGTATATCTCTGTTTCAAAAATGAGTTTGAATTGATCTTAATCATTTTTGAGCATCTCCATGTTTCAAAAGTGAGTATGAACTGACCTATATGTGCTCAGTTTTGATTATGTCCATGTTTCAATATTCTGAGTATTTCTGGTATTTCAGAAGTGAAATTATTGGGTCGTCATATTTGAAACAAAAAGTTTCATAACTAAATGAAAACATCGATTTACTCAGATTTGAAAGTGTCATTTTTCTCAGTGTATGTTCATTAGTTTATACATAGATGACTGCGAACAAGAAGTGTTATTTATGGCCACATTTTATATCTTAGAAGTTTTGTTTACAGAAATATGGTATATGTGGAAAACATTGACTAAATTTTAGGTAGATTCTATTACAAAAAATAAGAAGCTACCTATTGCAGCCGTTCGGAAGGATGCAGTTTTGGAAAATTTAGTTACATTTTCACCAATCCTGACCTACCCAGATCTCACCGAGTTGATTAGAAAGCCTCATCCACCATCTTATTTCAAAATGGCGGACACTTAAAGGTTACAAATTCAAAAATATGTAAAATAAATTTTAAAAGTTTTTATCTGTTAAATATTTGGCTTTGATCCAAGGATTCCAAGGCAATTTTTGCTTCGCCTCCATCTTAAAAAATGGCTGAGATATTACAGATTGTAATTGTAGGGTGGCTGGAATTTTGAAAGAAGACAGGAGGATTCCTCCATAAACAAGTTTAATTTATGCGCTTTAGTGAACATGGCTTCTGGAGCTGTACGTGAGCTCCTTTAGTAGCACGAAGGATATCGAGACTCTACTTGATTCCCCTCCAAGTATTTTTTAACATTTGCAGTGTAACAGTGAGGATTGTTAATTGTATCCTTTTCTTTAAAATGGATATATCAGAAACAGGTGTTTGATATACCCTGTCTTTAACATAATCCCACAAAAGAAAACCAGTGGAGTTATGTTGGCCGATTGCGGAGGCCAAGGTATCTGTTTTCTATTACAGTTACCAAACAACTAGCGGCATCTACCTCAGGCAATTTATACCAGAAAAAACTCTTAGATTTCTTCATTCTTTTGCAAAAAACTGCATTCCACTTCTTCTGTTAGTATTTTTGTTATTAATGCTTAGAATGATAAAGACTTTCTTGGATACGCTGTATTTTATTTTCAGTATATTTCTGAGAGTTTATTAAAATGAATTATCGATTTATGACAGTGTCTTCATACAGTTATTGACTTAATTATTATTATTATTTTCTTTCTTGCTTATCATTAGCATTGGAATAATGAGGAGACACAGATACTACAGAATAATCTAAGCACAAGAGCTTCTGAAATTAAAGGGGTAGTGATAGAAAGAGTTAAACTTTATATACTTAAAACATTTCTGCTTTCCATGAACTTACATATTTGCTGAAAGTACTTTTAAGAGATTTTTTCTATTATGTTCATATAATTTCTCATTCATTTTACGTAAATGAGCTACATTTTCTACTTAATTTGCATTGATAAAATGAAGTATTTATGTATGATTAATTAAAACAAACAGCATATTATATGATAAAATATGGTTTTTTAAGAAATTTTTATAACGTAATATCGGGTTACCTTACTGCTTTTAAATTTTTAGTTGTTTTACATATATATTATTGCAATAAAGTTGTTGAAGTTTGTGTATAATCCTAAAAAATCGCTAATTGTGAGAAAACATTCACATAATAGTAACTGAAAAAATACATATAAAATTCCTCATTTATTATTTTGCATATAAATTTAAGTAGGAAGAAACTTGCCATTGAACATAAAATTTATTTAAATGTCTTAGCACGAAAACAAATTTTGATTATTAATTTGGTCAAAATATTTCATGATGAAAGATATTGATTGTTAGCTTCTATTTTGTATTTCAAAACAACTTCCATATATTAAGTTGTACGAGTTCAGTTTTTATAAATATGTACTATATTGCGCATAGAGAAATATTAAAATTTAAAATTGCACGATTAGATAAATATTTTTAATTTACATTTTGCACTTATCTGATGTTTCAAATTATATATGTAATCAAAAAGCGATTCCTTTTAATAAACCTCGTTTCTGATACAATTATTCTTCAGTACGATTTTAGTTTGAATTCTACTAAGAAGAAAAGTTAAAATAATTTATTAGATTTTAGTATAAAAAAATCAATATTTTGCATTATAAATTTTTTAGAGAAGGGGTGGTATTTTTTATAATAAAAAAGAAAAAGACCATTAAATATAAACTACAAAAAGCGAACTTTAAATTTTGTATCAAAAAAGATAAAATATAAATCTGAAAATATTGTAGGAATTATTTATTTGCATTTTTACTACACAAATTTACTAAATGGTTGTCATATTACAGAATTTCATTTTTATTTCTTCATTAAAAATATCTACGAATATTTAATGAATTTAAAATTTAATTTTTTGGAGTCATTGTACATTTTTTAAATTTCTGTCTCAGATATTTTTAAAGAATTGAATAGTTATTCATCACTAATACTTCTAAACATGTATCAAAAGTAAGCAATAGCAACTAAATACATCTTAACAACATCATCATTGTGAACTTTCTACGCCGCGATATATTTTTTTCATTAACATAAAAATGTATTTTAATACTAAAACATTATCTGTGTATTTTAGATTTAAACCCGATCTTACACTTTTACAAGTTATTTTAAGTACCGTTATATTGTAGCAAAATATTAATTTTCATATTCAGTTTAATGTACAATTTATTTTCTCTTATTTTTTAGAGAAAAGCAGGAATCTATGGTTTTTAACATGACTAAACGTTAAGAGAAGTACCCAATCGCGCGTCTCTCCACGATTGAATAACCTACATCTTATATCATCTTGTCTTATCCAACCGTGTTATCTAATGTATGTTTCTAATTGAAAAGAATAATTTTAGCTTCCAAATCCAAAGTACCAATTTTGATGATTTAGCGTAGACTTTATCTTCAATGAAGACTATATATATGTTGTTGTCAAGCGCTCATTTTATCTTTACTATTATTATTATTATTTCATTATGTAACTTTAATTATGTTACCATCATTGTTCTTCAAGTAATCGCCATTGTGAACTACGTAATTTTCATTATTCATTATGTAACCATCACTGTTCTTTATTTGTTAAAAATGTTAGGTTACCTCCCAGTTCATTTCCTCTTAAGCTGTTGGCAGTGATGTTCAGTTGTTGTTTTTCAAAACTGAGATTTTCGCCTCTTACAGCGTAATTGTACTTGGGGATCTTCTTTCAGGATGTCACTCTCCCAACAATAAGCAAACTGGAATCGTTTATGACAATCACCATGTGCTAACTTCTCAGCCAGAAAATCTTGACAGATGTTAGCATAATGAAACAGACATGGTAATCTGCGCCCCTTTCATCCCTACATCTATAGCACTTTTACCATACGAGAAAATCTTAAAGTTATACCGGCGCGAGTTTTAACGTTACGCTTATGACACACATGATCTATAATTATTCCGGTACTTACGTATTAACACCACCGCAGCTACAGATTTGGCGGTTTTTAAGTGCCGCCAATCATTCGTAGCACTAAAAAATGGCGTCAAAAATCAGCAAACAACAAGGCAACAAGGAATCCAAAAGATAACTGCGTGCGCGTGTGAACAACAAGATTGATCTTTATTGGTAAATTAGCGCAACTTCTGCTGCGGTGGCGTTAATACGTAAGTACCATTATTCCTCAAGGAAAGGATTATTGTCAGCTGCATTTTTACGTGAACCATGCTTGCCATGGCAACTGTCACTGTGTTGATTAGGACTGCCATCGGTCGAATAGTTTAAGAGCAGCAGCGTCACACACACAAACAAATTAGAGTAGGCGTAGTGCGTAGCACTCTTAGCTCAATTATAACCTAATTTCATATATCTTATAATGTTTTTTAAAGACGTAATGCATATTTGTTTGGTCGAATACAGTTTACATTTAACAATAAAGTTTTATGTGTGTATTGGTGATTTAAACTACCGCTTACATTCTTAGAACTTGCTTTCAAATCAAGAGTAATACGAAATTCGAAAAAAAAAAATATGAATTCTCAATCTCTATTGAAAGTAGAATTTATTTTCTATTTTTTTTTTCAGATAATTTATAATTATCCATTCATTATAGTTTTGATTATATTTTCTCATTTCTGTAATTTTACTTCCATACTAATCTACTAATCTTTAGTATTCCTCTAGCCAAGTAAAAATACTCAGAAGATAAAAAGACTTGAGTTGGGAAATCTTTCAAAAACATTTATTCCTCTTGATTTAATCTTAAATATTTTCAGCAAATCTCTTTAGGAGAATTTGTTATTCACTTATTCATATAGTTCCGTCATTAACTTTGCCAATTATTTGCTAATAGGATATCGATATGAAAGTATACTTTTAAGAAGATTGCTAAGCAAATGATTTTTATAAACAAGATTATGCAACATGCACTTAAAAATAAACTTATAATGAAAAATATTGATACATTTTAAAGTTTGTCATAAAATGTTTCAGAATATCTAATAAGTTCAGAAGCGAATAAAACATTTGAGAATTTTTTATTAATATTCAATATATTTGCTTAAAATCTCAGTCAAAAGAAACATGCAGATTATTTATCAATAACACCGAATATCAACAACATCTAATGGTGAATTATTGTTTTTATAGATTTTGTTTGATGTTTTCGTGTAGTGTTTAAATAATCCGGACTTTACACATGTAAGGTAAAAAAAGACATATCGGTAACGAAATACAATTTTTATAATTTTTTTTTACATGTATTTTAAGATTTGTTTTATATTTTTACATTACTTTTTACATTTGCTTTACTATATTATTAAACTATTGGTTTAAAAACTATTATTTAAACGAAAAAAAAAAAACGTTTACACTAATAAAAAAAATTGCATTGTTGTATATAACTTAACATATTGTTTTATATATTTGTTATTTAAACACACCAGCCATTTTCGTTTCTCGTATTATTCTGTTTTTGCCTATCTGTATTCACAAAAATATTTATAATTTTGCACTTAAATAAAACATCTGAATAACTAAGAAATATATTAAATCAATTGAAGTAGGAGCACTTAAGGGGGTGGGATACCTTTGAACACGTCGAAAAAGCAAAAAAATATCATTATGTTCCAAGCTTCAGAACTTGTGTAATAACTCAAAAATAAAAATCAAACTTCATTGAAATATAAAGTTCGTATTTACATTTATATTTCAAAATATATATATACTTGTAAATTCATAAATAAATATTGAAATGATAAGTTAAAAAATATATATGATAATAAGAGAAATAAAAAACATAACACGTCTTGTGCGCAGTGTTACTAAAAAACTATGCATGGCAATTAAAAGAAATTTTCATCACATATTCATTTCTGTATTATCTACAACTTAAAACCAGAAAAAAAGTAAGATTTTTTTTTTTTTTTTTTTTTAATACTTTGAAAATATTTTTTTTAAATTGAAAATTTTTAAGTTCTTTTTAAATTTATAAGTTAATATTTTAATTTAGTCACTATTTTTTATAAATATTCTGGTTTTAGTATAAAGGTAACACTGTTATGTATTTATTTTCACCAAAATTTACTCTTTATATGCATATTTTCAGAATTTGTCATGCGCGCAAGACATGTTATGTTTTTTTTCTCTTATTACCATATATACTTTTTAACATCATTTCAATATTTATTTAAGAATTTACAAGTATATATATATATATATATATATATATATATATTTATATAAATATAAATGCAAGCTTTATATTTAAAAGAAGTTTGATTTTTATTTTTGACTTATTACACAAGTTTTGAAGCTTGGAACATAGTGATATTTTTTTTTTTGCTTTTTCGACGTGTTCAAAGGTATTAAGATCTGCTGCAGGATTAAAACAATGTCTTTTAAAAATGATTTTTATAAACAAGATTATGCAACATGCACTTAAAAATAAACTTATAATGAAAAATATTGATACATTTTAAAGTTTGTTATAAAATGTTTCAGAATATCTAATAAATTCAGAAGCGAATAAAACATTTGAGAATTTTTTTATTAATATTCAATATATTTGCTTAAAATCTCAGTCAAACGAAACATGCAGATTATTTATCAATAACATCGAATATCAACAACATCTAATGGTGAATTATTGTTTTTATAGATTTTTTTTTATGTTTTCGTGTAATGTTTAAAGAACTCTGACTTTACACATGTAAGATTAAAAAAAGACATATCGGTAACGAAATACTAGTTTTATAAATTCTTTTTTTTACCTGTATTTTAAGATTTGTTTTATATTTTTACATTACTTTTTACATTTGTTTTACTATATTATTAAACTATTGGTTTAAAAACTATTATTTAAACAGAAAAAAACGTTTACACTAATAAAAAAATGGCATTGTTGTATATAACTTATAACATATTGTTTTATATATTTGTTATTTAGACACACCAGTCATTTTCGTTTCTCGTATTATTCTGTTTTTGCCTATCTGTATTCACAAAATTGTTTATAATTTTGTACTCAAATAAAAGATCTGAATAACTCAAAAATATATTAAATCAATTTAAGTAGGAGCACTTAAGATCTGCGTCAGGATTAAAACAATGTCTTTTAAACGCAAGATAATGATTTAATTTTCACTTGCCTTTAATGCCGAGAAATTGTAACCAACAGATTTCAGTTGGAATAAAATATCATGTATGATAAATTAGTTTTAAATTCGTAATTTGAATTAGTGTACGTTTAAGACCGTTATATAGGGATATCATGGAAAACACTTGATTATGTCTAATAATAAAGGTGCGATAAAAAATTAAAGTAGAACTATACCAACACGTAGTTACACTTACTCAACTTTACCTTGATAAATTTAACCCTCTAAGCGTTTTGCCGTATTTTCCGTTTCCCAAAATCAATTTAATCGGCTCTAGATACAAATATATTTTTTTTAATTTTATTTTAAGATATATGTAAAATAAAGAGATATGAAACATAATTTTAGAAACAAACGGGGAAAGAAAATTTAAATTATTTTAAGTTTTACAAATATTTTTATGAAAATGCAGGAAAGCCCTCAAGACGCTCAGAGGGTTAAATGGTGATTTAAAAACGTTATTAATAGAAAACATTCCTAAAGTTATCTACTTTCTGATGCAAAATTGTGTTTAGATATTTGACTAAAAACATTTTCATATAAACCTTTATAATCAACTAAAATCAATCAAAATTATCTATTCTAGTTGACAAAATAGAAAAATCAAATCTGTCCCGATAAGAAACATCACCTACTGTAAGATGACGTAACCTGTATTGTGTGTTTTTCTAGTTACTGTTAGATTAAATCTGTGAAATAGAGAATAAATCAAGCTCTGTCAAGCATACCTGAGGACACACATTTCCCAGTCGCCCAAATTGACAGGCGTAGGCCAATACAATTTACGGATTACATTTTACGAATTTGTATTTATTAATGTTGAAAACAAGGAGGTATCAATGGTAGAACAAATTTTTGGTAGACCTATTTTTAAAAAAAATATATATATAAAAACTCAATCAGAATAAATAGATAAAATGATATAACGGATTGATGCTAACGTTGTTCAAAACATAGATTCTATCCCTTACCATTTAAAATCAAATTATTTAAAATGGACTAACTTAGTTTGTTTGTACAAACATGATAACTCCAATTTTGCACAAATAATTAGCTATTACATATAGTAATAAATATACAAACATTTTAAATATATTGCTGCAACCTTAAATGAACAAAATTAAAGACTTTATATTTTTAATTATACGTGTTTCCGTAGATCATAATATTTGATTTATGTTGCAAATAAATTAAATTGATAAAGGCTTTCCAATTACATTTAAATTTTCTAGATTCAATGTCAATTACTTTTATTAAGAATCTACTTCATAACATTAAATGCATTACTTCTAAAGGCTTTTCCATATTTCTTTTTAAATGCTTATGTATTATTCATTATAAGTATCAACTATGATGTGCATTCCAATATTCTGCTATAAAAGACGCCATGATAAATCAGAAAAAGTTTATTGCGTGTAATAATTCATTTCATATGTGCACTTTATTTTCAATTTGACAGTGAGAAAAGATTTAGTCTTCAATAAAATTTGTTAAGCATTTAAATAAGAACTCGTCTTTTTATTATTTGTACTACGTTTTCTTTTTACTCTATTAAACATTTCTTTTATAATTCATCACGGTAAATTTCTACTACTGTACATAATATTACTCTTATCATAATTTTACTGTAGCAAATATACTTTTACGGGATATTTTTACGCTATATTTAGTCGAATAAAAAAATAAATAAAACTATGAATATAGAGAGTTTCGGGAAAATATTTAATATTTGAATGAAATAAATCAAAAGATTAATTTTAATCAGTGAAGTATTCTTGTTGTTCACTTTGTAGAAGATTAGTGACTCATTGAATATTTCATATTCAAGCGTTAAATTTTAATTTCTATTTTTTAATATTTTACACATAGATATTTCAAACGTAATAATTTATATATTTTGAAGTAATCAAAAGGGAAATCAATTGCAAGATTTTAATTCTTTACGGAAACTTTTAAATATTTTACATACATTATTTTTAATATAGACTATTTTCCAGATTTTTGTCATCACTTCGAAATTATTCAGAATTATACTTAGAATAAAAAAAAGTTATATTATATATGTACACACAAAAGGAATATTTCATTATTTTTGTATATATAACTTTACTTAATAAGAATAAATTCAGATTTGATTTTAAAAAATTAATAATAAATAGATGTTTATATCTCAAAAAATGTTTAATAGATCTGCATTCTTGCAGGATTTAATACCTCTATATTTTATTGTACATCTTCGGAAATATTTTACTATATTTCGTTACATCTAAAAAAATACTTTTGCTTATGGTAATTTATATAATTTTAACATAAACATTGCTAGGAAATATTTTGATAATAAGTACATTATGCTATATTTACATTATATATATAGTACATATTATGTTACATCATGCATTTTATATGATATGTGTAAATATTTTTTTTTTATAAATATGAAAATCCAATTAAATTATTCAGAAAAATCTTATAACTTCTGGCAGCTCTATTTAAAAACAAGTGTGTACGTGTGATCGAAGATCGCACAAAGGATTTCGTTTAACATTCCTTTCAAAACACTTTATCCTTTCTTTAATAAATCCAAATAAATTTCATTAAAAAAAAATAGTGTTTTTTTTTTTTTTTTTTTTTTTTTTTTTTTTTTAATATAGTAAAAATTTACCGGTCTAATTTTCTCGTTTTTTCGAAAATCTGAAACGGTCCGATAGCGGGCGAAACCTGCTATTATACTCTGTCATAATAATATCTGTCATGTGGACTAAAACCGATATTAAAAAAAACTTCATTTCAAAATTAAACATATTGTATAGAGACCTTCAAAATGTTAGACGTCAGATTAATTTTCTTTTTAATTCTCTAATGACGTCATATTAAGCTGCTTTCTTCATTTACATATACTGATACTCCTTCTATTATTGACATATGTTTGAAAATTACCGTTTTATTACCAATATGACGTCATATTAATCTTTTTTTCAATTGGTGAAACTTTTTATTTCATTTTCATTTTATAAGTGGAAATCTTTCAATAGAAAATTAATTATTGTAGAAATAATTTTATTGTGGGATTTTTAATTGTTGACAACTGCTATAATGCAAAATGTTTCAATTTATTAAGAATATATATATATACTTTGTATTATACTTTGTATATATATATATATATATATATATATATATATATATATATATATATATATATATATAATATAAAAATTTCTAGATCCAGCAACCGTTGACAGGCCAGCCACGATCTCTATAAATTTACACCAGATCATAGCACTATTATTCCACCGCCACAAATTACTAACGCTGTTCCATGCTATATGATGACGAATTATACTTCTTAGAGGCAGTCGCATGAACCGGAGAACAGGCTAAGTAAATGAATCCAGGCAGTTTCCCACTCAAGAAAGACACATGGTATTGCCGAGACAACTGTTTATTAGATGACGTTGATGTAACAACTCCACTAAATCTCATCAAAAACTCGAAGATATTTAATACATTAGATGACAGCACAAAGCTATGTTTTTTGAAGACTCTC
Source organism: Maratus michaelseni (assembly GCA_963931845.1). Classification (NCBI taxonomy): domain Eukaryota; kingdom Metazoa; phylum Arthropoda; class Arachnida; order Araneae; family Salticidae; genus Maratus; species Maratus michaelseni. Next base: position 147,735,540 of record OZ007588.1, on the reverse strand, counting down.
TACCGATGAATACGTATTTTGATCCCTAGTGACAGGGCCTAGTTGACAGAAGAAAAACGTACAAAAATCTGTGTCCGAAGCCAATGTAACAGTATAAATATTCCGAGATTTCTGCTCAAAGTTACAAACGCGCGAAATGCTAGTCCACTGACAGCCATGTTCGGCGGGAAACAAGGGGGCCAGAAAAGGCGGGCCTGCTCGCTAATGGATGAAAAAATGAGGCCACGAGGGTGTGTCTCTGACGTATGACCAAAACTCTTTATCAGAAGCGGCAATTTAAAAAGGTAAAAATCTTTGGGCGCGAAAACTCCAGGAATCCTGGGATGCCGAATGATAATTAAATAGAAATAAAAATGGTATTACAAAAGTTCCAAAGAATAAAAATTCAATATCTCAAAAGAAGAAATTAGGCAGGTGCGTTTTAGAGGCAGTGTTGCAATTTAATAGAATAAGGTTTTAATAAATACGTGTAGCTTTTAACAGATTAAGATTTTTAGAATGATAAATAAAAGAATATTTTGATTAAGTTATAGAATAAATATAAAATAGATTTAAGAGATATTTTAAAAAGAGAGGGAAAAAATTAGAATTCTAAGAATTTGGAATAATTTAACTAAGGAAAAATGGCGAAAATTTTTTATTATTACATATATATATATATATATATATATATATATATATATGCTCACGACCAACGCTTCTGTTAAAATAAAATGGGATTCTTGTTAGAAGGAGTACAGTAGTTAAATTATGGTTATGAGCGTGGTGGTGTTTAGATAGAATGAGATCGTTAACACAAAACTTTGCATGCATTAATATTTTTTCCAAAGAGCTAAATATGTTATCATGCCATGTTATACAAAATATTATAACGTTACCATTATCAATTTCAGTCATAAAAAGGTGATCCCAATGATGGTAAAGTAAATAATAACAATACTAGGAAAAAGAACATTCCTGAACGTGAACTTTTTAATAAAAAAAATCCATAAATTTAATAAAATGTCAATATAATTCGTTTCATGCACTGAAGTACCACTGAATTAAATTCACTTGATTAGAAAATATTTTCTGCTTCTCTGATATTAATGAAGGCACATGACGAGGCATGGATTAATTAAGTATGTGGAAGTTTTCTGAAGTATGGCATACCAAACATTTGCAAGAATTTGCCATAAATCCATTAAATGAATTACATTTAAGTTATTCTTAAAAATGAATGGGATAGGTTAATCAGTTTTAATACTGAAAACAAATATCTTTTTTGAAACTTATAAAATAATTGGAACATAACCGCCAGTTTAAAAAATTTGGTCTCCAGGTCAATATTCTCCATATATTGGTGATTATATTCTCCATACTGACAGAAAATTAATTAATACAACAACACAATCACAAAAAACTTGACTCCAAGAAATACGTGTTACAATTAACTCACCGTTACTGAATATAACATGAACAAAGTGGTATCAGCAGAAAGCAACGTTGAAAAAGAATAGTAGTGAGCAAACGTTTGCCTTCTTTTTCAGCTGTGCTGGCAAGCTCACAGAGCTAGGAAAGCTTTATTTTCTACACTGTACGAGGTACCAAAAACATTAACAGCATACACCCTGCATAGATATAGGAATAAATAATGAAAATAGAGACAAATTCGTCAGTTTTTTTTCTATCCTAATAAAACATACACGAAGCAAGAGACGAATCATATTAAAACGCGGTAGTGAAGTGCAGGTATAATTTTGCTAATTTTGCGGATTTTTTTTATTTCAATATTTACCACTTTTTCGAAATAATTATATTTGCCTTACTTAATCGCACATTTTATAAGACTAATATTACTATTCAGAAAAAGTGGTAGATATCTTATTAAAAATGTTACATTGGCAACACTAGAGAAGTGGGAGTAAATTAGCCTCTTGATTTATTAATTCGCGATAACATATAAAATGTCATATTTTTGCATTAGGCTTATGAGAGATGTTTAATGGACCAAAAAAAGTTTTAAAAAAAAATCACCTATTAAGAGGAATCGTGTATTAACTGTTTTTAACGGAGTCCAAAAATATATATACAGCTATAGATATACATATAAACATGCAACAAAAAGGCAAAACATGGATATTCAGATTTACATGAAACATTTTTGACAGATACCATGGAATACATTCACTATTAAGTATTAGAAAACATTTCGATAGTAAGTCATTTAAGTCATTAAGGAAAATTAATGCGTCATTTTTTTCGAATTTGTTCCTGGTAATTTCGATTTCTATAGACTGATAAATGCAATTATAAAAATTAACTTAAAATTGTCTGTGTTAATTCAAAATAGGTTTATTTGAACAATAACTTTTTCCGATTAAATAAATATTTACAATAAGATTTTCGCACTATTTGAGTACTCTGTTTTCAAACTGCTACATATGTAGCTATTTCTATATCGTTAGCAATCTAACATTGATATTCAGATATTTCAAACATTTCTGGCGACTACTATTTTTTATTATTTTGTCTAATACTATTTCAAAAATAATAATCTTCAAGGTAGCTTTAACTTGTTTAGAAAAACTTGTAGAAAAATAATAAAAAACCACTCACTGGCAGGGCAGCACTGAGCACTGTTCAACAAACATTTCAAAGATTATGAGCTTAAATATTTTAAATTCGTTTGAATAAAATTAATTATTGTCTTAAAATATTTATTTTATAATTATTAATTCCTATAAATTATAATTATCTAAGAAAACTAACAGTAAAGACCATTTTTAACTCTCTAGATCTAGACTAAACGAATAATAAGTAAATAAAAATATCATGTTCTTAATATTTCATCACTTTTTCTTCCTTTTAAACATAGGAATAGGTTATTTTATTACGAATACATTTCTGATGCAGCGTTTGGGAGGAATTCTAATATTCAACGTATTTTTTAAAAATTCAGAAATAGCCTAAAAATGAAAAAAATATATTTATATTTACAGATGAAGCAAAATTATAAATTTAAATGTTGTTTATTAAAATAAATTACTAAAATAATTCAGTTCACTTTTACTTTTTATTATCTATAAACATTAAAAATATGTATAAACCTTTACATTTTTATTAAAATAAAATCTTTACTTTACTTTAATTTATTTTGTTCAGTATACGGGAAAGTGCATTATTTAAAAAAATTCATAAGTTATTTTAACTAGTTAAATTTTCAATATGTTGTGGCATTCATCGATTAAATTTAATATCATCATAACATATTACGTGTAAATTCCTTTTTGTTAATACGAACACCCAAAAATTAAAATTTTGTTATAAATGTTTTTTTTCGTTACATTTTTAAAGATTTTTCTATAAAATGACACTAGAAAAATGTAATATTAACATTTTTTATAGTTGTTTACATCATCTAAAACATTCATTACTGTATATCTGGGCTAGACATGAGTGATATTTATCGTAATAGAATAAATAAATAGAACGTAGAATAAATAGAATAATTAAATAGAAGGTAATAGAATAAATTGAGTTAAGAGTTATTATTAAATAATATATTTACAAAAACTTTCTGTCCATTTTGAAACACACCAAACGCACAGCATTAAGAAAGAGCTGAAATATATTTTATGATTTTATATGTACAGAATAATGAAAACAAAATTCAAATTTAGTTTCAAATACGAATTGTTTTCTAACTTATACATCTAATCTGCATCTAAGACAAAGAAATTATTCTACAACAAAAAATCCCCTCAGGAACGTTTTGAAAAATTAAAGAGAAGCGAACGCAGTTCCTTCTCTTTTAAAAGGAAAACAACAGTACTTTTCTTTCTATCAATCACACATCGTTTCTTTATGCCAACACACCCATAGTAGTGAATAGTTTGCTCATTGTGTTTCTCACTTTCGTCATTTCCATACCCAAGACGCCGATATCTGAAGAAGTCACATGGTGAGATAAGAGTAAGGACATTAGTTTTTGCGCAATCGCTTGATGCAACTGCATTCACTCGCAAAATTACAATACTTTATTTCAATTTAACGGTTATCTCTCAGAGTCATCTCCGGTACAGATTTTTTTTCTTTAGAATTAACTAATTCTGGTTGGCTGAAATTTTAAACTAAACAGTGGATTTCTTATATTTCTCACATAACTTACTCAGACTTATTTATATACTAAAATATACGAAAATTAACAATGTAGTTCTATTAATTTGGTCTATAATGCACAATTTATTTTCTCTTGTCTTCAGAAAGTTTATAATAATGAAATATTGTTTCGTTATAATTTTGCATATTTTTTCCGATTCCAATTACTTTGCTTTCATGCTAATTATTTGTATTTCTACAATGAAAACAAATGAGAATTAAGCTACGTAGATAGTTGGTACATAAGAGCAATAAAATTGACAGAGTTTGCTCTATTTCCTTTACAAACATTTATTCTACACTGTTAAAAATTTGCAGCAAACTGTCCAGTCATTTGACCGTTTTTGTAAAAAACGGTTACACAACAGTAATTTAAGTCTTTTCTAACCATATTATTGCCTATATTATGGCCAGAATACAGTTAAATTACGTTTATATAACCGTTTTCTATAAAAACGGTCAAATGACTGGATAGTTTTCTTCAAATTTTTAACAGTGTATTCGCTTTAATATTTTAATCTTAAATAGTATATTCAGCTAATATCTTTAAGAGATCGTGTTAATCTATGCTCTCTGACTTATAAAGTTTCCTATTCAACTTTGCCAATGATTAGCTCACATAATTAGCTCACATAACAGGAAATCGATATGAACGTATTCCTTTAAGAATAAAGATAAACAAATGAATTATATGAACAGGCTTTTGCAACGTGCGCATTAAATTAAAGCTGAAAATTATCGAAAAATTCTGAAGTCTGTTATAAAATTTATCAGACTACTTTCAACAAAAGGATTTTAGTAGCTAATAAAACATTTGAGAATATTTTGATTCAATATAAGACTGTTAATCTTAAAATAATGTTTTAAAAACAGACTGCGAAGGATTGATGCAGATGATTTTTCAATAACATGGAATATTGAATTACTGTTTTCATAGATTTTATTTTATGCTTTCATGAAATAACACTGATTTTACATTTGTACTCTTGAAATTGTTCTTTAGCACCAAAATTCTAATTATACAAACTTATTCTTGTAATTTTATTACAATTATATTGTATTTTACATTTTTTACATATATTTTATCATATATTTTTATATAATTCATTAAAGAATAGTTGTTTTTCTTTAATGTAATGATAGTGTATTTCTCAACTTTCGTTCGCAATAATGACGAAATATTATGCACGTAGATATCAAGCATGTGTCAAGAGTCATGACTCTTTTGTGATTCATTCCTACCTTTAGACAGAAATAATGGAATAAAACAGTTCTCAAGAAAAATAATGTTTATCAAATATTACTTCTTAGAATTTAATATTTCTCCTTATTCAATCCTAAAAATGTTTCCACATCGAAAAAATACCTACAACTGCTGCGATTAAAAACGTAGTGCAACTTTGAATTTCAGAACAAACCGTTTGTTCGGCATATGCTAAACTTTGAAGTATGGTAACTGTTTCTCATATTCCAATTCTAAGTATCTACTGCAAATTACAGCATAATTATGCATAATATACAGCTATTCGAAAATTTATGAGAACTCATTTGTTGACAGTCTTTTTGTATAACTTTATTATGTTTAACAGGCTTCAGTTACTTTTCAGGGCAAATACTAGGGGGTTTCTTCTAGAAATTTCGGCTTATTAAATCGTGCGATCAAGAAGGAGAATTTGTCTATCAGAAAATACTGTTATTTTCCCTGAAAAATTCTCTAAAAGGTGACCACCCTGTCTAAGTTACTTATTCTGTCTAATATAAAATCACAACAGCAAAAGAAGGATTTTTTTAAACACCGTCAATAACAACTAATAAAAAGAAATTATCATCATTGTTTCCTTCCAAAATTATACAGTTTATTTAAAAAATAAACTGAAAGATAATACTTTTCATGAATCCTAAATACATAAACTTACTTTTTAAAAATAAAATATATTCAGAAAAACGCTGTATTAGAAGGTTAATTGCCATAAAAAAGTCTTACTGTGATATCGAACTTGTGATCGGGTTCAGAGACACGAAAGATTACAGTTATCTTATATTAAATGAAATATTATAGTTAAACCAACAATTGAAGTCCATACTGAAATGTAATGATTGGGTTTAGTGTCAAAATTTACAAGTACTACATTATCTTAAGTTCAGTGTCAAGTTTTTATGATCATTACACTTCATGAAAGATGCTACGAAAATTATGTGAGACGTCTAGGAATGAAAAGAGAAATTCCGAAGAAAATCAAATTCTTTGGTCATGTAAATTCTGGAGATTCCTTTTAGAAATAAACCAAGAAATCATTTAGTAACTATTGAAACATGAAAAGCATTGATGTTCCATTAGACAATTGTTTAAACTTTATCTTTAGTTAGAAAATGTTTTTAGTATTAGATAGCATAGATAAATCTTAAAAGTAATTGCAATAAAATTTGTTTTGATTAACTTTCGTCCACAGTCGTCATAAGATACTACTGGATGGATTTTTAACACTACAATAAGTCAATATTTTCCATATATGGGTATTAGTGTATATCATAAAATAGGATAAGTGTCAAGTAGCATACCATACGTGCTATTAATATTTCACTTAGGCCACATTTTACCTTCCACAAACAAGGATGAGTAGATTCACATAATTATATTCTTTCTCCAAAGTATTGCTTTTTATCGTATCCGATAGCACTGGATTTTAAACGGTCTCGCCTAAAAACTTTACACAACATTAGATGAGTAATATCAATATATATAGCGCTAAATTTTAGAGCTCTATCTTCAATATCAGTGTTAAATCTTATAAAGTCAACTTACCTTCAAATTTAATATTGTAAAAAAGAGGTTTGTGCGGCTGAATAGTAGTTGAATAAGAAAATAAATAAACACAACAAAAAAAAATCTTCAGCTCAAATAAATTAACGATAATATTTCTTACAAAAGCAAAATAGTTTATCATACCATTCAACAAAAATTAAACGTTAACCCTTTTTTGATTAAATGAAATAGATATGATAATAATAATGGTAACACACATATAGCTACATAGTTAATTTGAAAAGCAAATTACGCGTTGCGCTATTTGGTGATATATTGAAAAGAGAGAAAATAAGTTTGAAGATGATTAAAAATGGATTAAAAATTTATGGTGCTTCGAAAGTACGTGTAGTTTTTTTTTCATGTTCCAGTTGTGTTCCTCGGTCAGAAGTTCGTAATGATGCATTAATTGAATTAATGTTCCAAATTTGATGTTTCATGGATTTCTATGGTTTTTCAATGTTAAACCCTTAAATCGTCAGGACATTCATTGTTAATTTAACGCTATTTACTCTAAATATGCATTATTTTGGCGTAAAAATTACCTGTGAAAACATTTTAAGAACGGATGCACAGATTTGATTGTGCGCCGAAATTTGTAAAAGGCGATATTTAAGCTTCACTACTCCTTACAAATTAAACAGTACTCGCGTAGCTAATTCAAAACATTCGTGGTATAAAAATCAATTTTATTTTGAATGACTGTGCAATTTAAGAATTTAACACACAAAACGCATACAGATATGTACGACCAATTTGGAACACGAATCCAATTCACGCATGATTCAGAACCGCTCACTAAACACGTACATTAGAACAGCACAACAATCGGTATCACAAGTCTTTTCGAACCCCATAATGTATTTTTATTCCTCGCCAAACGAATTTGGTCTCATTGGAATACATCGCCAACTGGTGCCAAATGTAAGAGAATTTTTTTATCGCCCACGTATATTAAAAATAAACAAATGTCTATGTGCTTAATCTTTAGTGAAAAAGTAAATATTCTCCAAGGATATAATACAAATAATAAAACATGATTTTTTTCGTATAAACATAATCGGAAGCCGGATATTTCTAAAATTTTCATTCTTCAAAACGCAGACTTTCGGGTATATAAAAGGTATTGAGCAGAATGTATATTAAAAAAACATGATATTTATAGTATTCCTTTTAACTCTTCAAAAAAAATGTATTATTCAAAATCAGAATAACTGTTTTTTCTATAATTGAAAACATTTTCTTTTTATTGTAAAGTAGATTGTACCAAGAAAATCTAAAAGTACAATATATCGGAAAAGAATGAAAAAGGAGTATATCGAATTTGGGTATATTCAGAAAACAACCAAATCTAACTCACTATCTGGAAGTGTTTGAATAGTATAAGGATGATAAAAGAGTGCTTATGAAATTTATTGGCTACCTTCCCCTGTCCTCAATAGCAGTTTTGTAAATGTGTGCATTAAAAGGTTTTTATTGTCATATTCGTTATACAAGATATACATGCTGCTATGTTTTGTTTGTGAATATGCAGATTTTTATGTTCTGTATATTGCTATCGTTTGAAAATAAATGCTGAATTATTTTCTTTCGCCAGACTTTAAAAGCATACTTTCTTGTTGAATATGTATAAGTAAATGTTTATTAGCATGTATCAGAAATAATTATTTTCGTCTTTAAGTGGAAACATCAGTATTAGTACTCAGATAACAGTATATTGAATATAAAATATATGTTTTTCCCAAAACATAAAAGAAATTTCAAATTCTAAAAGTAATTACACATTTTAATTGAAATCCAAAAAAAAAAAGATTTTAGATAAAAATGTTATTATGTATATTTATTATATATATATATATATATATATAATATGCGTATATATTTATATATTAGAAAATATTTCACTAATACTTGCTGAAGTGCTGTGGACATACAAAAATAATCATCCGATCAATTTTTTATGTTTTTGGTAAATTCTATTTGGATAGACTATACCGCAGTTAAGGAGACCCCGAAATTGATCTAAATTAATCTCAAAATAGGTTAAAGATTATTTTACTAAAAAACAATTTTTTTGATGAAATAAATATTTTCGAAAAATATCTCGTATTATATTGAGTTGTGTATTATCAAACCTTCTCCATGTATAAGATTTTAAGATCGTTATCATTCTGTCCTTGATATTCAGAGAACTCCAACGGCGAATAATGTCGGAAGAATATGAATATTTTACTATATATAACTTCAAACTTGTAATTTTTCATTTTAACGATAAGTATGTTTTCCGAAAAAAATTAATAATAGATTAAATGGAGCTGTATACTTTCTTCTTTAACTGAATCATTGATAAAGAAATAAATTATAGAAAGAATAAAACTTTTTATATCTGTACAGCGTAAATTATATGTTTGATAAAGTTTAAAGAGATCGAATGATTGTTGTATAAATCAAATAATGCTTCAAATAAAAGAAAAGTATTTATTGGAAAGCAGCTTAATTTTTTTCTGTTTTTATGTTAAACAGAAGAAGATTTAGTAACATTTGAATTTGCGTGAATATCGTATATCACAGATATAACCTATGATGGACATATGAATTGTAATAAACACTAAACTATTTTTTTACTAATAATATAATGTAATGAACCCTAAATCTAGCCAAAATGAATCACTGAATGTTCAACAATAAAATACAAATAGTTTAATATAAAATTTGTGATTCTAACTGCTTACAAACATGTATATAACAAGCTGTGTATTTTTGTACAATAGTACTTACATATGATCTATTTGTTTCGGACAGTGATATAACCCAAAACTTTCATAACAGAATAACTTTTTAAGATTTTGAATTATCTAAATAAAATAAAACGCAGTGTGTTGATTCTGATGCGAACCAACCCATCTTACCAGTTGGATATAAGATAGAGACATGTTAGGCTGAATTTCGATTTCAAATGAGAAAACTTAACTGCCGGAAATCACCTCTGTTTTCAGCATATTTTTCGATAAAAAATTCAAAACTAACAAAATTTCAACGATTTGGTAATGTACACAGGAGTGGATCAAGATATCGGTTTTTCTCATCAATTAATGGAACCTATATACATTGATTACGTTTCGTTTCTAAATATTGTTCTGGTGGCATCTATCGGCACTTAATATAAACAAAGAAACTTTTCGTTGAAATTGTAGTTTTTTTTTTTTTTTTTTTTTTTTTTTTTTTTTTTTTTTTAAGAAGAAAATACAGGACATATTGTTTTAAGTCGATATAATTTTTTAAAGCTTCCGCTATATAACTTTAAAATGTTATTCACCATAAATAAAATGAAACTGATTGTAGAATTTTAATTTAGTTTTATGAATTTTTCAAAGGTTCAGGTATATAACTTTAAAATTTTGTTTAATATAAATAAAATTAAAATCATTATTATTAAAATATATTTAGTAGAATTTTTATTTAGTTTTATCAATTATAAAGAGTAAACTCATATCCACTGAAATTTATCTGGCATTATAAATAAAATTAATATTTCTTACGAAATGTAATTAAAATATAAGGAATATATAAGACCATGTACTACATATATTAATTCTATCAATGAAGATTAAAATTCCGATTTTTAATATTTGTAGCATTTCAACTTAACTTTGTAGTGAAAACAAAATTGTAATATAATAAGAGGATGTGAAAAAATAATTTTCAGTTATGCTAATATAATTATGATAACACCTTATACACTAATGTGCAAAACATAAGCAACAAACACAAAATGCTAATTTCTGAACGCGTGAGTACTCAAAAGGATATTCTATAAACAGCAAATGTAGAAAATAGGTACTACTCTAACAGCACAGACAGTCGATGTGAAGTCTTCTTGACATCACAAATGGTCACAATTTTCACAGTCACTACAATGAACAGAAATGTGATATCTTTCATTCGTCTCATTTTTACTCTCATTTGGTCACTCCACTGAACAGTCACCGTGACTGCTGCCTTTTGACGAGTCACCAGGTGACTTTACAATGAAGTCATTCCAAGTGACATAAATTGAAATCATCTGATGACTTTTCACAAAGGAGTGCAATGATGACTTCACAATAGAGTGTCTATCAACGGAAAATCACCATGCAACTTCATTGTGACATTATTTGGCGACTCATCACAATGCAATGCTCACAATGACTTCAAAGTTCAGTCTTCAACCCACATAGCATGCACAGTCACAGTGACGTCATTGTGACGTCACTGTGAGTCACGTACGTCACGTCACATCTGTGACCAAAATGACACCACTTTGTAACGTCACACTGTGATCAAAATGTGAACGTCTTGAAGATCTAAAGAAAACTTAAAATAAAGTTTAGAACATCTTATGGCATGAAGAAAATTACTTTTTGACAGCTTTAAAAATTTTTGTGACGTTGCAATGACGTCACTGCAAGTCACGTAAGTCACGTAAAACCTATGACCAAAATGCCAACACTCTGTGACTTCACGGTGTGATCGGAGAGAGAATTTGGAAAAAAACTCATAAAATATAGAATTGAATTATGTCATGTACCTAAATCATTAATAAAAACATTGTCACACATTATTTAAATATATTGTATTTCCAAAATAAAATAATAAATAAATATTTATCTACATATATGAGGCAGATATTTTTTTACAATTTTCATTGCCAGTTTCATGAAATTTAACAAAATATACTATATAATACACAGGTAAAAATCCTTAAATAGTAATTTAGTAACGTAGGAAATTTTTGACGGAAAGTAATTCAGAAATAGATCTCCCATTCTAATAAAACTGTTAGCGATTTAGTGATTTGTTAGCATTTTAAATACAAACATTTAATTTTTTTTCCTACCACCGCATAGAACTCATTTGCTAATTTTGTGATACTAAAAATATTTTAAAAATCTCCAATCCCTTATTATTTTGAGGGGCCACTCAACCCAATCATCAGCTTTCTGTTTAAAAAGTGAGGACACCATTTTTGCGAGTTCGACATCGGGGGTGCTCGGGTTGACCGTCGAACGCATTAAAGATTTTTCTTGTACTCAATATTTAAGGTGGTTCTCAACTGACCTGCTCCACAACGCGAAGCTTTCTGACATAATTTCTGACTCATTTTTAAACGCAAAGGCATAAAATGGGCAGGACTGACTATGGAAGCAATTTGGAATAGAAATGAGTTTTCCATTTTTTGATAAATAAATTACTTATCGAGTTATAAGCAATTCGTGTCACGTGACGACAGGTTTTTCTCTTTTCTTTCCCTGTTACGTCGGGTATTTGGTTCAAAACGCTGACTTTGACATTCTTTTCTGAAAGATCTTCTGATTTTACTAAAAAATGGAAAATGTATTTAAATTACAGAGTTTCTGAATAAAAACAAAAGCCAATTTCATGCGTTTCCGAACAAAAACGAATTAAAAATATGTCATAAAGTATATGTCATTCCTATAGCAATTTATTCCAAAACTGGTCAGTGCTTAATAAGATATCACCTCTGTTAAATATATTGCTCTTTTCAATAGAGTGTAAAAAATGAAAAAATCGTATTTAGGAAATCTGATTGCAGAATAGTATTTATATTTATTTCGTAATTATTTTATAAAGACTATTAAATCCATTTTTATTTAAAATATATGTTTACTTTGGACGCCTAAAACAAATGCAACTGATTAAACAATATATAAAAATTTAAATTTTCACAGCTTATTTCCAAGAATATTAAACTCTCTCATATAAAAACAGAATATTATAGTTTTATTAGAAGTTATTTGTCAGCCATATAAACTATAAAGCATTTGAAATGTCTTTATTTAACTGTTTTCTTTCTATTCTTTTTCTGGAAACACCTGCTTGATGTTACTTTGTGGTAAACATTACTGCACAGATCATGATCGCAGATGTTGAGGGCAGACGATTATTTTCATCGGCGGATTAGAGTGTGTGGTTTTCTTTTAAGTTTGTGGAAGTATATTGTGGAATTTATACCGTGAAAGTAAATTAACGTTTTAAAGTGAATCATCCATTTTAACCTATCCTTATGTCTAGCTGGGTGCGTTATTAAGGTCTGCGTGATATTTGATATCTCAGATCTATGAACACACCTAAGCTGGACACTTTGAAAATTAAAGCAGTGGATTTGAGTCTCATTTTTCAATGAAAAGGAAGCAGTCAACGACCATTAAAACTTATTTAACCATTAAAACAAATTTAGTTGTCAAGATATGTCAATATTAGGTGCACAAAAATAATGAATATTGATGAAACAATAAAACAGCTATTCAGTTAAGGTAATTTTTCCAGTTATGTTATCGAATTTTTTCTATAGTAAAAATTGATATTTAAGCTCTGCATTTAGTATTCTATCAAAACCTATAAATAAAATAATTTGTAAAGAAAAAAAAATATTTTTTTTTCTTTGTGTTTATGATCCGAAGTTTTAAATTTAATTTGCTTCGAAAAATGTTTTATTGCTTGATACAATGTTTATTATTTAATAATATCGCACAATAGGTAGATCTATTATTTAAATGGATTCCTAATATAAATTTTTCACAATGCTTATTTAAAACTCTATACTTTTATTTTCATTAAATTTGTAATCAAATCCAAAATAACTAATTTCTGAATTCATTTTTATTCGGAAACACATGAAATTGGCAGGTTTTCTTATTCAGAATATATGTAATAGAATGGCATTTTCCATTTTTGATAAAAGATGTTTCAGAAAACACTATCAAAGTCGGTGTTTTAAACCGAATTTCCGACGCGCAGCTTCAGAAATGGAAAAAACGTGACCAAAATTGCTCTTAAGCATTTCATTTATCTAAAAATGGAAAACGCTATTCATTCCAAATCGCTTTAATAATCAGGCATGCAAGTGCCAAGCGTTTAAAAATTTGTTCATAAATGTGTCAGAAAGTTTCGTGATACTAAACGAGGGGAAATAAGGCAAAGTATACACATTTAAAAACTTCAATACTTAAAAGCAAAATAGCATAGTTTTAATTATTGTCAACATTTTTGGTGGTTACATAAAACAAATGGAAGTCGAAGTTATTTTTAAAAGTGGTTATTTGCACAATAGAATTTCATATTATTAAAATATTTAATTTTATTATAATTTTTAATGGATTCATCTAATATTTTTATATTAGTATGCGTTTTTTACATTTATAATTTTCTTGTTTAACGGCTACATTAGCCGGTTTCCCAATCAGATGCAAAGTTTTAATTTGAATACGAGTTGCATAAAAAAAATTATTGCCGATCCAATCCTTATCGTCGATCTTATCCGTATTTGGTGAAATCTTGTTATCCGAATCTATGCGAAATCATTTATCAGGTTCGGTCGGGTTGTGTGCCTACAGAATTTTTGTTGTTGTTGTTGTTGTTGGGTTAGGATAAGATTACGGGTTGAATGTAAATATAGTTTCAGTCAATCATCATTCATGCTCAAGTAGACATTCAATCATGTTCAAGAAGTATATAACCGGATTCGTGCATGACTCTAGATGCGAGCCGACGTCAGAAATTGTATCGTAACACAATTTCTGATAAAATCTGGTTACTTGGTCGTATGCAAGATTTTATTCTGAACAAGACTTACAGTAAAAACATTATACCCGACTCGGGTAGATCGGGTTCACGAAAATTAGGTCACACGACAACTAATCCAAATCTATTCTGCAGCCAAACAAATCCAAAAAGATCGATCCGAAGTTTCTGGATTGTATTCGGGTAAAATCTGGTCACCCGACCCGGTGCAGTGTCGTCAAAAACGTCACAAACTTGAACCATAAAAAACTTTGATCCGAACAATCCGTATAGGATTCGGGTAAAATCTGGTCACCCTATCCGATGCAGATTCGTCACATTTTTCACATTGAAGTCGCACGGTGACTTCACAAAGTAGTCACATTGTGAGGTCACAGAAAGCCTTGAAAACGGCCATAACGACCTCGCATTTACGTCACAGTGACTTCACATCGACGTCACGTGACGTCACGACGACTGTCACAAAGTCACAGTGTGACTTCACAGTGACGTCACCGTGATGTCACCATGCCTTACGGGAACTGACAGTGACTTGAGAATCACAAGATGACTTCATTCTAATGTCACCTGGTGAGCCATCACAAAGGGACAGTCACAGTGATTTTTCAGTGTTAACAGTCATTTGAGAGTAATAACGAGACAGTGAAATATCCCATATTTTGATTCACCGTAGCGATTGCGACACTTCTAACCATGTGTGACGTCAAGGGGACTTCACATCGCCTGACCGTGCTGTTAGGGTAGTACCTCTTTTCTACACTTGCTCTTTATAGAATTTCCTTTTGAGTACTCACATGTTCAGAAATTAGCATTTTGTGTTTTTTGCTTAAGTGTTGCACACCAATGTATTTTAATTACATTTGAAGACGAAAATATTTATTTTATTTATTATGCAAACAAAATTAAAATAATAAAACGGATAAATGTTAAGCTCTTAAAAATTAATTAAACTAAATTAAGATTCTCCGAAAGAAGTAATGATAATATCAATTTTCATTTTATTTAAATTGAATGAAATTTTAAAGTTATATATCTGAAGATTTTAAAAGTTGATCACGAATTAAATCAATACGTCCGGCAGCTTTCATATAAAAAAACTACAATTTCAACAAAAATTCCTTCATGTATATTAATTGTCGATAGATGGCGCCAAAACAGTATTTAAAAACGAGGTTTAATCGAGTCATGAAAGCGCAATTAATCAATGAGTAAAACTGCTGTTTTGATTCACTGAAATGTAAACAGACAATGAGCTGTCTAGTGAGTCATTCATTTTTAGATTTATTGATACAAAAAAAAAAAAAACTTTCAAGCATTGAATATTTTAACCTCGTGTAGTGTTAATATTTAAATTTTTGTATTTTAATAGTACATATCAAATCAACGTCTTTAATTTTGCTAATATAAACAAACAAAGATCATATAATGCCTTTGATGTCATCCGTCTTTGAACCAATGAAATTACCCTTTGTTTTAAAACTAAAATTTTAGACAACTCAATTCGATTTTCTATTTATTAATTTCTCAGATAGAAAAGGTAGTAAACGAGATATTTTGTTTCGTTTTTTCTGATGTCTATGTATAATTTATTTTGGTAAAATTAATTGATTTGATGTATCATCAATCCATTTTCCAAAATTTCCAAATCCATGCAAATTTAATTTATTCTCAATATCGCATAATTTTAAATTTTATACCGTTGAATAGGGGGGGGGGGGTGTACTTTCAAATGTAATATTTTTTTAAACTGTATTTCAATTTACAGAAATGTTATGATTTTTAAACCAAACAACTCGTTACCGGATCACAAACACGTTTGCACTTAAAACAATATAAATAGTTCAGCGTTTGTGTTTGGCTAATATACCATAACAGAATTAAGACTTCATAATAAAACAGAAATTAAATTTTTATCTATATCTGTTTCATTATACTAATTAAGAAAGCTCTGTAATTTCTCCTCTGTTCTATCACATTATAAGATTAAAAATTTGTTTTTAAAACTCCAGAGGGCCGTGAATTAATCAAGCCTAAACTTAGAATTTCCGATAAGTTTTCCTTATCGTCAATGAATAGTATATAAACATTTTTCTATTTCTTAGAGTACAAGTCAATAAAATGTATTTGTACTGATACTTCATGTAATATATATCTATTTCCTTTTACTAATTAATATTTATCTGTAATTTTTCCTCCATTTTGTCTTGTTATTTACATCAGATTAATTTTTTTTTGTTAAAACCCCAGAAGCATTAATCAGGCCCAGAACGCAACATTTCAGGTCAATTTTCCTTATTCTCGATGAATATTATGTGAATATTTTTATCAATTATTTCAAGGTTTCACTGAAAACCACGATTTCTACCTACCATCGTAAAATGGGCATTTACACTAGTTGTGTATATTTACCAATTAAACTTAACTATAAGAATTTACAGATATTATAAAGTATACATTTGATTTTTATTCAATAAATTTATTTATATTAATTCATTTTTTACCTGCCAAAATTCAATTGCTGAATGTAAACTTATATACGGAGACTAACATTAGTTATAGAAATAATCAATTCAAAATAGTCATTATCAATATTCAAAATATTGTAATCGTCAATCACTTTTATCTTCAATTACTTGAAACTAAAAATTTAAGGTCCCTCCTAATTATACCTTGTCGATTTTTTTAATTATTTATAATATATTACAAATATTTCATTTTTTCCTAATAGATTATTTTTGTGTTTTTTCAAAGACAATATATGAATGATAAAAAAGTGTGGACAAAAGTTTAAAAATTAATAAGAAGCAAGTAAAATATGCCCAAATTAACATCATAAAAGGATAAATTTTATATCGAAATAATTTTTGTTGATGAAATATTTCTAGGAAGTAACATAAAAATGACTTATTAGAAATATATGGAAACTTTATCAGTCTATGCAGTGTGACAAGTTTCGTTCCGTTCACTTGGAAAATACTTACTAATTAGATGTCTTCAAACTTCCACGTCCGTGAGCTATAACAATAAATTCCAGAAATTCCGTGAGCCAACCATTATATATAGTCTGTAGGGCAAGTAATGTATACACCACTGGGTTACAAGATGATGAGTAGGTTCTATATATGCGCATTTATAAAATGAATTCTTATTATTTTCTTGATTTATTAAAAAACACATTTAATTTTTGATACTCAACTTTTACTTCATAATTGTAAAAACTTTAATCTTAGTATTCTGGTTAACGGGATATAACTAATGATATTTTAATACCAAACACATTTTAATAAGTGAAAAGTTCTAAAAATCTAATAAACTTTTAAAATGCCATACAATGTTCCGTCGCTATCTAAGATGTATCAAGAGTGTTTATTTATTTTATTATCCCTGGCAAAGATAATGGGTATAAAGCTTTAAAATATGGTCAGATCTTTTTAAGCCAAGCTAGCCCTTGAAATTGTATTTTCCTCTTACGCAAATTATTTTTCATGCAATAATGCTCATTTATTTTTACTAGACAAAAGTATATAAATAAATACAAATATAAAGTACAAATTCATTTTCATATTATTTTGTTTCAATTGTGGCAAATATGCATAATTTATTATATTCCTCATTTATTTATATATTTATAATCAAAATATGTTAGAAAACACTCTCAATGAGATAAAACATCTTAATCAGTTTTTTTTTTTTTTTTTTTTTTTTTTTTTTAAGAAATGCAATTTTTTGATAATCCAACGGCATAGTCACTCAAAGAAAAAAATACATGAAAAAACACTATCACCTGACTTCAAGCAAAAATTAATTATGTCATATTGTTTTCCAATTCTAGTTATGTATTTTTAAATAAAGTTGGTCAAATACATATAATTTTTCTCCTTCTCTTATTGAAAGACACATCTACTACATGTCGTAAAAAATTGGTAATACATTCTCTTGTCAGAAGTAATATCTGAAAAGTAATCTAATGTTTCTTACATTTTTATATTTGTATAAAAGCATTTTATTCCAATAAAAGTCCCTTCTTATGTTAAGATTTCTTTTTTGTAACAAAATTTTAAGATTTTTTTTAGTAACATAATTTCTTGTTAAGGCTGTAACTAGAAGTTTTTAAAAACTCTTTTTTTTTCTTGTAAGAAGTAGTTATTGAAGAATTCAGCTAAAGGGTTTTTATTTTTTTATTTAAGTGAACGCTTTTTCTTAATGGCAGACTGAATTTATGCTGGCACATTCTTTCCAATAGTGTATAATGGTTGTATACACTATTTGATATTACACAGTTTATTGAGACGGGAAATATTCTCTGTAATGCTTTAATCTCAAAGTTGAACTTATATCTTTTTATTCATAAAAATGCTTTTCATTCGAATATAAAATGTGATAATCATTACAACAGGATGAAAATGACAGCATGGGAATTTTATTTTTTTTTTAGTAAATGGAATGTTTTTATATATCTATTAAATAAAAAAAAAATTATAGACGTTTGAAAATGTTGACAATTTAAAAAATGTCACCTCTTTATTGTAAATCAGCATCATATTTTTAAACAACGTAGAGGAGAAGAGATATTTCTTATGGCTACATTCTTCGTTCCATTGTTCCCTACTTTCTGACACATGAAATCCTTTAAAAGTACAAACGGATAAGTGAAGTAAAACAGTAGCAGGATCAGAGTGATCCGAAAACGTCACTAAACCTGATCGAAGGGCAGCCAAAGCGACAGTACAAGAGGAGAGCCGCAATGCAGTACAAAAGGAGAGCCGCAAGGAAGTACAAGAGGAGAGCCAGTTGCCAGACAGAAAACAGGTGGGCCCGTCACCGCCCATGAAAGTCTAGATGGCAAACAACTGCGAGGAAACGCCCGCACAAGCAACAAGAAACGAAAATCGCCGCAACTAACATCCGTAGCGCAAAACGCAAAGACTGTCTTCAGGGAAGACTATGAGTAAGTGGCCCGAATTTTCGTGACACAAATGGAAAACCCTGAAAACCATATGCGGTCACAGCGTCAAAAGCTTATCGCGACCGATGACTTGAGACTAATCGTGTAGACTCGTGTTGTAAAAGAGACGCGGCGTAGCCGTGTCCCCCAATCCTCTGCTTCCGATCATCTCCGACACCTAAGTAGCCGAGTCAGGAACATAGAGAGGGACAGGCACAGCTCTCTTCGACTGCATAATGAGTATCTGAATTCAAAATGCGTTGAATTGATTTCATGATCTGTATTCGAAAACTTCAGGAAACAGTGTGGTAGAGCCTAGGTCCCAGCACGGCCACCAGCATGAGCTAAGGCAATCGTGAGAAGATATCTAACGATAGCAGCGATCCCCCTCCTGCTATAATGATCAAAGAAAGATCGGCAAGCGTTCGAGCCTGAAAGTCGCGAGAACACCGTTTGCCCTCACTGACTTACACAAAGAATGCTAATAGACACAATGTCGTGCTGTTTCCACTGTCGCAGAAGCAAGCAGGATTTTCTCTAAAGAAACAGGGCTTGGTGATCGCCGAAGGCAACTCGTCTCGTCAAAACCTGGTTGACATAGAAATCTCCCTGAAGTCGCCGAGCGCTAAACATCGGGAAGATCTCATATGTCACCCGGCCATCACTCGACTAATCCCACCTGTACTGCCGTGCTGTCAGCGCATGGCAAAATAGTTTCCTTTTGACCTGATCGGCAGAGAGATCCGCTTACTGACAGAGGGACGATTTTCAGTAACCGTAGCCAATGCGTCTGTGCGTTCATTTTATTCGTAACCGACGTGTGCTCTGATCCACTGCATATGGGTGATGACACCACTAGTAAAGCTCAGCTGGTTTTATAGGTTATTAAAACTAGTCTCCTCGTTTTCAGCTGCTATCCTTCTCAAATCTATAAATATTATCCATTACATTATTCATTAGAGACAGTCAATGTGCGTTTCAACAAAACTCAATACCGAACAAATTCGATTATTTAAAATAACCGAATGTAATTTTTCGAAAATAAAAATACAATTTTATATAAAGAGTTACAGAAGCTCAGAACTTTTTAATTTATTTTAAAGTATTACTTCAATCAAATTCTGAGAAAAAATCTCGCAATTACTGTTAGATTCAAATATCTTTCTCATGCATTGTTAAATACATTTATTTTTTAAGATACCTTTCTTTTTATCCCATAAATAAGTTTTATACGCTACAACATTACTGACAATGTATGTTGTATACATTAATTTGGCAGTTTTAAAGAAGTGAATATTATGTTTAATAATTACTAGGAATTATTTTAAAAGATATCCCTAATACCTAACAAAACAACAATTATTGTAGTATTTTTTCTCTAAAAATGCTAACTTTTTACGTAATATGAATCTTACGATTTATACAGAAAAAAATACGTTTTATTTATTCTCCCCACAATGGAGTTGTTAGTTACTTTCAGAAATTTTAATGAGAAAGGATAAAATCAGGATAATCTTGTATAATTATGATTTCCTTAAGGTTTATAAATATTCATTTCGTATGAAAAAAGTTAATCGAATATTAAAAAAATTGTTTTATATTCCAAAAATAGTTTCTCTTTGATGTGAAAAAACGTTTCAGATTCAATAAAAGTTTAGAATAAAATAATTACTTCTTTGGTCAAATAAAAAAAGAATCTTACGAATATAATCTAGCAAATATAATGCATTATGCATAGACTCTATAAAAGTCAATGGTTAATTATATTTCTTTAAGTGAACTAAGTATATGGTGCTTGATTAATGATTCTAGAAGTACTTGCTACTTGCATTCAACCATTAATAAAAATGTCATTACGTTTTTGCTTAATGTTATTTCAGAGTAAAATTTTCTTTCATTTAAATAAATGGATAATATTTTACAAATGTAATCAATCACTAAACATTAATAGTTTAGTATTATTAATAAAATTAAATTAAGAGCTACTTACTTTAAAGTTTCTTTTATAGTACATATTTATTTATATTAAATTATCTAAGTAAACAATGGACGCGTGTGCCGCTTTCACGCCACAAACATCAAATTTTTGACTAATATGTTTTTCATTAATTTTTAATTAATTGCAATTTTAAATGAACAATGCATTTGAACGAATTTTATTACTTATTTATTTACATTTTTTATGGATAAACTAATGTTTATTCATAAGTCTAGTGTATTGAAACTATGCATTATAGATGGATTTATATATTATTTTATTTTAAAATATGATACGGAAAAGTAAATGTTGTATAAACAGCTTTATTTAAACTGCAAAAACAGATTTGGCTGAAACATTGTGTAAAAAATTTTATTATTTGTAAGTCGGAATAGTAAACCAAGGTCTAGTACTTCTGTTTATAAACGGATGAATACAACATTTTTTTTAACTGCCATAAATAGAAAATTAGTAGCTCAACTAATCCTGAACAAACCATATGTGTAAAATTATTTATATTTCTTTAAAAATGAAATTAAAATATTAAAAAAATGAAGGACTTTTAATTCTAAATATTTCTTCCAGAAACTCGTATATAAATACTAAGAAATTTACTTTTAAATATTTTAAACATGTTATGTCGAACTTTTTAAACAATACTTATAATAATTAATTGACGTTCTATTGTCGTTAACATTAAGTATTTTATGACTCGTTGCTTTGAGTATTTGTTTACAATTTTTTTTAATTTGTGTCATAAAATTCGATTTCCTTACTGTTTGCAATTCCAAAAAAAAAAGTAAATTTAACAAATAAAAAAAATCATTTTGAGATTACAGCAATGAAACGCACGAAAAACGTGACAGGGAAAATTTAAAAATCTTGCCTTTAAATCTGTACGTTAAATATTAAAATTCCAATGAGTTTGAAAACCTAAAAAATAACTACCCGTATGCTCACTGTAATCACTATTCAGTGTCCAAAATGTGATGGAACACAACTTAAAAAACTTTCAATAACATTTACAAAACAATATATAAACTTCATATTAAATTTAATTCTTCAGTCTCATTTATGTTAAATATTTATTCTGAATTTCACTGCTTAACAAACTACATTTCTCTGATATATATAGACCTTTATAATGTTTTGTAATATGATTTAAAAATTATCCAAATGATTTAAAGAGAATATCTATTCTAAAATTATATTGAGTCTTCAATTGAGTTTACAGAGCGATTTTATTATATAACAGAATGAAAATATTAATGATACACAGGGGTTTTCAAAAATAATTTTAAAATTTCTATTTATACATTTGACACTCTTATTATTTTTTTCTTATTATATGAAATATAAGTGTGATTCATTATTTAATTTAATAAAATTATTCCGATGTTCGCTATATATTGAAAATGAAATAATAAAGCACATACAGGGTGTTTCAAAAATGACCGGTATATTTGAAAAATAAATAAAAACTAAACGGGCAGCGATAGAAATACACCGTTTGTTGCAATATGCTTGGGACAACAGTAAATTTTCAGGCAGACAAACTTTCGAAATTAGTTACAATTTTCAACAACAGATGGCGCTGCAGTCTGGAAAAATCTAAACAACGATATTTTCCACATATCCACCATGCGCAGCAATAATATGGCGTAGTCTCTAAACGAAATTACCAGAAACCTTTATAAACATGTGACTTCTTTCTGTAGGGACACTTGAAAGACCAGGTGTACCGCCACAATCCAGAAACAACTGAACAACTGAAGCAGTACATCTCTTCTGCATCTGAAGCCATCCCGCCTGACACGTTTACAAAGGTTTCTGGTAATTTCGTTCAGAGACTACGCCATATTATTGCTGCGCATGGTGGATATGTGGAAAATATCGTGGTTTAGATTTTTCCAGACTGCAGCGCCATCTGTTGTTGAAAATTGTAACTAATTTCGAAAGTTTGTCTGCCTGAAAATTTACTGTTGTCCCAAACATATTGCAACAAACGATGTATTTCTATCGCTGTCCGTTTAGTTTTTATTGATTTTTCCAATATACCGGTCATTTTTTAAACACCCTGTGTAATGATACTAATAAAGTTTCTCTATTTTAATAATTTATGTTCAATACTTAACTGTGCTTTCAAATGTACAGAGATACATGTAATAAGGAAATGTTTAAACAAAAATAATTCGTGTCGAAATAATTCGAAAAACGATATCTTGTCTTAATCAATTTAAACATTCGAGTACTTCTTGCATACAGACTTATTATACAAACCAATAAATACAAAATATATATACATCACCCTAAATTTAGAAAAAAATGTTTTTTTTTTTAATAAAAACAATCCACATTAAGAAAAATAAGATCTATAAAATATATGATTGCGTTTTAAATTATCTAAAAGACAAAAAAAAAAAAAAAAAAAAAAAAAAAAATGTTCATCTACATTGTAAAAAATGTCCAATGTTTCTTATTTTATGAAAATATACTATCATATAACCACGAACGAAAATATAATATAATATTCTGGGTTATCCAAAATTCCGAATAGCGTGTTCCATTGTCTTTTGAATCCCCAGAAACCAATACATTTCCAAAATTTAAAGAATTATTTATAAAAACAAAGTATTTTTCGCTGTCCGTATTTTTCAGAAACGTTTCCGAACGGCTTTTATAGTGTATTAATTAGTGTCCTCAGACTGGAATACCTGTTTTTCGAATGTCAACAATTCCCAAGTAAACGTTTTCAGCCGCATAAGTTAATTTATACATGAAAGAGTAAAGAAATAATCTTAATTTTAATGTTATTGTTAACGCTGTTAGTTTTGCATATTTATCTGTTAAACATATTTTTTGAGCATGAAAATGTTTACTGGAGAATTGATAGCATTAAAAAACAGGATTTTCAGGCTGAGGACACTAATTAATACACACTAAAATCCTTTCGGAAACGTTTCTGAAAAATACGGGCAGCGAAAAATACTTTGTTTTTATAAATAATTCTTTAAATTTTGGAAATGTATTGGTTTCTGGGGATTCAAGGACAATGGATCACGCTATTCGGAATTTCGGATAACTCAGAAGATTATATTATATTTTCGTTCGTGGTTTTAGTATATTTTCATAAAATAAGAAACATTGGTCATTTCTTACAGTGTATATTTAATAATTATTGAAGTACTGTTATTACATTTGTATAATTTAATATGGAACTTATATTCACACAAATATACAATTTGTGCAATTCATATAAGCTTAAGTTATTTAATAGCGTATCGACCACTTTTGAATCGTTAAAATAAATTTTGACCAGTTTTAGATGGTTAACACCAGTTTTTATCACTTATCTGGTTAAAATTAGTTTTGACCACTCAAAATTAGAACCTTGATTTTCAAATATTAAGCAACCAGTGATAACGTCCAAATCCTTTGACATTATTTGCTAAGGCGTTTTTACATTAATTTTTAATTAACTTCAGTATTTAGTCAAACAGCATATTGTAATGAAATGGGAGTGCACTATGTCCAAAGCCTATTCTAAATATTTTTATGGCACCTAATTGATCGTTGTTTTTAATTAGATAATATAATTTAATTAGATGACAAAGTACTATGTCAAAAGCCTGTTAAAAATATTTTTATGACACCAAACTAATCTTTGTACGTTTTCTAAGTGCATAGAAAAATAGATGTTGAACATCAGAAATAATTTATAAGATATAAATATTAGTAAATTATTTCAAAAGAAATATTGTAAAAATAGTATGAAATCTGAATTAACATACACACTATTTTATCCATGTAAATCGAATACATGAATAAAACTAAATTTATAATATATATGCATTAACGTAAGCATACAAAAAATATTTAAGTAAAAGAAATTTACTATACATCCACAACTTTTTTTTAATAATAAATTATGAAAATTTATGTAATGTTTTTCCTGTGAGACAGTTTTATTGTTCAACTTTTCAAAAAGGATAATTTAATCTTTTCATTCTTTTATTTTATCGTGAGGTACATTCCATATATTCCAAGATAATGCAAAGCTTATTTATTTTTATGATATATCAGTTAAATATGCTATGATGAGATATGTCTTGTTATGATATAAAATTAGAGGTAATAGTAAAAATAATGACTATAAAATACACGCGGGAATATGAGATAATTTATTCACAAAATACTGCATTAATTCAGTTAGAAACAATGCATATTAAATGTTAAAGTCGTCATGTTGTACACATCTGCGTATTATTAAATGCTTTTAAATTTTGTTTCTCAAATAAGAAAGATGAGAAAAATGTTCTTTATTTTTAAAATTACATTTAGCAGCAGCCAAAAATTAGAATTAAAATTTTAAAGCTTAGGGAATAAGCATGTGTGCTGCATGATATATGTTGTAAAAAAATATGACAGATTTAACACAAATAGTAAACACGTAAATATTTGAGATATCACATTTCCTATTTTAATACTATTTCCGACGGTTGGAAATTATTTGTAATATTGGGACAAGACCTTTGATTTATATATTAATTCATATTCTTGCGTTAACAGTTATGGCTTTATATAAACGTATAATAATATTCCAATTTTCTCAGTTCTAGATATTCAGACACATATTAAAGTCCATTATTTTGAATTAATAGTCTGTTGTGCAAAACTTGACACAGTATCTTCTGGTGAATTTCATCCATCTCAAAATTCCATTGCGTATGAAACCTCTCACATATGCACTTTATTTGAAATGACTGCAAGTGGTAAGAACCTCTTAATTATAAGTGTTAACAAAATACGGTACATAAACGAAATGTACAATTGTTCCATTGTATATGATTTAAATACATGTGCACGCACTACTTTATCCATATTAGGCGAATACATGAATAATATTAAATATAAAATATATATGCATTAATATAAGCATGCAAAAATATTTTTAAGTAAAAGAAATTTACTATCCAACCAAAATATTTTTAAATAATATATTATGAAAATTAATGAGGTGGTAATAGAAAAATAAACATTTTTTATAATGTAATTTTACGAGAGGATTTGTGATACGATTTCGCACAGCAGTTTTTAAGATCATTTGATGATAAGTTTTTTTCATTAATTTTCAGTTAACGGTAATTTTTAATCAAATAACTTGATTTAATAGAATATGTGTTTGTAATATCAAAATTCTGTACAAAAGCCTTTCGTCTGATACTTCATTCTTCGTTTCCTTTTGTATGCGCATGAAAAAAAAAGATGTTGACACACAGAAATAATATATATAATGTTTGATAAAAAGGATATGTAAAAAATATATATTATGGTAATTCGAAATGGAAATGTCAACTTTTAAATGTATACGAGCAATTACGTTTGTTCGTATGTATTAAGAAAATACAATACTGTGTTTCGCAAATAAAAATCATTATTTGCACTAAAAAAATTATATATTTTAGAATACAAATAGTCTGCTTTTCTGGCAGCGTAATTCCTTAATGATTTCATAAATCATAGTAATTTATTTGGATGTAAAAATGAGCTATAGCAATTAATGCTATATCAGCATTTTTTAGGCTATATATCCATGTTTTTAAAGCTTAAAGAGAATCTACATAAGAAATATAAGAAAAATGACATATATATATATATATATATATATATATATATAAACTTATTGCAAAAATTAACCATTGAAACAGAAATAACTGACCAAATGCAATGAAATTATTATCCCAAATAGCTATGTCAAATTACACATTATAAAACATAGTCCTAACAAATGAAGTATTTATTCAAAAAGTGAAACATAAGTAAAAAAAAAAAAAAACACAAATGCAAGCTTATAATGTAATTTACTTTTTCAAGGGCTGGGAAACCACATTATAAGCAAAGAATGATTGTTTTCTGTAACTGTCACAAGCTTAAAGCCAAAATTTTGTCACAATTCCAAGCCCTAACAATCATTGGAAAGAAATTGAAAAAAAAAGGATACCTTTGAAAATAGAACACTACAAATCAAACGGAAGAAACTAAATCCATTTATAAACAAATAAATACAAAGGAAGACAAAGAAAATCTATACATTACAACATAAATTTGTCCAGAATCCGAAGCCAAAAATGTTTTGTGCTAAGCACATGGTAAAGTGAATAAGTGAATTCAAACGTACAAGTTAAAATTACAGTTAATTTTCTAAAAGTAGCAGTTATTAATTTAACCATTGTGATTTTAACTATTTCTAATTTAAAATATAAAAATACAAATAAATAATATAAAAACTATAAATTCATTTACTAAAAATATTTTTTAACTTAAATAATTTAAATATATATATTATATTATTGGAATATTTAAAAATTTCACTTGTATTCCAAGTTTTCAGTTAAAAGAGAAAAAAAAATTGTGAAAATTTATATGGTGCTGCCATCTGGTTTTATAATAAACAATAACTAAAAAATAATACTAAAGAATAATAGTAATAGTTTTTTTAAAATCATTATATGGTGCTGCCATCTAGTTAAAGATTAAAACAATATCTAAATAACTATTAATTATTTTGATTAAGTAAATTTTCAGTATAAAATTATTTTATCTATTTATTTTTACATATGTCAACATTTAAATAATTTCAAAACATAAATAAACCCATAAAATCTAAAATATTATTGTAGAAGTCAAATTAAATTTTCATTTTATAAATAATTATATGCAAGCTTAAAAGATTTACCAATATGACTACATGCACTTATTGGAACTAACATCTTGCAAAATTTTATTAACCCTGAAAAATAAAATTAGATTTTCATTTTATAAATAACAATGCAAGTTTAAAAGAAATACCAAAATGGCTACACACACTTAATGGAACTAACATCTTGCTAAATATTATTTATTCTGAAAAATAAAATCAGATTTCACACACTGATAGCTAAAAATAACCAAACATTTCCAATATGTTAACCTCACGTATTGAATCTAATATCTTGCAAAAAATAAAAAATAAAAAAGCATTTAACTAAATTGTTAAATGTTCTCTACCTGGCAAGGGGAAAAAAAAAACATTAAATCTCCAATATGGCAACGCACTTATTGGAACAATATTATATTTAAAGTTCTCTCCCTAGAAAAGACAAAAAAAAATTAGAATTTACTATTTAAATTTTTTAATTAATAAAAGATATTTAACCAAAATACTCCCACTCAGCTCTCACATAAAGGAATTCATTCTTTAGCCAAATATATCAGTAATCAAAATGTAAGTGTTTTAACAGATAGAATGTGCAAACATATAAACCCCAATGAAAGCAAAATTTATATTCGTAAAATTGACTTAACTAAATAAAAGGGATAGCCATATTCTACTGCATGTTGAAGAATAAGTTTTAAATTTTGAGTTTTAAAATTATTAGAACAAAGATTGTTTATTCTATGTGCAAAATTTAGTAAAATATTTACAAATACTGATTTATGTATACAAGACTTATAATTAGTAAATAAGTTAACTTTAAATGTAAAATCATTTCTTTTGTCATAAATGTCAAACAAAATTTTATTATCTTTAAGAATTATCTTAAGATCAAGAAAATTAATTTCATTATTTACCATAAGGTTGAAACTATAATTTAAATTTTTATGATATTTTATTGGTAGTAAATAATTTGAATTATTATTAAAATAGAAGATATGATATATATATATATATATATATATCATGTTTGTTTTGAAATATAGATATTAAATGTAATTTACATGTCTCTTTAAAAGAAATATTCTTTGAAATTGATAGGGAAACAATATTTCTGCGTATTACTGAGACCAGGGCTCTCAGCGTTCATAAATGTTTTTTTTTAATTTAGTATCACTATTTCAAATTAGAACTCTTCTTAATAGGTTATTTACCATCTGCAATAGAAGTCAAGATATCATTTTGTAATATTAGTAGCAGAGTGAGAAAATTTTAAGAAAGCTGCGAGCCCGGCTGAGACATCTAATTGAAAAAGCAATTATAAGTGAATCATGTAAAACAGCGGTTACATTTAAGGTGTTTTTGCGGGCTCCCGCAATTTATAACTGAAATTATTGATATTCTTTAATATATGCGTATAGAATTATAAACTTTCGAACACCAATATATTCGATTAGTAATCTTCACCTTATTACGTAACAGAATTTGTAACAAGTTTCTGCGATTAAATAATACAAAAATTACTATCTGGAAATAGAGCTACTCAAAAGTAAGGAACATTAATAAACTTTAAACTAATAAAATATAAACTATTCGTAAAATGTATGAGATACTCTAATAATGTAAAAAACAATTAAAGTGCCCTTTTAAACAGTAATCCATTTTTTTTTTTTTTGCAAGATTTCTTTTAAATTCTATGTGCGAACATTTTTATATTGATCACGAGTCCTTTGAGGATCCCTGATGAAGCGTTTCCTTTTTCTTGGGTTCCGCAGTTCATAGTTATAGAAACGCTTGTCTAAGCTACATTTTCTCATTTGACATGTTATAACATTAAGCATTTACATATATCTAAATAAAAGAAAGGGGGGGGGACCCACTGCACTGTTTGAAGTTTAAATAAATTGACATTTTATGCTGAATTTGAGTATGTTTATTTGTTTAATTCTTAAACTTTTACAAATCTAAAAAACTAAAAATTCAGAGAAAGGTACATAATATATTTCAATCAAGTGCGAAAATAATTTAAAAATGTTTTTCCTAATAATCCTTTAACTAGGCAAATATATTTTAAACATTTCTTTAATTTTTTTATGTAGCAGTTAAAAAAAAAAAACAATCTATTGCTTGCATCTGAATAATCTATATTTTTTGTATAAATAACAGAAAACTGTATTTTTGTAATAATAATTTTTGATATAAAAATGCATTGAAAAAACTATATTGTAACATTTTTTGTAATTCAGGTGAAAAGTTTCCAATGATGGGGTGAATATTTGCTAATCTGTTCGAAGTAACTTCAGTAGGAAGTAAAATATCTTGTAAGTAATTAAAGAAGTATACGATAACTTTCACTAAGGAGATATCATCTTGGAAATTAATAAAGCATTAAGTTAAATTAAACAGAATTAACAAATAAAAACAGGATGACAACTTTGTTTTACATTTTTTAGTTTACGTAAAGAAGGCTACTGCACATTCTTAAGCTTTCTAACGTAACCGATTCATTTGTAAAATGCCCAGAAATAATAATAATTTTTCTCGACAACATACTGAGTGTGGACTGACTGATATTAAAATTCAATAACTTGTAAACGGTGATGGGGACGGATATTTAACAAATTCTTGTAAGAGAATAACGTATAATGTCAGGTGTTTTTTTTTTTTTTTTTTTTTTTTTTTTTTTTTTTTTACTGTGATTCCTGATTTTAGTTCGAATTACTAGGAATACATGTCGGTTTGAGTAACAGACGTCCAATCGAGCCAGAAGCAGAAATCCCACAGCATTGATGCAGAGGAAGGAGATTAAATATACGGAGGGGGTCTTATTCACCAAAACATAAGAACAAGATTGTATTGGCGAATGAGACGCACACCATATATTTAACCTCCTTCCTTCGCATGAGAGATGGGCGACTTGAGTTTTGGCCTCGATTGATTGCCTATTGCTTTCATCGCCATCTATCACTGCTATTTGAAACTGAAAGCAGGAATCGCAGTAAAAATACTACTGACATCATATATTACTCTACTGCAAGAATTTCTTTAATATCTGCCACCGTTTGTAAATTACTGAATTTTTAAAATCAATCAGTCCATTTTAGTCCACCCGATATATTGTGAGCGATTTGCAACATCTTGCAGCAATTTACTTTTTCACATTTCATTAGTTCTTTTTTTTTAAAACATACACATACATTTAAAAAAAAAACAGATTAATCCTTCCTATTTATTTTATGTTTCCTTCAAACTAAAATTGTTATATGTATTAAGCTCATTAATTTAAGTTTGAATTGACAAATTAAAAGATAAGGTACTTTTTAATATTTACAGGTCGGGTACGGTATATTATAGTGAGTGATAAGATCCTATTATTTGTATGTTTTGACAGACAAACTTAAAAGCTCGTACAACGAGTAAATGAGAAGCTCGTATGTAACGATGTATATGTGTATAATAGAATTGGAAAATTCAATACAGCAAAATAAATTAAAATGCAAAATAAGTTAAATAAATTAATAATAACAAATAAAATGTTAATTTTTAAGCATGTAATTTCGTTTAATCGAATATATTAGGGAAATATCTTATTGTGCATTTTCTTTAAAAAGCATTATTTTCATTGGAAAATTTTAGGCAAATCTCTGTTTAACAATTGTACTAGATTACTTAGGCCAAAATTGTATAGGGGAAGTTTGTCTAATACCGCACGCATTTTGAAAATTTGATCTAATTCGGCTAACTGCACAACAAATTGAAGCTGATTCACGGTCTGAATTCCTAAAACATTTTTCACCTTATAATGGTTTGCAATAAAAGAAACTTTTTTTTTTAAATATATATGTAAAATGCCTTATTAACAACTTTCAAAAAGTGTTCCTAAAATCACACAGGGGGTGCGGTATTAGGAACACAATAATATTTACTCCTTTCAATTTTTTTTTTGTAAGAAATGTGAGTTGTAACTTTACTAACGAAGAACCTTTTCGAAAAGCCAAGAAATTAATAGTCTATACTTTGTCCTACAGGGAAGATTTTGGAACTTCATAAAGTTTTGAAGCTTGTCCCAAACCCATTTTCTTAGACCATTCTGCCTGAATTGCTTTAATCATATTCTAAATTACTAATGGACTAAAATTACTAATGGCGGATCAAGTTTAGACAACGACCACCAGAATGCAGCAGGTACTTCAATTAGAAATCATGAGGTGCGATATTAGATACGCTTCCCCTAACTATTTCAGCCTATTCAGTCTTTTTACAAATGTGAGAATGTGTTCTTGCGTTAGATGTTTTATCAGCATTTTGTCGGTAAAATCTCAATGTTTCTAAAATTTGGAGAAACTTTCCGTATCAAAATAGAAAAGTTAACTCATCATTTTATTTATTTTTTCTCTCAAATGTAAGGCCTTAAAATACTTCAAGTGTCTCTTAAAGAGGAAATACTTTGACATTTATTAAGAAACTATTGTTTGCATATAGCTTAAAATTTAATCTATAGTACTGAAGCAAGTATTGCTGTTCAAACAAGCAATTGTAATCGAAAGATCTAGTGAACAATTTTCAAGTTTCACATGACAGAACACTGGAAAATCCACATGTGTATAAATGATATGTGTACAAGAGATAATATACGTTAAGAAGAGATGTGCATAAATGTAAGGTGTACAAATAAGAGGCCCATATACTTTATTTGAATTTATGCAAGATTCTGGCAAGTTTTATTATTTTTTCAATTTACAGTAAAACTTATACGAAGAATAAATAGTTTATTTCAATCAATTTCGAAAGAAAAAGAGTATATTTTCATGTTTTATATTAAACACATCAGAATATTTTAAACACTTATTGAAATCTTAAAAAAATCACAGCTTTTTTTTTAAATAAACTTCTATTTATTATTAAATAAAAATTTTCATATTACTGACAGTTGTATTTTTATAGTATTACTGCTAATATTTGAGAATAAATAAGTTTAAAAATGCATATTGTAATCTCTTTCGTAATTAAAATAGGAAAGTTTTTAAATTATCGGATATAAATATGCTAATTTTAATAACGAACAAAAAAAAGATAGTTAAACAAACATCTCATAACTTTCCCTAAGGAAAAAAGTCATGGCATTTATAAAACTATCATGCTAATTTAAAGGCTATTAAAATTTATAAAAAGTTAACTACTTAATTGTTTTACATCTTTTATATACAAAAAATGTTGAAGTACATAATTAAGTCTCTGCACGCAAAGTGAGTCACACGCAGACCATGCAGTAGTAAATTTCATATTTTTATGACTGTATAAGTTTCGATCAATTTGTTATTTAATGAATAAAAATTCTTCTTGTTTTTATAGAGTCATTTTTTTAAAATTACATATTAAATGTAAATGCTTTCCCCGAAACTAAAATCAATATTAGCCTTGAGTATGTTGACTCAGTTTAGAAAAACAATAATGTTAAGTAAAATGAGACAGTAAATCCAATTTTTTACAAATTCATTCTTTTGATGCTTTTCGGCGCATCAATTGTAATTAATTTGCAATGAAGGCTGACTAATATCGAAGTGGGGCACTGTAATTGTTTTATTTAAATAAAGCAAACACAAAAGGTTTTAGATTTTCCGCAAGTAAATTAGAATTTCTTTCTTTGTCTTTTAAATGGCTTTTCTGTAAATGTTTACTTTGTTGGTATGTATTGGTAAATTTAACTACAGTGACCAAAGAAAATTCAAACGCTGCCTCTATCTTCAGTTCGAGTAAATACAAAAATAGAAAA
This sequence comes from Maratus michaelseni, assembly GCA_963931845.1. Classification (NCBI taxonomy): domain Eukaryota; kingdom Metazoa; phylum Arthropoda; class Arachnida; order Araneae; family Salticidae; genus Maratus; species Maratus michaelseni. The sequence goes on along the minus strand of OZ007588.1, from coordinate 147,701,626 downwards.
GGTTTTTTAAAAAAAATTCGTATAGAGTTCTTATTTAATTGTATGCTGTTTACTTTGTAATAAATAGTCATGTTCTCATTAAAATTGAATTGAAAATAAAAAAGTAAAAAGGAACTCAATAATTTTTTTAGATGTGCAAAAATACGTGGAAGAACATATATAATTCATAAATTTTAAATGATTATTTAGTCTTTTTATTTATTTTTTATTTTTTTTTTTTTGAAAATGAACTAATCGGTATTAAAGAAAAATGTATGTTATTTAGACATATCTCGATTAATAATTTATGTATATCATTACTTTTTGATTTATATGATACTTTTGGAGAAACACAGCCGTGGAATATTTCATGTGTTTGCATATTTTGGAATGACATTTTACAGGAAAATGCATCATAATCACTATACAGTTTTGCAATTGTAGTAGAAAAATATATTATTCTATATCTCTTAAACTTAACTTGAAAATATATGTAACGTATGTAAAAAAGAAATTTCGAACGCTCTGATATGCTATTATTATAAAAAAATATATCTACATATGTGTGCTAAAGATTAAACGTGAAAAATAAAATTTAAAACTATTAATTGCATCTATTACTGATTTTTAATAGGACTTTTAAGAATGTAAAGAATCTCATCGTCCAACCCAGAATCAATTATCGAATTAGTCAGATTTTCTGGGGTTTTGCCTATAATAATTTTTTATAATTTTTTCATCACATAATCGTCCACAAATTCCGGAAGCATTATCTGCTGTCACATATTGTGATAATGTTACATTTGATTTTTTTTCTTCAAGTTGTAAAATTTGGCATTATGTCCTTGCTATTAGCATGATCTTCTGCTGTAGGTTTCAAATGCTAGTTCGTAATCTGGAATTTCTAACCTAGCACTAAACCTGTTTCATAGTTTTTTATACTGATCATGCGATAACTTTAGAACTTTCCAAAATTCTGTTATCTTTTATTGGAGATATGGGGTAGCTTTCCTTTTATGTACGAAAATAAAAAGTGATTCATTATTCCCCAGCGCAATGGCAGTTTTCTTTTCTTACATGCTTTTAAGAAAATGAACATATTAAAAAATTTCGTTTCAAGTAAATCGATGTGATTTATATTTTTAACATTCGTTCTAATGGGAGGTTTTCGTAATTTAATGATTACTTCGACCTATCCAGATGTTCGAATTCTCGAGAACTCATAGTATTGTACAATAATTTTGCTTCAAATTTCGGATTTAATAGTGCTGAACTTAATCTATACAATTCGATGGTTAAGAATTTTGTAGCAATAGAATTTTATATTTCCAATGTATTTTATAATCGGAATATTTTAATCAAGTTTTTACCTTTACATAAATGTAGTGAAATAATTTTACAATTTTAACATACGGACTATTTGAAAAGAGAAGAAAACTGGAAGGAGGCATTGAATGAAATACCATTAAAACATGTATCCAATTTCAAGTGTTTATTCTTTATAAAAATTTCCGTAATGAGTAACTTTTTCCAAGTACAATTAAATCAAATATACATCGAACTAATCGATGTCATTGAAGTGCATAATTTATCAGTGGTAATGTCTTTAGCAGTCGAATATCATAATATTAAATACACAAGTTCTTTTCAAAAACCAATTAATAGCACAGGGTTGTCTATAAATTCGAGACTCGAAATAATTTTAATTAAAAGCACAGCTGCAATAGTTCCTAGTACGGCCCATGTATAATAATTACCATCCTTGACTTAAAGCAAATAAGTGTCAATATTTCCATATCATATTACTGAAAATTTATAACTTATATTATATAATTTATCATTAAACCTATAAAACTAAGTTCTTTGAAATAATAAATTGTGTATAGATACGTATTCATACGTATACCTCTAATTTTTTTAACGTATTTTTTGCTATCACTTATGAAAATATTTTGTCCTATCCTTTGTAATTAGTTTTACGATATTTAATTATAGAAAGTCTTACTCATTGGCTTTAAACAGCCTTTAGATACATTTTGTTCCTTAACCTATTAAATGTGCTTCGCTGGATTTCCAACAATTTACATTTTCATTATTCATAGTACTAATTATGAATAATTGCGTTATATAAAGTCAGAAATTTGTTATTAAAAATTGCCAAGGTTACTGTTTGAATATAGCGGTACTTAAAAGTTAAAATCGGCCAATAAAGTTTTTTGCACGTATGACAGATACATAGTATGTAAAAACAACACCGAATCATTTTGTAAATTTACCATTATTATATATATATATATATATATATATATATTTCACATTCTGCATAACATTTCATTAGTGACTGGTTTTGATCCATGGATTTTGACTTTGTTTCATTTCACTTTTGAACACTAGCAAACTTTTTTTGCCTGACAAAAGAAAACCAACAATCAACTTATTAATGTAAAATATGAATTCAGGTATTAATGAGTAGAATGTTGAATGTGCAAAGAAATGCAAGATAGAATTCTGTATACAAATGGGTTAAGCAGGAGCTACAGAATCTCGTTGTATCTATTTACTGGAACATTATTCTATTTAATCGGAACATTAGTAAATAAAGATTGAAGGTGCTCTTTCTTGCTTAGAAACGAGATTACGTGAATTTCATTTCTCTGATATTGAAGTCAAAGATTTTGTTAATTTAACTAAAATTTGCATCTCTCAAACTACCTTTGAATTTGATAATAAATTTTTCAAACAATCAGACGGCTTAAGTATGGGTAATCCTTTATCTCCAATTCTTTGTGATATTTATATGCATTATTTTGAGGAAAAATTATTAAATCTGGTTAATTTTAAATGTTGGATGCGTTATGTTGACGATACTTTTGTTTTAGTTGATAATCCTTTTGATATTTCTACCATTCTTCAAACTGTCAATTCTATTGACCCTCATATTCAGTTTACTTTTGAGTTAGAAAATTGTAATAAACTTCCTTTCCTTGATGTTTTAGTTACCAAATGTGATTCTTCTTTCAAAACTTGTGTTTATAGAAAACCTTTTTCTGTCTCTAACCCACCTCATGCTCTCTCAAATCATCCTGTCAACCAAAAAATCGGTGTATTTTATACGTATGTAAATCGTGCTCTCAAAATTTGTTCCGACTCTGCATCCCTTAAGGATGAACTTAATTACTTAAAAACTGTTGCTGTCAAAAGAGGTTTCAATCCTTCTGTTATCAATAATGCTGTGAAGAAATTCAATAGACCGTCTTATAAATCTACTCTTTCTAAATCTGTGAAAAGCAAACCTGATAATTTGGTTGTCCTCCCTTTTTATCCTCCTTTATGTTTCAAATTAGCTAAAGTTTTAAGACGCTTCAATTTTAACATTATCTTTAAACCTGTCAATAAATTCAAATTCTCCTCCACCAAATCTCCTGTTCCTGATCTTCGTAAATGGGGAATTTATAATGTTCCTTGTAATGGTTGTGATTTATCTTATACTGGTCAAACTAAAAGAAATCTCGAAATCCGCTTAAAAGAACACTCTCGTTATGTAACTAATCAAGAAATTTCTAAATCTTCAATTGCCAAGCACTCTTGGGATTCTGGCCATTGTTTTAATTTTAAAAATGTTAAAATTATCTTTAATGCTAATAGTATCTCTGAATTGGACTTTCTGGAAAATTTAGCTATTTATCTTAATCGTGAAGTTATTGTTAATGATAAATCCGATTCCACAATGCTCTCTGCTGCTTGGAAAAACCTCTACAGTACTTCCATATAATTTATTTTGTCTGTTAATTAATTTTAGTCTGTTTTTATATATATTTATATATTTTGGTTACTTATTTAATTCTTAATTTTCATGTGTTTCCATTTTTTTATGTATTTGTGTGCTTTATTTATTTTTATTTTATTTATTTATTTATTATTTATTTATTTATTTATTTTCAAATTAAGTTTTATTTATTTATTTATCTATTATTTATTCATTTTATTTATATATTTATTTATTCTATTTTATTTTATTTTATTTTATTTTATTTTATATTTTATTTTATTTTATTTATTTATTTTTTCACTTCCCTATTCCCCTTCTATTTTGTATTCTCTATTGTTTTGTTTTTACTCTTCTGTGATTGGCTGTTGTCTTCTGTTTTCCTATTGGGTGTTGTTTTCTACTTTCCTATTGGCTGTTGCATCAGCTTGTTTCCTCTCCCTTACCTCTCATTTCAGTCTTGCTGCTGCTTTCATAGTAGACGCACGTCTTTTTGCGCCTGACGAAGAAAGACTCAGATCTTTCGAAAGGCCTAGCGCATTTTAAAGTTTTTATGGTGTTTTAAGAAATTATTTTAGTTCTTACTAATCTTAGCTTACATTATGGTTACCATAATTGTTCAGTTGTTTTATTAGTTACAAAGTGGCCTATTTGAAAGTAGTAAACTGACAGAAAACCTGTCATTGACTACGGAACGAAAGTTCGTTAGTTACACATATTTTGATTGTTATAAAATACCAAAATTATGTGACACGATGAATGTGAACAAGCTATAGAAAGGGTTACTTTTTGGTGAGGTGAAGCTGTGTATGTTTACGTATAGAAAGAGTGATACATCGGGTGAATATAATTCGCTCAAAAATTATGTTTGCTGGGAATTGTTTACAGAAATATACTTCTCGGTCAGTTAAAATACTGTACGCTAACGCCAACCGTTTTCTTTTGTTTATATTTGCTGTAATTCTCAGACCAATGAACAGACTAGACAGGGCAACAAGCCAAAAAGTTGAAGTTTCAACTGTAACCGAGCGGCCATATTAGAAGGATTAAATCTAGTGCTACTGCCATCTATTGGTGGTAAAATAAATGAAAATTAGTAAAATATTTTATTTATTTTTATTTATTTAATCTAAAATATAAGTGTATATATTTTTCTTTTTGTAAATGTAATATACTGCCTCAGTTGATTAATTATGAGAAATATTTTAAATGAATTGCAATAACTGCATTACTTTTATAGAAATCATTCTCTTTTTTTTCAATATTTGCAATGCTAACATTTAAATTTCTAATTTTACTAAGAAAATTAAGTATATAAATTTTATTAAAATTTCTACAAGTTTTTTATATGAATTGCATTATTTTTATAAATATCATTACATTGTAGGATATGTAAAGCTGAAAACCAATCAAATGACCATGCAGTATTAAAAATTGTTTTGAAAATATATGTTCTTATTAACAAAGTAAAGAAAATGTTTTTTATTACAGTTAAACATTTGCTGCATCTTAATAACTTGTAAATAATAATAAAATAATATTTAATTAATTAATTAATATCTTTATTTGAGAAAGAAGAAAAATAATTAAAAATCACTTAGAAATTTCTTGTTAATTTACTACTTGAATACATTATTTTCTACTATATTATACTACTTTAATTACATTATTTGAAGACCATCATTTACGACGTTTACTTTAATAAATATTTTTGTGGACAAAATCTAACGAATATAGAATCATAAATTTTATTTTGATATGAATTCAAATTAATTGCCGAAACGTCAGTGAAGGCTTACTGTTGAGACCCGAAAAGTTTTTGGTTTCTGTCTGTCTGTTTGTCTGTTTGTCTGTCTGTCTGTCTGTTCCGCGATAACTGCCGTAAAAATTATCCGATTAGGTTGATTTTTGGTGGGTATGTTGGTGAGATACCCGGAATTAGCTGTATAGTTTTTGGTTAAATTTGGTTCATTCGTTCGAAAAATAGAGAACATTTCTTTTTAAATCATAATGCTTTCCTATGGGACTGCAGACGATTTTCAAATTTCATTTTTAACTGAAATGGAAATCGCATATTTGAATAATGGATTTCAACGTAAAATTATGGATGTTGATTTTCGATATGGAGGTTTTAAATATATCCAATAATTTTGAAAAATTGACGATACATTTATTAGAATTGAGATATTAATTGTTTAAATGATTGGAAATTTTTTTGCATCTGTTCCGGAAATATAAAACTTTTATTTTCATGTTTCTTACAAATTTTAAAATGCATTTTTTGTTTACTTTTCTCTTTAATTTATCAGTTGCCTAGCAACGATATTTCAAAGAAGATAAAAATAATAAAAGCAACACACACTATTTTGTTCCAATAATTTATTAGCAAAATAAATTATTTTTGTATTCTATTGACATAAATGATCAATTTATTTTAATACAAGTTTTTTTTTTTTTTAATCTAAAAAGTTACAAGAATAAGAAGTTCATAAGAATTTCAGAATATCATTGCATAAACCGTGTTTAATTTAACGTATCTAATTTCTGAAACCTCCGAAGAATTGTATATGCCTGTAAATATGTATGCAATAGAAAAAAAAATAAATTTCGGATTGTAAGATGCTAAATAATATGAAAAGTGAAATTAAAAAACAGTGACTTGAGCTGACGTTGAGGCTCCTGATCTGCAGATTTACTAGTAATAATAATAAAAGATTTTTTGAGAGGAGAGGGGGATAATAATTATCTTTTTTATATATAAAAATACTTAAATATATTTTTTTAAGAAACTGAAATTAATACAATAATGAACTAGTTTAAATGTTGAATTTTAATTTTAAAGTAAATGCTAAAGGTGCTTTGCTTATTATTGACATAGACTTATATTTCCTTTAAAAAAAAAAAAAAAAAAAAAAAAAAAAAAAAAAAAAAAAAAAAAAAAAAAAAAAACCTGAAGCAAATATATATATATTTATTTAGAGTACTTCAGTATCATTTAATAACATTTAATCTAACATTTTAGTGTTTTAATTGATTATGTTTTTTTTTAAGAAACTATTTTTTTATTCTTATAGCAACAGATGCAACAGGGGCAATCTAAAGTTGATACTTTAATTATCTCTGATTTTCGTGAGAGTGAAATTCGTAAATAAATTCTAAATAAGAGGTGAGGATTCATTTGAAATTAACGAAATTACTCATAATTAAAATTGATTGTTAAAATGATTGTTCTTACTTACAAAAATGTTTAATGTAATTCAGTATAGAGAGCAGTTGTGGCATTAATGTGTTCACGTAGCTGTAGCCAATTCAGCTTTTTTTTTTATCAGCACTTAGATTTCATTAAGAACTAAATATTTTTATAACGGAAGCATTAACGTTATCAATTTTTGTTACACAGTTTTAATGCTTATATTCTTAAAATTTATTTTCAAGATTGTAGCTGCGCGAGGTCCAAATGAAATATGATGTTCCAATTGGAAATCGAATTATGATTTAGTATCTCTTATCTTTTAAAAAAATTATATTAACCAATTGATCTATTATAATAGCTTTGTATATTTCTAATCGTTTCTGATATTTTCTTCCATACTAATTAATAATATCCTTGCAGTGGAAGGTATTGAGCATTAAATAATGTATATATAAACTTTGAAGATAAAAGGAATTACTTTGGTAAAATTTGTAGAACATCTTATATAAACATTTATTTCGCTTGATTAAAATTTAAATATTTTCAACGAGTGTCTTTAACAGCGTTTTATACTCTCTTATTCATACAGTTCCTTATTCAACATTGCAAGAAATCACTAGCATAATTAACTTTCGAATGGAAAATCGTTAGGAACGCATGATTTTAAGATTATATTTAAACTTTTGAATTATGTGAAAATGTTTATGCAACATAATTTTTTTTAAGAATAAAACACTTCAAAATTTATCCAATATATTGTGTAAAATTTCTACTACAAGAGAGATTATTTATTAATTTCATCAAGTAGTGCATGATTACTTTCATATATATTATTTTAAGTTTTCGTGTAATGTTCAAATAATACATACTTTACGTAAGCACTCATAAAAAACATTTCGCAAGTATTACAAATTATGTTTTTCTATATTCTTTAACTTTTTACGGATTCTCATATGTGAAGCTTCTTGAAATCAATTACTCATTTTTTTATTGGTTACAATTTATATTGTTTTCGAAAATCAATCAAAAGAATGTACATATTCCAAATTAATTAAAAGTATATAAAGTTTTTTAAACATAAATCCATTTCTAAAAGTCTGAAATATGCAAATCCAAAATTACATCGTTTTCTGGCGAGTAAATTTATAACTATGCTTTTAAAAGTATCGACATTGGAATCTGCTTTGCAACAGCTAAAAAGGAACTTAACATTAGGATTAACTAACTTTAAACCTACATAATACATAAACTATTTAATCAAATACCTTGGCGCTTTTTATTAGGAGGTAAAATTTACTGAAAAAAGTTAAATAGGCTGTAAAACATCGGTGTACGTGTATAAAATATGAAAGTTTGGTACAATTTCCGTATGAAGACGGCCCCGTTCATCTAAGTATTTAAAATAAATTGAAAGCAGACATCATTTCCAGTTGAATAGCCATTTATGTTTTTTTCTTGGATAATATGTTGATAAAAGTATATGAGGCGTACTCTTTTTATTGGAGTGGGAGAAGGGGGCTGTAAGATATTTATTTCGAAATATATAACTACCATCATAAAAAATGAGGTTCACGATTTCATTTATTTTACTTCAAAGAACATAATTGTAATTTTTTTCATATTTACATAAAAATGTTTTAATAAATAATATTTATTGATTTATACATAGTAATTACAAATAGATTAAAATCCTAAACTACATTAGATTATCTTTCACTGGAACTGCATTAATTTGAATAATAATTTTGCATTCGATGTGTAATCCACAGCTGTAATAATTGCAATCGGAGAAGAGCTTAGCTTGTTTATTAAAAATAAAAGTCATGTTAAAATCCTCCCGAAGACAACTTTAGCCGCATGGGTTGGTCCATTTCATATGTTTGATTCTTGGAAAAAGTTGTAACCGCAGCAATATATTTCAGTTATATGATTGTTGTATAGAAATCATAAGTAGAAATTCACAGAAAAATGGCTACAGCTGTGATAAAAGAATTACTCATCAGACGAAGTTTAATAACTGGAATATATTTGACTGAATTCAGATATCACATTGATTAAGAAATATTATTGATTGCAATTGATTCCTGCAATTGTTAATTTTATATATCCTTAGAAAAAAAATATGCCTGACACAAAAAATATAATTTTGATAAGCATAGTATAGTTGGATGCTGGGGTAAGAAGCTACATGCATCTACTTCCCACAAGCGGGTTGATTATTCAACAAGGCGAGTGCATTTTTATGGTCTTTTAAATATTGCAGTCTATAAAGATCTACCAAAAAAAATTATATTTTTATTCATTGACCACATTTCCTGTTTTCCCGTTTCTGTAATGTAACCATGGCCCCAAGTTCTAACCCACGGTTCCATGTATTTCATATTTTTATACAAATTTTAATATGGCAGTGCATTGTAGTAATGAATTATTTTTTCAGTCACGTAAATTTCGCCATAACTAATTTTGCTGGCTGGTAAAAACAGATCTTTCCCTGATACGATTTTATAAAAGTTCCCTACCCTTAGTTCCTTGGTTGGACGCACTACAAAATAGAAACGCTAAACTATGAATCTCACCATTCAGTAACCGTATTTAATTGAATCGGTTAACACCATGCTTTTGCAAAAAACTTTTTACATCTGCGTTTGATGTCTTTGTTGTTATTTTAGAAAATGATTTGTGGTTCTTTTGTTTAAATTGTGTGTTTGTAGAATCATAGAGATACAAAAAAGAAAAAAAAAAGGAAAGTTTATAAAACGCTAAACATATTTATAACAGCTATATGATAAAATAACGCCGTTGCATGTGCTACTGATCCAGGATAGCTTAATAAGAAGTCTTCTGTATTCAAAATCTCTGTTCCTCAATGCTGCTACTAAGTATTTCAAAAATTGTTTTTTCTGCGACCTCTGTTTATGTCACATTTTGTCACTTTGTACTAATATCAGTAGCCATGTTCCTATTCGAAAAAAGCAGTCCTAAAAGAATTAACTAAACACATAAAAACGCAAACAAGGCAAAACATAAAGAAGAAATTATTTTAAAAGATATTCGTTTGTATTGCATCTAACAACTTCAGTACCTATAATGCAAGTTTGTTGATAATATAGATCTACCCAAGTACCACAGATTGTTGGCTCACTGATGGATGTTTGTCAAAACCATTGGGACGTGATGTCAATTATTGGGTTTGTAATTGGTTGAGATATGGTAGGCACAGAGATTTATTTGAAGTGTCTTAACAGGATTCTGAGCAGCTAACAGTTCGACCATTTAATTTTATACGGTCCCTGGGACTTATACATTATATTTAGAAACAAAAAAACATCTCCTGTGTTCTGACAAGTACAACAGTAAAAATTTGATTGTTCTGCGACCAAAAGTCACTGAATTATAATACTTTGAATTTTATGAAATTTCGACTATCCGCCACTAAAATTGGACAGCAGAAAAATTAATGGCAGTATAATTCCATGCAGATAATCTTAGTTCATATCTTATTTTGAACACTCTTGCTATTTACATTGTTTTCGTATCAACATGTTATTTACATTGTTTTTGTAAAAAGATAAGGTGCATTTCAACCAGTTTTGAACAACCTGTATAGATGTTAATGTTTCTAAAAAAAAGTACTTTTAAAGAATAATGGTTAACACTTCGGTAATTTTAACGGAACATCCGACATAATACTTTATTATTATCTATCTTCACAAATGCGCAAACAAATGGATAAATTTAAGACAAAAAGGTAAAAAGAAATATACACAAATTGTAAAAAATTCATTAAATTTAACAGTAGAAATGTAATATTTTAAATGTCGAGGTATGAATACTACTTAAACTTTAATGTTTATTTTTTGTCTTTTTTAAATTTATGATTACCAATTCATCACCAATTATTAATATTTATTAAAAAGGAACAAATCTACACTTAAAATTATTTGAACATTCTGCTTAATAAAACATATATTGTAACGTGTATTTGAAGTAACCCAAGAGATTTTGATTAGAAAATTTTATGATTGTCCAACTGGAAAAGAACGACATTTGACGAATATTTGATGTTATTTCAATTATTCTCACTGGTAGTTATTCATTAAGACCTCTGTATCACGGTGTTGCATATATGCAACATACACAAAAGCCAAAGTTCTTATACAGTAGGCATAAGCACGATCTTATTTATTGCTACTATCTTCTTACACAGCAGTTAACCTAAATTCTTCATAGAATTCTCAGCGTATGGAGTTACCAAGTTAATATTTTACATCAAAGTTTTATTTATCATTTGAGCAAATTCACGTCGTTATTTCTAAAACGAACTTCGTAAATTTTGCAAAATTAAAAAGGCTTGAGATGTTTAAAAAAATATTTTTTTTGCAAAAGTATGTTCGTATACTTTACAATTTTGTATTAGAAAATTGGCAATATTCCTGGAAAGTACGTATTTTTTTGTTTATTGCAAATGTGAAAAAAATACATTTTAGTCGGTATATATTTTAATGTTTTAATTTTTTTTTTACTATTTTTTAATGTTAAAAATGATGCATTTTAACATAGGAGTATTTTTTTTTCAAATCGGAGTTGTTTGAAAGAGAGTTAAATATAACTAACATGTAAAAAAAAAAAATTAAACATTGGTAAATAATACCATTATTGCTCCTTTTAACAAAATCAGCATAATTGATATTCGTGGAGGCATTTTACTCCATATTAACGTTTCTAAATAAATAATATCCATTTCATATTTTGTAAATATATTTTAAATTAATAAATAATAAAAATGTTGTACTTAATGGCGCACAACTAAATTCTCTACTGTTATTTATTTATTTATTTTTATTATTATGGTTTAATATTATTATTATTATTATACGACTCACAAAAGAAATTTTTCACGCATTTTTATCCAAGCACCTACTAAAATTTTTAACATGAAAAATATTTTGAAATTGGAGATTGTATTTCTTTAGAATTTAGGAAGAAACGTCAGAACGTAATTCGATAAAGGAAAATTGAATACATTTTTGCATTCAACATAGCGCGTTGTTCAAATAAAAATAAAAACTTTCTTGTTTTGAATTTTGAAATATTTCTAAAGAAATGGTTCGAACAGGAAAAATAAATCTTTTCATTAAATGTATAAGATAAAGCGAGAAATATTTCTACATTGGCGAAGAAGTGAAATAAGTTAAATAAGACAAAATTTTGCATGACCGTTTTTTTTCTTTTTTTAATGGGTGTACCAAACAAAAAAAAGTTCAAGTGAATGCTTTAAAGTTTTCTGTTTAAAATTATATTAAAAGAATGATGTAGTTTGAATTTTATCTATTTTCATCAAATAGAATAAAAATATTTTACTAATGCAATTGTTAATAATAAACTAAAAAATATAACAACTAACTTTTTTTATGTTTCTCAAAGCTGATTATTTCATGATTTGTCTATTATTTAATGTGGTATGATTCTCTAAGAGTTATTTTAATAATAAACATTTTCTGTACATAAGGAGTCATCGTTTACACTGTTTTGTCTGAGATTTGTTTGGGGGGGGGGGGGGATTTTGTTATTGAACATTAGGGTGGAACGAAAATAATGGTTAATTATTTTTTTTCAGTTCGAAATTTGCTATAGCCGGCAAAAGTTGCCTTTTGGGATTAGAATGAAGAATATAAAATTTTGTTGTTGTGCTAAAATATTTTCAGGTGCCGCAATGAGCTTCAAAAATGACTTTTCTATGAAAAAACGATAAAAATTGCTTTTTAAAAAAAAAAGTTTTTTTCTTGATTATTAACATAATATACATATATTTTGCAAACAGAATATTCAAAATATGATACTTTTGCAGAAAACTTGCACATTCTATGTATTATGAATTTTTAGATGCCATTACAGAAAGAATTATTTTGTGGAATTTAGCGATTTTCACCATATTAATTTTTATTAATTTTACAGTAACATATTCTTATGGTACTACATTGAAATGAAAGAAATGCAATCTTTAATTATTGTAACTTTGTTAAACAAATCACACTTATTTAGAAAAACTTTAAAAGAGTGAAACCTCTGATTAACGGATACCTATGTGACCAAACAAAAATGGTCTGAAAAAATGAGGTGACTGCAGGAGATTGGTTGTTAGTTATAACGAGAGGTTATGTTCACTGAGAAATTTTAATTTAGCCGTAAGAGAAAGGGTGACCGTATATAAGGTAGTCCGTTAAAAGAGGTTTGACTTTATATTGTTTTTAAAGGCAAAACGTTATTTTTAAGAAATATTAATTTTTCTCTAATGTCCATAGTAATCACACATGATCCATGTTATAATCACAGTGACACATTAGTTTGATTTTTTTTTTTTTTTTTTTTTTTTTTTTTTTTTTTTTTTTTAAATCTTGGCATGATCTTTTGAAAATTTATTTTGGTTTTTATGAATCCATCTCTTGCAGAAGTGCTGCAAACTGACAAGGATGACTCGTTAACTAATTTAACAATCCTTTTAACTGCTTGTGTGTGACATGGGCAAAAATTTAAGTTGCCTCTCATGATCATGTTGTTTTGTTGCTTTATTTACTGCTTTAATTTGTCGTCAGCAATATACATTGCCATAAGAGGTTATGTTACTTTAACATCATGCCATTGAATCATATCAATATAATCCGTGACATCAAAGTTTATGCATACAGGAATTAAAAAATTTCTGATGCAACTTCATTTACAGTCTCTGCTTTTACAATTTGGCGTAATGCAAACTCATGACTTCTCTCACCTGATATCATAAAATGGAGTACATTTTCATGTGCAGCAAAGTATGCATTGCTTTGGCTGACTAGATCAATTACATTTTTAGGAGTGTAATTGAGGTAACGTAAATAGCTGACACGTTTTCACAAGTGCTTCGTCCATAGATAGATGGTTTCAACTTTATGTTAAACCAAACAGTTGCATACACTTTTAAAATGTACTCAGTCAGTATTTGGAGATTTTGTGATGGATATTCTGTTCCCACGTACAAGTGAATTATTCTTTTTGCTAAGCCAAACGAGAGTGAATGACAATTTTTTTCTGGTATCTTCATAGGCAAATCAGAAGAGCAACTTCTAACGGAGATTGTGTTACATATTTCTAAGAAATATATTTGGCCCATGCTTAAATTATCCTTAAATTTTAGCAATGGAATGTTATTTTCAATAGGTGAAAACCCAGTCACTGGAAGTTCATAACACTTTTCCAATTGTTTCCTCATTTTCACTCCAAATTCATTTGGATTTTTAGTTTTTCCATCTAGGAAAGAAAATAGAAGACGAACGGGTAGTTAATTTGCATGAAACAGACAAATCACGCACTGCAGTGGCTTTCATAATTCTTTTTCCAATAAATCAATTGCACCATTAATCAATCCATTGTTCGAGGCAGTTCCATCATATCCAATTGCAGTAATGTTTAAGTATTGGTTGTTGCCATTTAAAAATGTCATTATGTTGTCTTTTATACCTTTTCCAGTGCCAGAAATCGGTTTTACGTGTCTTGAAAATTTTGATCCAAGTTCTGGAACAAGTGATATATGTTCTTCGATAACAGTTATTTTGTAATACTCAGTTCTTTTCTTCTCTTGCACAATAGTCCTGTCTTTTCTTACATTTAAAAAAAAAATAAAAAAAAATAAAAAAATAAATAAACTTTCTGTAACTAGTTTTACAGTTTCTTCTACATATCTTTTTCGGTTCTTTATTTGTTCTCATCTAATTTTCATTCTGTCAATACATTTCTGTCATACTTCTTTCTTCATCACTAATCAGATCAATATCCTGCAGAGCGGCACTCAAGTTCGGTCGCAAGTAGAAGTTCAAATCGCAATATCATGCACATTTGACTATGATTTTGATTACTTCAGGTTTCAGAGACACTGGATGTAGAGGCAATAAAAAAATTGGGTGTGTGTTTCTCTTCTGAACTTTGTTCTTTTTCTACCTCATTATATACTATTTGTTTCATTATTTTTGTAATTAAAATTTATTACGCAGTAAGTTTACCATGTTTTCTGATTAAAAAGATTTAAACCGATTTAAAAGTTAACTTATGAAAACTGTAGCCTATTGAAAAAAATTAAACATAATTGCGAAATTTATCAAAAATTAAAAAAAAACCCTAAAATTTGCCCTCCTCGTGGCACACTAAACATAATCCAATTACGCTGATATTTAATTTCTGTCTTTATTTTGATCAAAAGCAACTTTTGAAAACTATAGAATATTGAAATTATTATTATTTTTTACATAACTGCGAAAATTGTCAAAATTTTAATAAAAACCTCAAGTTTACCCTTCTTGCGCAACCTGAAAACATAATCCAATTACGCTGATGTTTAATTTCCGTCTTTATTTTGATCAAAAGCAACTTTTGAAAACTATAGCATATTGAAATTATCATATTATTATTTTTTACATAACTGCGAAAATTGTCAAAATTTTAATAAAAACCTCAAGTTTGCCTTTCTTGCGGCACCTGAAAACATAATCCGATTACGCTAATATTTAATTTCCGTCTTTATTTTGATCAAAGGCAACTTTTGAAAACTATAGCATTTTGAAATTAAAAAAAAAGTTTTTTCGTTCCACCCTATTGAACATTAAGGAACTATCAATTTAGTTTGCTAGTTGTTTTAATGATGGAAACTATAAAAATAAAATAAAATAAGTATTTTATAAAGTGACAATCAGAATAATTAATTAGATATTTGTCAGGATGACTTTGGGTAATTAATCGCTGGTCATTTGCTAAAATTTTAGGGAAATTTAAAATTTATCAAATAGGACACTTTGATCAGGAACACAACTAGCACATCTGGGTATTAGGATATATCTTGCACAACCACGCTCTTTTAATAATTCTTATTCATAATAACTATTGTAATTATTCAATTACCTACCCTCTTTACAATTTTAAGAGTGATTAAAGCCAGAAAATCCCATTTTAGAATATATGATGCAAAATAGCAATTTTCACTCCAACGCCTGTTCTTCTGAAACACGGTATTTTCTTTTCAATGTCTACATGTATGTTCCGAATCTCTGCATTATAGGCAGTCGCTGTGTGTGTTTTATGGACATATAAAATCATTTGTATTCTAGTTGTTGCATTTGCACATGAAATTTCAACCAGATCGAGAGCAATATTTTTTTGTCAGACTGCCCTTTACGCATGCAATATAACTAGTGAAAAATTCTTATGAAAAATATAAGACTATTCTACAAAAAAAATAATCTTTTTGTACAAAAAATGAATAAGAAGATATTTCACTATTGTTTTTCCTTTATTCTTTTTCTTTAGATTATCCAAACTTGAAACATTTTGAATAGACAAAGGTCTGCTTACTACGTTATTTCAATATTATATATAGTGATAATTTCAAATACTGATTAAAAAATATTTTAAATATACTTCAAAGAAACTTGTTTTCAAGTGTTCATTTTACAATTATAAATACATACCGCAGTATAATTTTCTCACAAAAATAATAGTAAAAAACACGTTTTGATCCTATTGATCCAGACTGAGCCTTTAAAAAATATATAAAAATATCATGCTATTAATACTTTATAGAATTTAAATCTCTTTAAATATACACTGTAAAAAAGGCAGATGTTTCTTAATAAAAAAAAACATAATACAACCACGAACGGAAATAAACAATAACCGCTGCCTAAATGTCCACATCTACAGTTAACCAGTTATCTTTAACAGTAACGTAATTTATAATTTACGTCTGAAGTGAGTACACGTAAGTTGATGCCGAAAATATTAATATTTATAAAAGGTGGTAGCTGGGGTTCTAAGGAAATTTTTAGAAGTTTTTAAAGTAGCTGGAGGACCCTAGAACTATGTTAAAGAAAATTGCAAGAGAATGGGATAATTTTAAAAGAAGATGCACCAAGAGCCTCAAGAAGGATAATGAATAAAACAATTGATGGTAGCTGAGGTCCGAGAAATTTTTTTGTCGTGTATGTAGTAGCTGGAAGACCTAAGGATTTCTTAGAAAATAAAAAGCTAGTGAATCGGAAGATTTTAAGGGAGCTATAGTAGGGGGATCAAAAATTGGTGGTAGCTGAGGTCAGAGAAATTTTTTTTTGTCATCATGTAATATCTAGAAGACCAAAGATGTTGTTAGAAAAAAAAGCTAGTGAATCGGGCGATTTTTAAGGAAGCTATAGTAGGGGGCCCAAATGGGGCCAACTGATAGTTTTGAGCAAGGCATAAGATAAAAATAACTTAAAAGATCCCAGTACTTGGCGCTTTAGATCTTCAATTAGTCAAAATTAAGCATAGGTTATAAATTTATCATTAGATTAAAATTTTAAATAAATGCTTAAAAAGCGTCCCTAGGGCACCAATAAAATATGAGGGTGGTAGCCCGGGGAGATGAGTTCAAGACTCAACTTTAAAGTTATGCATTAAGAGGGTCACACAATTAGCTGTCAGAAAAATTCATGACGGACAAAAAGTTGAAGGGGCCCAGCACACCGCTCCAGGGGCCAGAGTCTTAACTGGAACGCAGAAATGGGGGGAAAGCTAAATGGAGAAAGGTCCCTAAAAATGAAGAAGATCAAACAAAAATGGGACAACTTATTAACAATTTAGTGCACAAAAACTTAAAAGGCCCAGGGAGTCACGGTATTAAAAAGTTAAAAATCTGAGCCTTAGATGCATCAGGACTTGCCTTGGACTATCCGCATCCACATATTTAGACTTCTTAGTGCAGTAGATTTTACTAACCATCAAACACAGACACACAGACAAATAACTTTCTTTTATTAGTATAGATTAATCATTTTTCTCAACACGGAATTTAGGTTTTCCGGATGATATCAATTCAGAATCAAAACATTTTCATGGTCAATAAACATGTTTTACAAATAAACAATATAAATTAACAAGATTAACATTAATATGAAAATTTAAATTATTTTGTTACTATTGCACGTATTAATTCCATTATGAAGCTGAAAATGTTTAATTGAGAATTGATAGCATCCTAAAAAATTATATTACGGATTGAGAAAACTGATTAATAAACAATAAAATGTACTCGGACGCGTTTCCGAAAGTTCAGTGGCAGCAAAAGATTTAAATCTCACAATTATATTAATTTCTGAGGTTTCAATAGATAAAGAAAGCTTTTTAGAATCATTGGTAACTCGGAAGAGATTATTGTACATTTTTGTTCGTGGTGAACTTATATTTCCATAGCATCAGAAACATTTCTCTTTTTTGTTTTTTCGAGTGTATTCGTATGTGATTTAATGATAATATCGATCTGATGCAGAAATTTAGGATGTTTTACACGCATACATTTTACATTCCTATACATTTGTTAATAGATAATTTAAAAAATAATGTTCGTGAAATGCAAAATAACATTTAAATATATACATTAAATAAATAAAACTTTTATCTTGAACGCATTATTACTGAAGATCAATTATTTAAATTGGCAAAAAAATTTCATTATATTTAAATGCACAACTTAAATTTTGAGTCAAATTTCGTTGACAATACACTTTAAAATATGTTTGTTCATTTTTTGTTTACTTTATCTTTTAAAGTAAATCAAAACATTATTTATTTATTAAAATAAAAGCGTTTCTTTTCTTTAAAGCATTTTGCTTAGCGTACAATTTTAAATGCATTTTTTTTGGAAAATTTGCTCAATTATATTTACAATTTTAATTTCCTATACGTATAAAAAAATTTTAAATGCAATTTTGCATTATGAGCGAAACAGATATCATAAAATGAAGATATTTTCTTAATTTTCAAAAATTCATAGCACAAATTTTTATTTTTGTGTTAATTTTTTTTCACTTTAAAAACTTTTCCGCTGATTTCTGTAAAAAAGAAACCAAACAGACTTGTAAATGCAACATTGTTTTTTTTTTGTTGTTGTTGTTGTTGTTCTTAACATCGAAAATCTCCATTATAGTATATGTGTATATAAAGCAAGAGTGTCCGCATAATGAAATGTTTAAAGTACCGGTTCTTTAAAAATAAATAAAAATTTCTTCGCATTCAAAGCAATTCTAAATTTTAAATTATGGAAATTACTTAAATAAGATAATAGAAGTAAGACTTTGTTATATATTCATTTAAAGAAATTGACTCAAGTGTTCATTTTTTTATTAACAGAAATAGGAATTGAAAGCAGTGTTGCCAATTTAGCGGATATTTGTATTCAGATATTTCGAATTCATTCCAGAAATTCCTAATAGTTATTTTCAGTTTATTTAATCACAGAATGTCTGTCATTAAATGAGGCAGGAATTACTATTCAGAATTTCTGGCATAAATTCGGAATATCTGAAAAAAAAATCTGTAAATTGGCACCACTGAATAAAAGTATTATGTGTTCAAGCGATGACGTTAATTATTATTAATTAGCATAATTAAGTAATTCATGATTATTTACAATTTAGAAATATTGTAAATTTATTTAGAATAGCATATAATTCATAAAAAAATATATATTTATGTTTTTTTTTCATACATTTTGTGTATTGCATTTTTATGGATAATTAACACATATCCCACTGTTTTAAGCTGTTGTTAATCCTGACAAAAAATGTCTGTAAATAACGAGTCCTTTTATATTAAAGTTACTATGTTCTCAACAGAAAATTGTTAGTGCTATGATCACAAATAATCTAGAACATTGACACTCAATTCGAATTAGAATGCAAAATTTCACATGAACTCAGATTTTTTAATAGAAAACTTTCATAAACTACCAGTGTGGCAACAAAGAATATTTTCCTGAGCCCAGCCCTCTTGAGTAGGGTGGAACGTTTTATGTCAAAAATGTTTAAGTATAAAGTCTAATAATTGGAATGGAGTTTTCATGGAAATAATTTGATTTTGGTATATGATATTTTTCTATAGTCTTTATAAGTGCCAAAAAACTAAATGCAATTCAGATTACAGCACTTACAACTCGTTGCAAAGAATCATCGCTGAATAGAGAAGAAGCATGTTTAGCGTTGTGAATAGGCAGCACTGGGAGAAAAGAGGAGTTATTTGCACTCTATAAAGAACTTATTTCGGTTTTCTCACCAATATTGGATATGATGAGACTTTCTATTTTTACTTTCTTCTATCTTTACAAGAAGAAATTATTTTATTTGTGTAAAATTTCGTCGTCCGATTTTTGTCGGAATTATACGTTTTAGAAGATCCTGAAAACGATTTGACTGTTTTTATAAAATATCCGTCTGTGAATCTGTCTGTCCGCGTATCTGTGTGTATTGAATACTCATGTCTTGAAAAAAAAAATGAATGTTTATAAAACGCAACATAGTGCCTAAATTCCTGCGCATTTTTAATGAAAAATGTTGTTAAAATTGTCTATTAAACGATACATATTTAACCGAAAAACCAAAATAAAAATAAAAAATAAATTAGAAGACGAAAACTGATACATTTAAAGAGGATGACTAAAGATACTCAAAACATTAATTCTACTATTTTCTCCTTTTTTGATGTTTTACTTTTTTTGTATAAAAAATAATTTTACAGAATAAATGATGAATCAAAATGTAAAATTCTGGAAGTCCTTTTTGTGGCGTGAGGAATAATTTGGTGTAATTCTATTTTTTTTTTTAATTCTACTCACTTATTTTTGGACAAATACAAACTCCTGTAGGATTAGCTACATCCATTATATTTTGCTCCTATTTTTTTAAGATGTTTAACTTGGGAAATATCTCAATAAACTAGATTTCATGCGGTACTTTTGGTGTGTTTTTTTCTAAAACCCATTTTCCACAAAAAAAGCGTGAACTCTCATATAGTTCCAGCTGTAGTACCAATTTGCCCTTTGTGGTTAATAAGTTGCTAAAAATATTTTACTTTTTAAGGAATATAAATAAATAAAAATATTTTAGAATTAGAAACTGGGAAGTACACAAAAGGCATTTTCAAAATCAGGGACACAAATTCTTCCGTCACTCTATATAAAAAAGCGTCAATGAAATATATTTAAATCACATCAAATTAATTTGATAAATATTATAGAAAATGTTTACGAAGCAGTAAACACATTATTTTCCTTGTACTTTTATTATAAAAATTTTATGCGTATACTTATAATTTAAGCTATTGCTGATATTATTAATGCCTGCATTTATGTCCTTTTATTTCATTGCCGACATTCTTAATGCCTACATTTATGTCATTGCCTAAATTCAACTGTATGAAATTTGATGAAAATACCAATTCCTTATTTTAACCTCATGTACAAATTATTTGCTCTTATCTTTGTTAGATAATTTATAATAATGAGCTACTCATTCATTATAGTTTGGTATATTACTTTCCTTTTGAAATAGTTTTTCTTCTACACTAATTATTATCAATTCTGGAAGTCCTTTTTATGGCGTGAGGAATAATTTGGTGTAATTCTATTTTTTTTAATTCTACTCAATGATTTTTGGACAAATGCAGACTCCTGTAGGATTAGCTACATTCATTAACTTTTGCTCCTACTTTTTTAAGCTTTTTTAACTTGGAAAAAAATCTCAATAAATTAGATTTCGTGCGGCACTTTTGGTGTTTTTTATGAAACCCATTTTCCACAAACAATACGGTGAACTATCATATAGTTCCAGCTGTAGTATCAATTTGTTCTTTGTGGTTAATAGGTTGCTAAAAATATTTTACTTTTTTTTTAAATTTTTTAAATAAGTGCAAATTTTTAAAATGCGCATAATATATTGCAATTTACTGCCTTAAAATAAATAAATAAATATATTTTAGATTTAGAAAGTGGGAAGTACACAAAAGGTATATTCAAAATCAGGGACGCAAATTCTTCCGTCAGACTCTATATAAAACAGGCTCAATGAAATATATTTAAATCACATCAAATTAATTTAATAAATATTATAGAAAATTTTTAAGAAGCAATAAACACATTATTTTCCTTGTACTTTTAATATAAAACTTTTATATGTATACAAGGCCGTAACCAGAAAAATATTTCGGACGGGGATTTGTAGGTTCAAAATTTTATTCTTATTATCGTATTTTATATTGGTTTTGTAATACTTTAATGAAGGTAAAATTATTTAAAAGTCATCTATTGTTAATTTGTGTAACCAATACTTATCACAAAAGAAAATTGAACATTTGAGTCTTCTTCATTGGAAAGAAATTTAAAATTTCATTTGTGTTGATGGTGATTATACTTCGCCAATGTATCAACAATAGTGTCAACCAAATCAGACGATTTCAGAAGATTTTTACATATATTTTAAAATATATTTTGTCAGAAATGTATTCCCAGGAGCATATGTCAAAACAGTTACGTTTGCCAATTTGTGGATATTTGGAATTAGACGCTCATTATATTCTTCAAGCGTTTCAGTTAAACTAGTTGGAGAATATATTTGAATATTCCACCAATTTGTTTGGAAGCATGGAAATCGCGCTTTTATACAATTCCATTTATAAAAAAAATAAGAAGAAGAAGAAGAAGAATTTTAAAACTGTCTTATGTTTATTACCTATTTTCAATTTTCTTAAACTGCCTTCATTTTTTCAATGTCAGATTTTTGACTTTATTGATTGATACTTAATGACTTATTTATAGTCATCCTGAAAAAATTTCGGAGGGGGATCTAACCCTGGTGATCCCCCATTGGCTACGGCCTTGTGTGTATACTTATAATTTAAGCTATTGCTCAGTTTCTTAATGCCTAAATTTATGTCATTTATGTCATTGCGTAAATTCAACTGCATGAATTTTGTTTAAAATACCAATTCTCAATTTTAACTTCAATTACAGATTATTTGCTTTTATCTTTGTTACGTAATTTATAATAACGAGCTATTCATTCATTATAGTTTGGTATATTACTTTCCTTTTCAAATAGCTTTCTTCTATAGTAATTATTATCATTCCTTTAAGGGAACGAAAAAAGCATTAAACAAAGTAGAATACTTTGTAGATAAATTAGTTACTTTGGTAAATTTTGTAGCATATAATCTGTAAACATTTATTCCGCTTGTTTTAATCTTACATATTTTCAACGAATGCATTTAAGAGTGTTTATTACTCTTTTATTCATACTGTCTTCAATTTAACTTTGCAAGACTTTGCTTACATAATTAACTTTCTAATTGGAAATCGATATGGCCATATGCTTTTTAGAATATATCGTAAGAGAACGAAATATATGAAAGGGTTTATCCAACATCTTCTTTAAAATAAAATGAATGCTGAAAATATTAATAAATGTCGAAGTTTTTTATAAAATGTAACACAATGCAAAAAGTTCAGTAGCAGTGCAAGTTTATGTTTCATTTTAATGTAAACAATTATTCCAATTTGTGTTTATGCTTACATTTATTCGATAAAAGAAAGACTTTTATAAAGAACAATAATATGACATAATTAATTAGCGAAAAATGAAATATGATTCGATTAAATTGTTTTTTTAAACAATATATTATCAACTTGAAAAATCGAATAAAAAATAAACTGCAAATAGAAGATTCTGAATGTTGAATTAAAGACACGTGCAATATAATGCAGAAATTATTCAAAGCATTATTTATTCAGATTTCTACTATAAATTTTATTTAACTTCGGATATTTAACATAATTTTATTTTTCAGAAATGTATATAGAAATATAGGATTAATTTAAACGTTAATTTTATGCATATATTACAAAAATATAGTATTTTAATTTGAAACCTGTTAATAAACGTAGTTTTTCCAGATTATTTCCACTAAAAATGTAAAACGCAAGGAAGGGACATATATATATACATCTACAACAACAAAATAATTTCATGAATATAGTGAAATTTTTAAGACACAATCACCAAAATGTTTCTTTGAGGAAATGTCCCTGGAATAGTAAAAAAATATATATTTGTATATATTTTTTATATTTATACCCGCTATTGCGTTCTTAATAATCATTTTTATAGCAGTTATATTGAAGCGAAATATCAATTCTGATTTTGATTTTATGTACAGTTCTGAGGAAAAAAAGTACTAACTCCGTACTAACTTTCCAGCAGATAATCGTACAAATATATGATTGGTATCAATCGATTATTAATAATATCTATTAAATAATTTTATACATACACTTTATTAAGTCGGAGGGGGGATCGACTACATATAGAAATTGTACCAAACTTGAACATTTATAATATTAACACCAAAGTTTGACATCGTATTAGGTTGTTTCGGTAAATTTTGCCTTAGGATACAAAACAGCAAGTCAAATAGTTCTGGAATTATATATTTTTAAATTTTGGTACTCCTAATGTTGATATAATTTTTATCACCTTCCAACCAAGTTGAAAAATGTTTATGAATTCGATTTGTCTGTCTGTCTGTCGTCTGTCTAACTCTACTTGTTCTAACTCACGTAAATATACTCGGATGATCATGCAATTAATATATGTTATTGCGGTTTACTATGGCATGTTTGGTATTGAAAATGAAATGTGTAGCATTTATAGTTCATATACAGGGACACTCAAAACATTTCTTTTATATTACGGTTATGGGGAAAAAACGTTTGCAGTGTATTTTAATGATCTTACTGTGTTTCAAACACATTGAGTTTCATATATATCACTGATGTGCATTACAAGATACTTACTATGGATTGAGGAGTACTTAGCATTCATCTTTCATGTACAGGGATACACAAAATGATTCGGTTACTGTACTGGCTCTGTACAATAATTGCTAGAAATGCGTTTTCCGTTCTTGCACGGATTTTAAAATTTAACTTATTGTTTACATATTTATTGGAACGTATAAATTCTATAGACCATATACAGGACTACACAAAAGATCTCGAGTACATTGACGTTCATTGACGGAAATTGACGAATGGGAATTTTCAAGTATTTTATGTTTTTCCTAACTGAACTAAATTTTAAAATACTATATGTAGTACATATACAAATCTATTGATCATATACAGGGCTGAACACAAAAATTCGGATATTTTTTTTCCGATTATTACAGAAATTGGGTTTTAAAATATATTAAGCGTTTTCCAATTTGTTTACTTAGCTATCATCTTTCACTTTATTAATCTATGAAGTTTTGTTACAATATTGTGAATGTGTTGGAAAGTGTTTCATTATACATGCTTAACGCAAGATTTTTCATTATTGATAATCATTTTCAAAACTGATTGCAATGCGGATAGTTTTTTTAAGCATAAGTCAAGCAATACTTAACGAATTGATCTGCAATTTTTGATTCGCATATATTTTTTTCAGACCGCTTACCAGGCCCCTACCTGCCAGGCTTTTGTTCAGGTTAACGGGTGGTTTTCTGGCAAAGGACAATTGATTCGCATATTTAAATCTTCTAAAAATAGATTTATGTTTAAGAAAAGTTTTATGTTACAATTCATATTTCTTTCGAAATATAATTTTAAAGATACCTAATTTTTTTAAATATAGATAATTTAAGTTTAATTTTCGCAAAAATGTAATTGTAGCATATGACTTTTTTAAGAAACTTAAAAAATATGTGAAACCAAAATTAAATATAATTCTACAAGTTTTTAGTTATGCTTTAAAAAAAATACCGGGATTGCAATATATTTTGTAACAATTAAAAATCAATTTAACATTTGGAGTTCCAAACTTTAAACTTGAAACGTTCCTGAAGTGTTCGAATGAATAACAATAATATCAAACTTTCTGAAAAATTCAAATATTACGTCAAAATTAGATGTTAGTAATGAACAATTTAATGTTTTGTGCAATTTCTATATGTAGACTAACCCTTAAGCAAACTTTAAGTATTGCATTAATTATTAAACGTTATTACTAATCGATTAATATCAGTTACGTACTTCTACGATGATTTTCGACAGAGTTAGTAGGTGTGATAATTTATTTTCCTCGAATATACAAGTTATCTTTTCTTTTTTTTCAGGCAGTTTATAATAATGTAAAATTTTCTCTTTCCCCAGTGTTTTAATACCCTACTAATTATACGTCTTTTTATAATGAGGAGAAATCAACATTAAAGTAAGTAGAAATATTTGAAAGATAAAAGGGGTTACCTTGAAAAATTCGTAATAGACTTTCAATGAAACTTTTATTCCGCTTGTTTTAGCTTTAAATATTTTCACTGAATGTCTTTTACAGGGCGTTTTACTTTCTTATTCATACAGATCTTTATAGAATATTGCTAAGATTTACTCACATAATTAATTTCCTAAATTTATAATTATATGAACAAATGTTTGTAATATATCTTTAAAATTATGAATTGTGCGAGCAGCTTTATACAACAGGTACATTAAAATTAAATTAGAGCTACAAAATACTGAAAACCTTTGAATTTTATTGTAAAATATGTCTGAATACTATGAATTTCATAAGCG
Source organism: Maratus michaelseni (assembly GCA_963931845.1). Taxonomy (NCBI): domain Eukaryota; kingdom Metazoa; phylum Arthropoda; class Arachnida; order Araneae; family Salticidae; genus Maratus; species Maratus michaelseni. The sequence continues at coordinate 147,675,259 of OZ007588.1, read as the reverse complement.
GATGAGCGCGTGGAAAATATGTATAACACGAAAACAATTAAGGTAAAATAATTTCTTGTATATCATGGAAAAGTTTTCTAAATGTAATACATGCATTTTTTCCTTTGCATACATTGTCTTTACCAATTTATATTTAGTAACAAAGTTTAATGTACATGTTTCTGATTTAAACTCTTATATTGTTAATAATTGTTTTCAAATCAATAAAAGTACGAAGTTCAAATAAAACATTAATTTGCAAATTCAATTTAAATTCAAGTTAATGTACAATTTATTTCATCTACGTTTATAATAATGAACTATTGATTAATTATAGTTTACCATATTTCTGAACGTGTTGCTTTCAAACTAATTATTAGTATTTCTTAAATGATCAGAAATGACATTAAAGTAAGTAAAAATACTTAGAAGATAAAAAAAAATACGTTGGGGAAATTTGTAGTATTTATTCTAAAAGTATTTATTCCGCTTGCTTTAATCTTAAGTACTTTCAGTAAATCTCTTCAAGAGAATTTGTTATTTATTCTCTTACTTATTAAATTCTCTATACAGGTTTGCTAATTATTTGCTCACATAATTAACTTTCTAATATGAAATCAATATGAACGCATACTTTTAATAATATAGCTAAGCAAATGAATTATATTAACAGGTCTATACGATATGTAATTTAAAATTAATATAAAGCTACAAAATATTGATAAATCTGAAAGTTTCCTATAAATCTTTTTCGAATAAATAATGTAAGAATTTCAGAAGAGATTTTAAACATTTGAGTTTTATTTCATCCAGTATATTTACAGGACAGTCCATTTTAGAAACTGAGACCAAAAGAGAGATGCAGATTATTTATCAATACAAATTTCACTTGATTAGTACAGTTAATTAGTTCTGCCATATCACTGCACTAATCGAAACATACATTGAATAGGAAAACCTCTGATAAATCCACAACTAACATTCTTAAAAAAAACTACATAAATAAATGGACAATTTAATAATATAATATGATGTTGTGTTTGATATATTATTATTAGAAAATACATATTACAGCTTGATGTGAAAATTTGAAAAACGTTTATCTAATTTTCATGAATTTTCATTCGCATAACCATTTGAACTAATTTAATAAATAAAAGCCTAAAAAATTGAGATGTCAATTTAAATTTAAATTCTGTATTACTACAATTCTTTAGGTTATTTATGTTAGCTTTCTTACCATTACGGCATTTTTTTAATTATATATTTTCATTTAAAATATATTGTAATACAATTTGATCACTTTAAATTTATATACATTTTAATTTTTTTGAGTGAAAACTTATCAATTTCCAATTGTCTTTTTTTGCTCTTTTTGGAATGCATCTGATAATAACACAAAATTTGATTTTCTAATCAACGGTATGCTTGCATAAGTCCACTGATGTCTGGGTGAATATTTATGAAATGCTGTCTGAGGAATTCAAATTTTTTAAAAGCTTCTTAGAACTGTAATGTTATTTCTCTTTTCGGCATTTACTGCAAATTTTATTTTTAAACAAATCGATGCAATCTTGCTGGAAAAAAAAGTATTATTCATTACGTGCTTTATGCACTAATAAAAAGTTTGCCTGCACTAATCGTGAGAGTATCTAAAAATTTTTACCACACTAACAGAAAATCACACTAAACGAAAACTCACTAAGCGAGGAATACCTGTAGATCAAATCAAAGTAAACAAGTCAATGAATTAATACTTTCATAGAGTTAAATTTAAACTCATGTGAAATGTTTAAAGAACACTTATTATACACATGTACACGCAAAATAAAAAGCATATTATCAATTAAATACTAGTTTTACAAATTATTTTTTAACTATTGTTTAGAGATTTATTGTATATTTTTACATACTAGTTCTTCTTGCATGTATTTTACTATATTTTTTTAATAATACTTCGAAAATAAGAAATAATTAATGCAATAACAGTTTGACAACTCTTTTTCGCAATGATAACAAAACATGCGATTTAAATGAATATTGGCATTTGTCGTGCTTTTCAAATATATCTATATTGTTCCGATACGAAACGTCGTCGCATAACTCTAAGATGTACAGGATTTCACATTAGTGGGATGTACTTTTATTTGTTAGTATTTTATACTTTGAAAAAAAAAAGAATAAATCGAATTGTACTAATCAAATTTGAATTCAATCCTTACCAAATCTTTCCTATTAGCATGTACAGGCCAGTACATTTTAAGAGTTATTTATTGAAGTTGCAACGGAAGAAGTATCAATAAAAGAACAAACAAATAATCAAAGTCATTTCTAGAATATATTTAAGATAAAAACATCCAGATTTAAATATAAAATAACACAACCGATTGTTCACAGTTAAAAATTTGAAATAAACTGTCCAGTCATTTGACCGTTTTTAATATAAAAAAACGGTTACATAACCATAATTTAGCGAATTTCTGACCATATTTTGCCCTATAATATGGTTAGAATTGCGCTAAATTTAATGTTTAATTTTGAATAGATTTTGGGAACACTGTTAAAAATTTGCAGCAAATTGTTTAGTTATTTGACCGTTTATGTAAAATACGGTTACATAATCGTAATTTAACTCTATTCTGACCATATTTCCCCCTGTAATATGGTGTTCCCAAATTTATTCAAAACATATTACTCAAAACATATGGAAACATTTTCATAGAAAATGTTTACATCACCATAGTTTAACTCTATTCTGACCATAATACGGGCAATAATATGGTCAGAATAGAGTTAAATTATGCAAAGGTATAACTATATTAAAATCATTAAAATTACAGACTTTACATTACAATTACATAAAACATTAAAAATATATTTAAATTGGATGTTTCGGATTTACATAAAAATCCCTCATCAGCAAAATTTTTTTAACGTAAGTCACAATAAGTTCTAAAACATCAACACATAGAAAATATTTTCTATGTGTTGATGTTTTAGAACCTATTGTGACTTACGTTAAATAATTTTTGCTGATGGGGGATTTTTATGTAAATCCGAAACGTCCAATTTAAATATATTTTTAATGTTTATGTAATTGTAATGCAATGTCTGTAATTTTAATGATTTTAATATAGTTATAAATATGTTCAGACGTAATATTTTTGTTTACATCAAAACATATGCAAATGTAAATGCTTTTTTTTTATATAAAAACGGTCAAATGACTGGACAGTTTTCTCAATATTTTTAAAAGTGTACTTCTAAAAGCTTTTCCATATTTTTTTCTTAATGTATATGTAAAATTCCATATAAGTATTCACTATGATATGCATTCTAAAATTCAGTAATAAGAGAGGCCTAAATAATTTAGATGAAATTTATTGCAAGAACCACAATTCATTTTATATGTGAACTTTTTTATTAATTCAAAATTTAGGCTTGGTTTAGCCTCAAATAATACAATTTTCTTAAATGAGTTTTAATAGCTATTATTTATGTATTTTATTCTACAATTATTTTAAATTTTTATCATGATAAATTTGTGTTATGATATTTTATAGTTTAGTAAATATATTTACATGTAATACTTTTTAATATTCATTTAATCAGTTTACTACAAAACTATACATATTAAGATGAAAAAGTTTTAGAAAAAAAAATAATATTATCATAAAAAAAAATATATATATAGATATTTTAATTATATTTTAATGTTTAAAGTATCCAAATTATTAATAGAAAATTGTTAATTAAATAATAATAATGTTCTATTTGATATTCAAACATTAAATTTTATATTTACTCTTTTATTTTACTATACTTTTCCAATACTATTTAAAATACGAGCAGGGAAGACCGAGCTATGTTTTGTCAAACTTAGCTTTGACTTCAAATATCATGACCCATGACCAAAATGACCCACTAATCTAATTTTCTTGAACATGTGACCAAACCCAATTGTCTTCTCGTACCCGAAACTCGTAGGATATAAAATTTAATCAAGATAGTCTGAGCCGTTTTTTAGATAAAATTAGCTTGACCTACAGTGCCCCAAAAATGACCCACTAATCGGATTTTCTCGAGCATGTGACCTAGACCAATGATTTTCCCGTGGCCAAAACCCGTAGGTATGATAGGTATTATTACTGTAACGATTTCATTTTAAATATTTGATAAATGTTTTTTTTTACATTGATTCTTACGCAATACTTTACCTTTAGGTTGATTTACACGGTTTTAACATTGAGCATTGCGAGAAATTGTGTTCCTATTTCGAAATATATATACATGACATTAAGTTATTCATAAAACTTTTAAATTTCAAAATAACCGTATTTCAAAAACACATAGGGTCATGTAAACGCATATCTGTACGGAAAAGGGATTTCTTGCCAGAATGTACATAATAAGTAACATGCGACGGTAAGAGTTATAACTTGTTGACTAATGGCCAATTATACAACAAATAGAGAACAAAAATATCATTCCATAAGAAATATCCGCAGTATTTTCAATGAGTTCAGCAAAGAAACCACATTACTAATTATTTTTTCGTTTTTTTTAATATATTCGTTTCTTCAGTATGACTCTTAAAATCAGAATAAGAATAATTCAGCTCCACATTTGACAACTGAAACAAACTTTGTTTGATGATAAACAGTATTGAACTAAGGGGAGATAATTTAAAGAAAGAAACATGAAAGCAAAAATGAAAGAAAAATCATGCGTCAAGCATATGTTATGAAACACTTTCAAACGCATTCAGATTGCCGTAGCAAAAATTCACCGTTTAATAAAGGGAATGATTATATCTATGTAAATAATTTGGAATATGCATAACACATTTGGAAGACCAATTTCATCAATTACCATCAATAGTTGGAAAAGTATTTGAATTATTTTCAGAAGTCCTTTATATGATCCACATATGTGTATATATACACTACATTGTATGCTAAACTATAGTTTATTTAAGAAACGCATAACTCAGTTAAAAATATCCCTTTAAATATTTCCATAAAAAAAAAAAAAAAAAAAAAAAAAAAAAAAAAAAAATAGCTCCAATTTTTTTTTCTGACTACAACTAAAAACACATTTGTATCAACTATTGCTCATAGACGTATTTAACGGAATTCTTGTTAATGACCTTTAAATGCGACCATATTCTACAGTACATTACAAAGTAAGCATCTTGTAAGGCACCTTAGTGCTGTATATCACTTTCAGTGTGTTTGAAATAGTGTTACCATCATTAAAATACATTGAAAAAGATTTTTCCAAATAGACTATAATATATAAGAGTTGTAATTTTCCAACTGGGTGAAAAATGTCGGGGCCAGGATTCGAACCTGGGATCTCTTGGCTGAAACTGCCATGCTCTACAAACTCAGCCATCTTTTCGAATATGAAGGGTATAATTCATTCAGTTAGCTTTAATCAAGACTCCCTTATCATAGATCAGACTTGTCAATCCGGAGAAAGTCTATGGGAGAAAATGTCCGCGGTAATTACCAACTTATTCATTGACTTTCTCCGGAAAGTATCGCCGCCTGATGGATACTACCGATACTAGTTCATAAGCAAATGCATAGAACAAATGGAGCTGTGAAAAAATTTCGTGGTATTTCGTGTCGTAAATACTCTTATTACCATGGAGATCATGTCTATTACTGACGATTGATGGCGCTAGTGCAGGACAACCATGCGGTCAAAGGAAACTTGCTGATTGTGAGGCCTGATACTATGATAAGGAGGCCTTGGCTTTAATGGTCACGGCATATGGTCTGATATCTGAATCAGCTCAACAGAATAAATCTCAGGTAATTTGGAACTCCAGTAAACGCTGGATACGTGATTACACTAGATCCCAGGTTCGAATCCTGGCCCGGACATTTTTTGCGCAATTGGAAAATTACAACTCGTATTATTTCTTTACCAATTTGAATAATTGTGTTAAAATTAATCTAGTGTAATCAAGTATCTAGTGTTTACTGGAGTTACAAATTACCTGCAATTTATTCTGTTCAGCTGATTCAGATATCAGACCAGATGATATGATCAATAAAGTTAACTGAATGAATTAGGTCATTCACATTCGAAAAGATGGCTCAGTTAGTAGAGCATGACAGCTTCAGCAAAGAGATCTCAGGTTCGAATCCTGGTCCGGAAATTTTTCATCCAGTTGGAAAATTACAACTCTGATGACTTCTTCACTAATTTGAATAATTGTGTTAAAATTAATCTAGTATAATATATACTTCATTCTTTAGAGTGTCCCTTTAAGCGAAGTATAAATGCTACGCACTTTATTATCAATACAGAACGTACCATATTAAACCTCAACGAGGCTAACGAAAAAGACAGGCTACCGTGGTGTATTCCGCTTATTTTTTTTTTACAGACCACTAGAGTGACGAGATGCTCTTTTCGTACACCTGCATTGGTGCATTCGAGCATCACGTGACTCCGGCGATCTGTAAAAAAAGATACGCGTAAGGCACCGCGGTAGCCTGTCTTTTTCGTTAGCCTCGAAACCTCAATAACTTATATCAATTACATGGCGATCGAAGCATATTTACGCGTGTTAGATAACGGACAGGTGATTCAACAGACGGCCAGACGATCCAAAATTATAAACGCTTTTCAACTACATTAGAAAGCGTTAAAAAGAAAACGTATTTTCAGCATAAACAACGATGTTAATTTTTCTTAGAAAAAATAAATATTTGTTCCTTTAAAAAAAAATAAAAATGACAAGCAGTCAAATGGGAAAAAACTTATAATAAATGACAGTAGTGTGAATGATAGCTCTATTAAAATTAAACACATTCCTATTAGTTTTCGTTTTAAAGAAAAATAGAATAAACATTAGATATCAGGAAAATATCAAAAGATATGAGAATTATACAATATACGTTATTTCATAAAACGTAATCATGTGCCAGATACAACTAAAAAGTTATCCTCATTCGGAATCATGAATGGGTAAGATATTCATAACAAAAAAATAAAGCCTATTTTCTTTACTGTATTTTCCCAAATTTTTGAAATCGAATGAAACTTTCAAAATCAAAATAACAAATTTCTCCTATAGATGAAAACATTTTCTTTGTCTTAAAAAAAATACATTTTATAAAATTCATAAAATTCAATTGAACAATATACCGGAAAACATCTAAATTATGTAAATCAAATCAACAATATTCAGAAATAACGAAACTTAAAAACTGTAGAATATGTTAGATGTAGGATACATTTGAATAGTACAATATTTTTGAAAATGTTTCCTAAAATTTATTCGCTGCCTGCACTTGTCTTTAACATCAGGTAATGTAATTTTTTGCAATCAAAAGTGTTACATTTTCATATGTTTTACGGAAAACATATTTTCTGTTACGTTTTATGGTGAATATCACCATTTTATGTTTTCGATATTGTGTTGCTTTAAAAATAAGTATTGACAATTTTCTATGTGGCAGATTTGAAAAACATGCTTTCAGACTAAATATATGTAAGTAGATATTATTGCACATTTATAAAAATTATAAATAATACTTTTAGACGCAAACATCAGTCCTATATACTCAGGATACAATGATTTTAACATAAAATACATACAAAAAAAAAAAAAAAAAACATATAGGGTAAGTCGGAATAATTGAGAAAAAACTTTACTAGTTTCAAATACTGACAGCTTTAATGAGACATTATCCATGTAAAACCTTTTAAAACCACCATAAAGATATTTTATAACTCCTATACTTCAATTACAATTAGTTAATGGATCTGTGTGAGGCAATTAGGTACCTAAAATTGCTTGTTCACATGTACCCCAGCTGTTAATAATTACTCCTACAGACTATGGAGCAGCTGTTAACAGATATTTTTCTATCGGTATGACATACTATAAAAATTATCAAGTTCATAAACAACATTTGTTCAACAACAAGTTTATAAACACATTATTATACCACTAGCTGAACCGCTCGCCATTGCCCCGGCCCGTGATAATAACATTAAATATACCTAAAATCTGTGTTGAATGACTTGATAAATTTAGGCCAAAATCTTTCCAAACGAACCGATTGTTTAGGACCCTACTGCCTTTAGTAGCGTCCTTTCTCGAATTTCTATGATTTTATATTTTTTAATTAAAATCTATTTAAACTAACACTTACTTGTGGTCCCCACTGCCTTTAGCAGGGTACACTGGGTGTGCTACGCACGTTCCAGTATGTTTCGATTTTACATTTTTAAACGAAAATATTTTTAAACAACCGAATGTTTGAAATCTTACTGCCTTATATATTTAAGCAAATATACGGTGGTGGCCAAAAGTGTGGACATCTTTTGAAAGTTTCATGTTTTTCAACTTTGTGTGCTTGTAGAGTATATTAATTTTCACTTAAATACAAACGTTTATATATCAAATTGAAGGTAATTTAATGTAGAATTTGCATTTTTTTAAAGTGATACTTACACAATCAATACTTAGTAGGATAACCCTTATTTTTTAAGACAGCTTCACAGCGTCTTTTTATCGAGTGAACGTGTGTTTGGAGTTCATCTTTCGTTATCACATGGTGCCAAGAATCAATTATAGCTTCAATAAGTTGTCTTTTATTGCATGAACGTTTTTTTCGTACAAGAATTTTCAAACGTTTTCATAAATTTTCAATTGGATTGAGATCAGGACTGTTCCCTGGCCATGGTAATATATCTATGCCTTTATTTTGAAACCATGCTTTGCATACTTTTGCTGTGTGGCATGGAGCTGAATCCTGCTGAAAAATAAATGGTGCGTTGTTGGGGAAGAGATCCCTGATGGAAGGTATCAATTTTGGTTCCAGGACAGTTTCGATGTATCTTTTGGCATTCAGGATGCCATCAATCACTTGAATTCGGCCCACACCATCTGCAGACATACATACCCAAATCATGACATTTTTGGGTTTTTTTGTAGTTGCTTCAATGCAAATTTTTACATCGGCAGTAGCACTTGTGCATTTTTTTCGGCCTGATTTGTCTTTATTTTCCACTGATTTCGTTTTTCATAACGTAAACAGAACTTTCGGACACCAGAACAAGTCACTGATCCACCAACTTGTCTTGCAATTTCAGCATAAGAGAGGCCATTTTCTCTCAATATGACAATTCGGCTTCTTTTTGTAGATGTCCAATTAGTTCTTCTTTCTGACGACATTGTTTAAAATTAGTTTAATTTTAAAAAAAAGGACTTTAAATATTCAAAAATAGCAATACTCTATTTAATTGTACTAGTATGCATCATTCCGCAAAATATTTCCACAACAATAACTCTTTTACCACCCAAATAACCTAAACTATAGTTACAGACATTTGATTGGTCCTCAGAACAGTGTTTATGATTGGCTAGTACGCTTTTATTACAAAACACGTCCTTATTCAAAAAGATTTGTGTTTGTTTGTTCTACTTAAATGAGCATAATTTTTTTTTATAATACAGATATTGTAATACTGTTTTTATTATTAAATTTTACGTTAAATTACCTTCAATTGGATATATACATGTTTGTATTTAAGTGAAATTTAATATTTTCTACAAGCACACAAAGTTGAAAAACATGAAACTTTAAAAAAATGTCCAAACTTTTGGCCACCACTGTATATCCATCCGAACAAAGTGGCTCCCGTTATAGTGATTGCTGATTTCATTTCTGATATTTAGACGTACACTTTCAATTCTGAAGAAAAGTTTCAGCGAAAGCAATAATTTGCAACTATACAAACAGTTATGACTTTATATGAAGCTTAATACGTCCTAAAATGGAACAAAACACATAGAAAATTGTGTTCATATTTACCACATATCACAAAAAGTGTGGGGTAATTATAAACATGGTTCTGCAGCTTCTTAAAAATGAGTTGGAGCAAAAGTCTGTTCATACACTGTTAGAGTAATTAGAACTCAGCAATTTTTGATTACGAACAACGACCTATCATGATTTTATCTAATAGAATTGAAGAATATTAACAGGCACTATAAAACTGCTTGTCACATTGAACTGTTAAGGAATTTGTTAAGCGCGAGCAAGCGTGCCAACCGCGAAGCGAAATTGGCGGGAACACTCTCATTCTGTCAACAAGGATGCATACATTTGCTTTCTACTCCACATTTAGTGTCAGCTCACATGATCGTTAGTGTCCCTTCTTCAGAATTACCACATGTTCATAACTAACTCCAATTGACCCTACAAAAAGAAATGTATAAATTAAACCTTCCGTTAAAATTTATGAAAAAAATTAAAAGGTCTTTTTAAAGCATAACAAGAGCTCAGAGCTTTTTATTTTTTGTTTAAGTACGTTTCCTTTATTGAAATTTTGAAAAAAAAAATGTCACAAATATTGTTAGAACCTAATATTTTATGCATTGTTACATACATCGATAATTAAAAATATCTTTCTAAAAAAAAGAAGAAAAAGCGTTTTGTAGTTTTATATAAAATTCTTAAAACATGTGTATTGTATGTAATAATTAAGAATTTTTAAACAGTATTATTTTTTTAATATCCATAATGCAGAGCCATTAAACACGATTGATGGGACAACAATGTATTTTAACTGAAATACTTTAAAATGCTGCATCATAATTCTTTTGTTGAAATCTTTATAAAAGTCATAACGATTTTTATTTGTACTGTCCACCATATATTTTTTAAAAGCTTTAATGATAAATTCTTCATTTTATTTGATAAAATCAAGATAGTACTTTATAAAAAAAAATATATATATATTGTATATTATACAATGTTCCCATATTAATTCTGATAAATAATTACTTCTTGTTGAAAGAAATTTATCAAAAAATAGTTTACATTCCAAACTTTATTTCTGTTCAAAATTTTAGAGTAAATAAAGAAACTTTTTTTGACCAATACAAATCATCCTAAATAATAATGTATTATGTATGACCTTTTTCGAATCAATAGTTAATTATATTTCTTTTAATGATCTAAGTGTATGGTATTTGATTAATGATTCTAGTAGTACTCTAGAAGTCGGCATTGAACCATTAATAAAACTGTCACTGTGGTATTGCTTAATTTTCCTTAAGAGTTTAATTTTCTTTCATTTAAACAAACGTATAATATTCTGCAAATGTAATCAATCACTAAATAAAAATTGCTTACATTTTTTAAGGGAATAAAATTCATAACGATAAACTTTAAAATTATATTTTACAGTACATATGTACATAAAATTATACTAAAATGAAATTAACCGAAATGATAGTTTTTCTGTATGATAACATTTATGGGGCTTCTAAACATTCTAATTCCATGATGTTTTATTGTTGTAAATTACCGCAGGTAAAATGACTCATCTCCCTGGTGAGGAGCCAGAACTTTTCAGACTCTTTTCATTAATGGAAGAGATTTTGTTACGCAATGGCCAGTTTTGGCCGTATTGCTATAAAAGAAATGCCTCCAGGTAAGACTTTTGAAAATAATATGAACCGAATTATCATTCTCGTGCAAAGAAAACTGAAAAAATTGTATAGCTACTCCAACGAGACCTTGCAGGTATCGAAACCAAGAACACAGTCAAAAGCCCATCATGTTGTGGTCAGTATGCTAAGAAGTGGACTTAAGCGACCCCTGCTTTGAATTAAGTTAATATCTGGACAAAAAAAATATTTAATAATTACCATGATTTCGTAGTTATCATTAATCCCTTTAGAATAACTGTCAAAATGCAACACGGCTCAGAATCATTGCAAAGCATAATGCTCTGGTAGATGGATCTTAAAACCGATTTTAAAACTATGAGTTTCAGTGAGGAGTTGTCATAATATTTTTACCAAGCAGTGTATATATTAGGGTGGATTTATAAAAAAGGTTACAAGCAGCAACGTTTGAAAAGTAATTATTGTGGGAGGAATATTTCCCCCCAGAGGGGAGACAAATAGAGCAAGTTGTCTTACAGCCGTTGTGCGGGTAGGTAGTGCAAGTTCGCAGACACGTCACAGCTATGAAATGGCAAGACGTTTAGAAAATAGGTCTCCCTTGGAGGTGTGAGCCACGATTCTTTTCTTATGGGCAGAGAATGTGTGTCATGTTGCGTGATGGTGTCTTCTTCCTACATGACAATGTCAGGACCCATACTACTCGGAAAACTCATGAATTGCTGCAAAAGTGTAAGTGGGAAGTCCGGAGACATCCCCCATTCCACCCAGATTTGGCACACAGTGACTACTTCCTTCTTCAAAAATTGAAGGAACACTTATCTGTAATAAGGTTATCTTCCGACAGTGATGTGAAAACAGATGATGAGAACTGGCTAACTGGGCAGGGACATTATTTCTACCAAGCCGTGTTAAGCAAGTTGCTCCTGCGTTCAGATTAATGCCTAAATAGATCAGTCAATTATATGGAAAAGTGATCGGCAGGTATGCCTCTGAATTTCCTTATGTATTTTCTGTCTGTAGTTAATAAATATTTTTTTATCTCCTATTCTATATTATATACTTAAAGTAAAGTAAATGAGTCAGCATCATTATTAATTAGTCGAGGTGGACTTTAAAGAACTTTAATTTACATACTATCACAAACACGTACATCGAACACTAACGAAATACAACAGATACATTTTTACAGTAAACAAAGTTTTTACCGATAGGTGACAGAATAACCGGCTGTGGTGCTGCCATCTAGAACTTATATTAGACACTAGACACCATAAGTCTCCCCTCCTTAATTTGGAAACATGGTGGGAGCTTTTCTTTTCCTGGTGGATGTTCTAGGTACCTGTAGGGAAGAAGAAGAATTAGTATTTAAAGTATCTGTAGCATGATCACTAGAAGTATTGGACACCATGGGTTTTGGAGCTGAAGGTATCTCTTTAGAGTCTACTGGAGCCGGACTTGGTGAATTTGGGAGGACACAGTCATCTGATTTTAGGATTTGGAGTAGATGGAACAACAGAGTCATCTGGTTGAGGATTTGGAGTACTAGGAGGCATTAGCTGAGAATCACGTTGATTAACAACTGCATTATCACTTTTGTGACTTTCTGTACCACTCTCTTCAGAATTTGAATCATTAGTTAGATGTATCTTCGAACCAACATTAGTTATCTGATCAACATGCCTTTTCCAAATATTCGAACCAACTTGAATTCTATAATGCAACTTGCCCTCTCTTGCAATAATGCGACCAATTTTCCACTTGGCTTCTGGAGTATAATTTCTTACAGCCACTTTCTGGTTGATTTGAAATTCTTTTACTTTAGAATTGGCCTTTCTCGCATTTTGTTTATCATGCACAAAATTTGTAACGCTTGGAATTATCAAATCTATTTTCGTTCTTATATTTCTTTTTAGAAATAGAGATGCAGGACTTTCCCCCGTAGTAACATAAGGCATATTTCTATATTGTAAAAGAAAGTTATTTATTTTCATCTGTAAAGTACCAGCTTCAGAAGATAAGGCTTTTAACCCTCTTTTGAGAATTTGTACATATCTCTCTGCCTGACCATTTGTAGCTGGATGGTATGGAGCACTAAACCTATATTTAACCCCATGATTCTTCAAAAATGTCTCAAATTCTTCAGAAGTAAATTGTTTTGCATTATCAGATACCAGAGATATAGGATACCCGTATCTGGCAAAAAGAGAAGAAAGACAAGTAATTGTATGTTCTGAAGTTGTATTAGGAACAATAAAAACTTCAGGCCATTTGCACTGAGCATCAACCACAAGCAAAAGCATTTTACCCATCACAGGACCAAAATAATCTATGTGAATTCTTTGCCATGGAGCTGTAGGCCATTCCCAATGATGAGTATCTACCTTAGGAGGATTATTTTTTAAATTGACACAAGTAGTGCAATTCCGTGCAAGCTCTTCAATATCTTGGTCAATCCCTGGCCACCAAACAAAACTGCGAGCTAAGGACTTCATTTTCACTATACCAAAATGTCCATATTGCAAATCACGTAAAATTTGTTTACGGTGAACTTCTGGGATAATTATTCTACATCCTTTTAAAATACAACTATGTTGAAGAGTAAATTCTTCTTGTTTGCCACCAAAAAGTAAATTTTTAGGAATTGGAGAACGAGAAATTAGATGATGAAAAAGTTGACGTAATAAAGGATCAGATTTTGTAGCTACAGCAATTGATTTGGCGTTTAAAGGCAATTTAGAAATTTGGTTAATTTGAAAAAATTCAGATTCATCAATTACATTACTTGAATTTAATTGTGGGGGTAAATCTTCACTACGTAATGGAAGTCGTGAAAGAGCATCGACATTTCCATGATCGGATGTTTTCTTATAGCGAATATCATATTTAAACGCTTGTATGTATAATGCATATCTTTGCATCCGAGCAGCTGAAAGAACAGGAATACTTTTATTTGGAGAAAATATGGACACGAGTGGTTTGCTATCTGTAAATAAAGTAAACCTATTACCATATAAATATTGAAAAAATTTCTTTACTCCAAAGATAATAGCTAGTGCTTCCTTATCCACCTGGCTATATTTTTTTCTGCATTCGTAAGCGTTCTGGACATAAAACCAATTGTTTTTTCCACATTATCTGGCATCACATGCGAAAGAACTGCAGAGATACCATACTGAGAAGAATTTGTTGCTAACACTAAAGACAATTTAGGGTTGAAATGAGTAAGAACTCTTTCTGAAATAATTTCATTTTTTATATTTTTAAATGCTTGTTCACAAACAGGAGACCAAATAAATTTTACATTCTTCTTGAGCAATTGATTTAAAGGATGAGCAATTGTAGATAAATTTGGTACAAATTTAGAATAATATGTGACTAAGCCTAAAAAAGCTTTAACTTGTGACACATTAATTGGTCTAGGAGCATTGACAATAGCTTCAATTTTATCTTGCGTTTTATGAATACCTTGCTTATCAATTTTATAACCACAATATGTAATGTGGTCAGCCAGAAAAATTGATTTATCTTTATTTATCCTAATATTATATTCACGTAATCTTTCTAAGACTTGTTTTAGTCTTTTTAAATGAATTTCATCCGTTTCCCCTGTAACACCAATATCATCAATGAACACAGTGACACCATCAATACCACTTAATATTTGTTCAATAGATCTTTGCCAAATTGCTGAAGAGCCAGTAAGACCCATTGGTAACTTTAAAATTAAAATAAGCCCTTCGGAGTATTTATAGTTAACAATTCCTGAGATTTTTCGTCTACAGGTAACTGAAGATAAATTTGATTTAAATCTATTTTCGTAAAATGTAAACCACCACCTAAAGTAGCTAACATGTCCTCTACCCTAGGTAAAGGATATTTTTCCACCTTCAAAAATTTATTTACTGTAACTTTAAAATCTCCGCATAACCGAATTTTACCATTTGGTTTTACCACTGGAACTATAGGAGTTGACCACTTACTACTGGTGACAGGTTTAATAATACCCTCATCCTGTAACCTTTGAATTTCATCATTTACTGCATTACGTAGAGCATACATGACTGTTCTAGCCTTACAAAATATGGGCGTAAACCCTTTTTCTAGGTAAAGTTCTGCTTTCAAACCTTTTATTTCACCTACTTTATCCGAAAATAAATCAGAAAAATCATTTAATAATGCTTTTAATTTATCAGTAGAATTTGCAATTACATTGACATACACAGATTTAAAGTTAGTAGGAAACAAATTAAATGCAGCTACCCAGTCTCTGCCAAATAAAAGTGGGAAATTATCTTCTTTAATCAAATACAATTTAAGATTTTTAGTAATATTTGCATAAGAAACATCTACTGTTACATACCCCACAGGTGTAAACACCTCACCCGTTGCCGTTCTCAACTAAACGTCTGGTGGAAAAATTTTATTATTCGGAAAAATTCTCCGAAAACGATTTACAGGTACCGCAGAAATACCGGAGCCAGTGTTTACCTCCATTTCAGCTTTAGCTTTGTTTTCAATTAAAACCCACACTTTTATAGGCGTAGAACTTTTATCATGACTCACGGATAAAATATCAACCGTCTGCAATACATTTGTTTGTTTCTGAGACCTAATTTTACATACTTTACCAAGCTGGCCTCTCTTTTTACAAATTTTACAAATAGTATTGATATGCTTACACTTATTGGAAAGATGTGAAGGATTTCCACATCTAAAACATTGTAATTTATTTTTATTTACATCAAAATTCTCCTTATTTACATTTATTTTTGGTTTTTGGAAGTTATTTGAAATTTTATTCGGTTGAACATTTTTAGAATATGCCAATTTATTAACATTTACATTTTTGTTTTTCAATTCAGAAATATCATGTTCGTTATTTTGCAAAATAATTTCTTTTTCAATGGCTTTCTCGAATGTTAAATCATCTATTTGTGAGAGTAATTTACTTTGGATAGTTTCATTTTTTAAACCTCGCAGAAATTGTTCCAACAAATTTTCATTAATTGTTTCACCAGCAAAAGCACAGAACGTGGTTAACTTCTTTAATTTTGAAACAAAATCTTGTATTGATTCGTTTTCATTTTGATAAGAATTACGGAATTTAATTCTAGAACAAAATTTATTAGGGGCGGGGCTTAAGTGCTTTAACAGAATTTCAACTATTTCTTCGTATTTTAATGCTTCCGGATTTTTAGGAAACGTTAAATCAGACAGCAAATTATACAATTTAGGCCCCATACCGGAAATAATAGCCGGTACCTTTTTTTCCCTTCAACATCATGTAATAAAAAACTCTGTTCCAATCTCTTAACATATGATTGGAACGTTTCAATGGAATCATTGTATTCCTTAAAATTAGCAAACATTATGAACTTTTATTTATTGCAGAGAAGAAAAAAAATCAGCACTTACCACCCTCGAAATGACGCACTTATTTAGAACATTACAACAGGATACGCTTGTAGATGCGAAACCGAAATTGTACCAATTTTGCTGATCAGATTGGAATTTCTTCTTGTTTTAATTCCGGTAAAAACTTGACCTGCGTCGCCATAATATTCTATATTATATACTTAAAGTAAAGTAAATGAATCAGCATCATTATTAATTAGTCGAGGTGGACTTTAAAGAACTTTAATTTACATACTATCACAAACACGTACATCGAACACTAACGAAGTACAACAGATACATTTTTACAGTAAACAAAGTTTTTACCGATAGGTGACAGAATAACCGGCTGTGGTGCTGCCATCTAGTACTTATATTAGACACTAGACACCATATTTCCCTTGTAACCCTTTTTAATACTTTCCAAATTAGTTGAAAAGTGTTTATGACTTCGGTTTGTCTGCCGTCTGACCATCTAGCCGTTCTCTAACTTTCGTAAATATGCTCGGATCACCCTGAATTTTTTGTATGTTATTGTCGTTTACTGCAGCGTGCAACGTATTTCAACTTAAGTCTGCAGCACTGATAGTTTTTTTTACAGGGACAGTCAAAAGTATTCCATTACATTACAGTCAATGGGAAATAATCGTTTCAAGTGCATTTTGATGATGCTACGTCATTTAAAACATGATGAAATTGATATATAATTAAGAAGCGCATTAAAACATGCTTTTTGTAGAATATGGGGTGCAAAGCATTAATCATTCATTTACAGGGTCAAACAAAGAATTCTGTTACACATTGTTCTATGGAGAAAAATCGTTTGCAGTGTAATTTAGCGATATTTCACTATTTCAAACATAATGAAAATTATATGCATTACTGAGGGGCACTATAAATTTTTCTATTGAAAGTGTAGTTGGCATTGGGTTTATTTACAGGGACATACAAAATATATCGGTTACAGTACATGTGCGATTTTTACAGTCTATGTGTGATAAGTGTGTTTTCAACTTTGGTTTGCGTTTTTAAGATTAACTAAATTTTTCATAGTTTGTGTATGTTTATAAACTCGGGTGTTCACATACAGGCCTACACAAGGGAATCCATAAGTATTACAGACTATGGGAGTGACTTGCTTAAGGGTAGTTTTTAATTATGTTACGCATTTTCCTGCTGAACGATATTTAGAAGACTAATAAAAGTTTGTGGAATATAAATTTAATCTTATACAGGTCTACGCAAAGAAAAAGATACATTGTTGTGTACGATTGGTAAACGCTGCGAGTGAGATTTAAGTTGCCTTTTCGTTTAATATGTGGTGTGTACAAAAGTCTTCTGATAACATACAGGGCTCTACAAATGATTTCGACTGCTTTTACATTAATTGGCGAAAATTGCTAAATGTGAATATTCTAACTGAATTAAATTTTATTATGCTATATATCCACATCTATTGATCATATACAGGGATGCACAAAATAATTCGACTACATTTTTTACACTGGAAGGTTATTTCAAAAACTGTATTTTTCAATGTGTTATATGTTTTCTAAACTGTTTACTTACATAGCTTCTTTCACCTTATTTAACGGTTAAGTTTCGTTAGAGTTTTCTGACTGTGTTGGAAAGTGTTTCATAATCTATTCTTGACGCATAATTTTTCGTTCTTGTTTTAATCCGACCTCGTATATATTTTATATCTGATTGAGTTAATTATGAAAAGTAAAGAGTTTTAGGAAACAATTTTCAATATCTTAGATTTCATATTATAGGCTTTAACCATTAAGCTATACAATAAAAAATCATTTTTCAACTTCTTCCTTAAATTATATTTTGGATTAGATTAAATTAAACATATAAATAATACGCTAACATGTAATAAAAAAAACATACTCTATGAAAGGTAATTCATTTAAATGAATCGTTTTAAAGACTTTTATATAATTCATAGTTGAATGTTGAAGAAAGTAAAGAAAAATTTATAAGAGTGACATATTTTAAAGTATTTTTAAAAAATAACGAAGATGTCTTAAAATATTTTTAAAAATAATTTAAAACTAACAGTACAGTACTCTACTTTTTAGTTGCGTTCGTAATTATACAAATACGTAGCACCTATTGTTGCCGTTTGGTCCGTCCGTCTGTCTGTCCGTCCGTCCGCATATAACAAAGCAAAAACTACCCAATCGAATGGTTTGAAATTTAAGATATATTGTCTTTGCAGAAATTTGTCGAAACGTTTCACGTTTTATGAAAATCGAATCAAAACTTTAGCAGATATTAATAAAAATATTTATTAAGAAAATTGAAATTTTTAAAAAGAAATCAGTGGCGACCGAGATACTTATTTTATTACAGATATTAATCAGCAGACGACGTAATTCATTTCACAAAATTAAATATCATGAAAATCTGAATATTTGTATAACAAGCTATAGTACGAACGCACCTCATTTGTCAAGTTTCACGTACAATTTTCAACTTTTTATATTATGTCATGCATCATACATTAATTAAAAATGAGATGGGAATCATTTGTAATTTTAAATAACTAATTCTACAGATTTAAAAAAGACTCTTGAAATTGATTCTAAAGAATACATTCCTGAAACCCTCTTCCAGAATGCATCTTGGGGAAACTAAATAAAGACTTAAAAACATTATCTCTTAATATAACTCATTGTGTTAATCGATTGTAGGTGTCTATGCTCTTTTATAAATATCACAATCTGAAATATAAATGCATCTAAAACAACTAAAATGATAATAAATACGAAAAAATATACTCTGCTCTCAGTATAAAATACATTAATAAAAAAATGTTTTTGTTAACTGAACTTCGATACAAAATAAAAATTAAATTCTACAGATTTCACGTGACTGAACATTTTTTAAACAAATATTTGCATGCACATATTTTTTCTTAATATATAGCTTTAGGCACATAATCTGTTGAAATATATTTATACCAACTTTTAAAATATTCCAATGTTGGAATTGGGTGTATTTATTAGTAATCAAAATATTTCGTGTAATTTAATACAATGATATGATACAATTTTATTGAATGTTTTGACTATTTCCTTCCATGATTAAATTTCATATTTTTTTCTTTACGCGTAAGGATTTGAAGCATCTTTGTAAACTGATTTCTCACATAATTTGTTTTATCAGACATCTTTTTAAAAAGTCTGAATTTAGTGAGTGTTTTTTTTTTGCATGTGGGGAAATTTATATGAACTTGTTTAAAAAGGTTGACAAAACACTTTAATGATTGATTTGTAGAAAGGAACAATTTTCAAAAGGAAAAATATATATTTTGTCGTGTATTAAAAATTTAATCTGCAGTAGAGATCTGCCAGTAGTCCGTACCAACCGAAAGACGCTTTTATTTCAAATTTATAAATTATTTATTAGGTCCATTCTTTCTTTTTACAAACCAGGGCTGTGTTTATTTTCTGCAGTTGGTTCGGTCCTGGGCTTTATTCTTAACGGTTTGTGTAAAGTGACAGTTATTTTCGTAAAAACAATAGGGTTATTGTAAAAAAAAATTAACGTAATACTTAAACATTTGTTTTGGTTTATAAAATTAATATTTATGGTTTATAAAATATAAGTAAAATAGTTTTAAAAATCTAATCTATTTTCTTTACAAAACTCCAACTTTCCTGCTAAACGACATCAAATTTTTTACTGAGAAGGTGAGGCTTTGATGTTAGAAGCAGATAATATAGCGACACTTCGTGTATCGATAGAGTATAGTCAATAGATAAATATATTATAGTCACACAATATGAAGGCCAGATGTATTGCAAAATAAGACCCAAAGTTTGCTCAAGAAAAAAAAATTAAAGAATGAAAAGAAAAATCTATAAGCAATCATTCTGATTATTTTATGAAAATAATAGAGATGACTTAAAAGATTTTTTTTAAATAATTGCATAAATAGTTTTCAAATTCTGTAATGAACTGTACTTTTTATATTATTTCATGCATCATAAATTAATTAAAATTGACAATTCTATCATGTGTAACATTAAGTAAATACTACACCACTTTTTAAAACTTTCTCTGAGATTATTCCTAAGAAAAGTATTCCCGGAACCCTCTAGCAGAAATTGTCTTCCAGAAATTGAATTAATAAAATAACTTAAAAATTATTGTATCTTAGTACAACTATCTTAGTTCATCGATTGAATGTCTGTGTTCTCTTACATAAATATTACAATCTGAAATGGAAATGCACCGAAAACAGACAATATGATAATAAATAAAAAAATACTCTATTGTCAGCATAAAAGAAAATAATATATGAAATATTTCTTAACCGAACATCGTAAAATGTTTTCTCCACAAACCCCAAGTGACTGAACAATTTTTAAACAAATATTTGCATGTACATATTCTTTTCATTTTAAATTATTTCTTGTGTTTTTTGTATTTTTTTCTTAATATAAATAGCTTTAGGCACATAATCTGTTGACATGAATTTATATTAGCCTTTAAAACTTGTTGCATTTTTTCAAGTTGGATACATTTCTAGTAATCCAAATATTTTGGAGAATTTAATTTAAAGATATGATGAAATTGTATAGAGAACTATGCTCTTTGATTTAGTTTCAAAATTTATTTCTAATGAATTACCCATGTATATGTGAAATATTTTTGTAAAGTAATTTCTTACATAATTGTCTTTATCAAAAATATGTTTTTGAAAATCTAAATTTAGTTCTTACTGAGTTTTTACATGCATGGAAGTTTATATGAACATCCGTCTGATAATGCAGACAAAATGCAGAAATTTAATGTATCAATTGTAGAAATGAATAATTTTAAACAAGTAAAAAGAATATTTTACAGTGCAGGTGTTCGGAATGAATGGGCATTTATTACCTAAAACTGATTACGTAATGAGAATCCGCGCAGACATCTAGCTATATTTCTGTATCTTTTATTTGGTCATGTAGACCTGCCATAAATACATAGCGGTCATAATATTCTAATCAGGATTTTTTAAGGTTACTAAACATTAAATTTAAGCTAAAAAAATAAGTAAAATTAAACTCATTATCGCGTTGTGTATTTTTTTCCTATGAAATCCTAATTTGTGAGCTATATAAGTTAATGAAACTCATTCCTATCTGAAATAACATTAACCAAATCAAATTACAGTATTATTGGTCGAGATATTAAATTAATAACACACACATACACATCATGCAATTAAATGAATAAAACAAGTTTAAAATTAAATATTTAAATTTTATTTACAGTTAAACATATGCACAAGAAAGTTCCACATCAACATAAGTTAAAGCAATTTAGATCCTTTTCCTAGGATCACATTCATCCAATTAGTGATAATATCTATTAGATTAAAATTATTTCTTATTGTATACATAAATTATTACCTGTTAATGAATAATTCAGTTTAACCGCTGCAATGAATAATTACTTCAAAATAATATTTGATAAAATTGAAATTTTGACATTATTTAAAATTAGATTAAACTCATACGACTGTCTTAAGAGATAACCATACGATTACATAACATAACATAACATTTACCAAACACATCCTGAGTAGACATAAGTTCTGTTAATTAAACAATGTATACCAATTACTTGAAAAAAAAATATTTGTATTTGAATATATGATACCAAGTGCAGGGCTGGTACTTCAGTTTCGACATCCAGTTGCGTTGCTTTTCCACGGGTGTGCAGTCGTCTCCAAACTTGATACATGATCTTTTTAATTTAAACGAAGGTTTGTGAAGGGGTAGTTAGACCAATCGTAAATAAATTCATCATTAAATTTTAAACTTAGGTGTATAATGACATCATGACATAAGAGCATAGTAATAAGCTAGATATTATCAAACTACTGGATTGGCTGAGTGCCTCGTAATGCTGCTTAAGGTCCCATCATAAGTTCTTCTGCAACTTTAATAGAACAAAATTAAGAGAAAGTCTGTGGAGAGCCACATCTACAAGACTCTAAAAACATCTCTAAAAAATGTATATTTATTATTAATAATAATATTCGCATATTTAAACACCTCTTCAGGGACTCTAACGCTCTTCCCCTCTGCGGTGATTGGCATTTTCTATGCGTCCAGATATTCGTGCTTGTTGGACCCGCCTTTCACCTAAATGGTGGGGATGTTGCGTCATCTCCAGAAGTGCTTAATCATATCAAAGGTGACGTTTCCCCGTGGTTGTAAATTAGGAGGTCAAAATACTGTCATTATATTATGTTTATATGACACTATGTAGTTTGTCTGACGCCAATGCAAAACTAGTATGTTGTGGCCATCACAACCACTCCTTAGATGACTGCAACCAAAAGTGAATGATAATCTATTCCATATCATGAAAATTTTTAATTTGTTTCGTTGAGATCTGAGCACATAAATTGGAGATGTAAGCATCCCATAAATCCAAAAAATCATCGATTTCGACACCTGCCCCAAAATTATTTGGCAGCAGTTCACATACGGATAGAACTTCCTATGAAATTAAATCCTTTTCTACGCAGTAGTTCGTAGTTAAAGTGGCCACAAAATCTGTGTTACATACACACAGACACAGACTTAGTTAGCGTTCATTTGCTGTGTCGTCTTTCGCTGATAGCCGTTCAACGCGTCGTCCGTATGCAAAGCCCTGATTTTTTCCTGGAGGGCTTTTTGAAGCTTATAAAGCTGTATGAAAAATGTCTCAATGTACTTGGTACTTATGTGGAAAAATAAAGTTATGTTTTATTTTTAATGTCTCATTACATCTTTTGTCTTTCATACACACCTCTGTCCACAGTCGCTAGGGGAAATTTACTTTCCGACTGCCCCTCGTAATTTTCGTGCCCTTGTTAAAAAAATACCCACCATTCAAAGAATCATTTTATCTTAAAACATGCCGTGGTATACTAAACTTGTAGAGTAAGAAATACATTTAAATTCATTCAGTGGTTATTCAGGAAATTGAGAACATACATGCATACATACATGCATACATAATTACCAAAACAGGAGCATATTTATTTGAAGTCGCTTAAAAACAAAGAACGTCATTGTCAGTTTTTTCAATATTTTAAAATCTGAAATGTTGCGTTAATATGAATGATAACGATACCTTAATGATACATTGTCTATTCGTTCATACATGAAAGCTTCTGATCTGAGTTCAATGTCGATAATATTTTCGATTGCTCTTGTCAATAATTTCAGAAATCGAAATTTTCGATATGAAGTAAAATGTACTTTCTCTGATCATGTAGATATTTTAAGAAATCGAATTTGAGTATCCGTTGAGTATTTATGTGGCCGTCAAAACTGATTTAACAAGTTAAAACTAGAGTTAACGAAAGATACTTTTAACTGGGGTGTCTATTAACACGTTAGCAACCTAGAAGGTATACGTAGAGTAGCTTGTTCATTCATTTGACATTCCATTTTTAATATAAAATTACGAATTCACGCCGGAATGTTCGAAAGAAGAAATTTTATTTTATGTAAACACGAGATGCCTGTTATTAAATAAATCAAATATTGCTATTAGTATTTCAAGGTATAAATTCGGAATTTCTGAATAAAATAAAATTCGAAGTAAACAAAAATATTACGTCTGAACATATTTATATTTATATTAAAATCATTAAAATTACAGCCATTACATTACAACTACATAAAACATTAAAAACATATTAAAATTGGACGTTTCGGATTTACAGGAAAATCCCTCATCAAGAAACATTTTTATTAAAATAAGTCACACAGTTCAAAAATATCAACACTTACAAAATGCAACGTATCAAAATGTCGAGGCCAAAGTTACAGTTATAATAACACGGAGTATTCATTCGGGATTGCACCTGCTTCATTAAGAGGTAAATCTGTAATTTTCGTATACCATGCTTCTAAGAAAGTACGAGTTCTGTAGTCGCTGCACCTCGATCTGATTACAAAAGATTTAGCAAAATCTGGAAAATGGTCAGTTTTTATTGCATGATCCACTATTTTGGAATTTAAATTTTTATTCTGAAATGCACATCTGTGCTCCTTTAGTCTTATCTCAAGGGTTAAACCTGTCTCCCCTATATATGCAATGCGATCTTTATAGGGGAGACAGGTCGAATTTGTTTTACTCTTTCATGAACTAAATTTTAAACGTAAAACATGTATTTGGAAGGCAGGGCTATTGATGGAAACGCGAAAGTTATGTGTCTGTTAAAAAAATGTTGACTAAGAATGGAGACAGTTTCAGTTATTAACGCTTTTTAGAGGTTAAGTGTAGTTCTATGGTTGGTTGGTTGGTTGATTTGTGACGGCCGATTATCTACTTGAGGGATATAGGCCCTAGGGGGAATGCCCTCCATGGGGGGTCTTTCTAAGGGATCCTAACCCGTATTTACGGCAATGTTCGAAGAAAACCACGAAAAACTCCGAACGGTTAGGTCGACGAGCGCGACAGGGGTTTGAAACCAGCACCTCCCGTCTACCAGCTTTGAGAGCAGAACCTCTCAGCCACTGGCGGGGCTCCAATACTATTGAGGGAATCTGTTTTCGAATGGTTTTTTTCATTTTTCATAAATGTTTTTCGTCTTGATTTATAAACAACTGCTATCTTACGACATAGCTAAAGCCGACAATACAGGACATTTATTTCAAAACATCAATTCTGATAGCATTTTCATTAATGTCCTTTGCATTTATCATATAATGAAAAATGCTATTCGATATTTTAAAGTTATGCGTCTGTTAAAAAAATGTTAACTAAGAATGGAGACAATTTCAGTTATTAACGGTTTTTAGAGGTTAAATGTAGTTCTATGTCAAAAGCATGCTACAATAAAGCTCTAAAGTTAAAAGTCTTTCAGATTTTTGTACCGTATTTACTTGGTTTGGATGGAATATATTGCCGGAAATGACAATTGCCACGGACAACAGGCAACATTTCGTCAATTGTTACGTTTTCACTAATGTAGTAACTCGCTTAACAAATGTGTACAAAGTTTGTAAAGACATCACGTATTGGTGCAAGAAAATCTTGTTATTTGCTAGTATATCTTGTTTCGCGGTCATCAAAACAGAGACACGGCATAAGAAACTTGAACATCTTGATGCTCATCACAAGGCTGAACTTGTGATTTCGTCGACTTATTTTCCCCAAAGTTCCTCGAGGGTTAGTCTATTCCCCTTGTAAGCACCAGCTAGTAAATAAATCCTATAAATCCTATAAATGCTCTTATTTCAACGAAGTTTGTATGTATTTGTATCTCGTTCCCTGGAAAATGATCTCTTGATGACATCTATATACTTATTAGTGTACTTCACGACATCATTCAGAATATCATCTGTAAACAAGCAATTTTAGCATTCGACAGACGTTTTTGACGACTTTGCTTGTCCAGTAACACCAGGTAAGTGGTAAATGATTTTATGGGGTGCTTTTTGTACCCTTCTTTGCCGGGGTGTCTTTATCCACTTCGTGAATTTATCTTTCTCACAAAAAAAATGTGTTAATTTCTGAATAATCGTCTTCATCTTTATCGATATCATCTTTTTGTTTCTAAATAAAACAAAATGCATAATTTTTTAGTTCCCGTCTGTTCCCGGAGTATAAAAACATTTTACACGGGAAATGCCGGGCATCTTCTGAAACCTTGAAATCGTTAACGCATGCGAGAAAATTCTCTTTGGGAAACTTCATAATACAAAACACAATGACACACATTCAAAATTATTACATGAATATGCAACATTTTTATATAACTGTAATATTTTACAATTCATTGTATTGCCACTGGCATGATTGGGCGCAATGTGCTTGAAAAGCCAGTGCTAATAACAGCTACAATTGTATGGATAGTCATTAAATATTTTATTATACAAAATTACTAACCAAAAAAGTGATACAGTTTAAAAATAACTGAAAAATATCTACTTAACTAAATGTTGCAATATCGGGCACAATGAGCTTCTTTATCCAACGGTCTACCAACAGCAATTCACCGAGGCTAACGAAAAAGAAAGGCTATAGCGGTGCTGTACGCGTATCTTTTTTACAGGCCGCCGGAGTCACGTGATGCTCGAATGCACCAATGCAGGTGTACAAAAAGAGCATCACGCCACTCTAGCGGTCTGTAAAAAATAAGTGGAATGCACCGCGGTAGCCTGTCTTTTTCGTTAGCCTCTACTTCACTGACTGACGTCATCACTGTCATTAGCACTACGATTGGTGAAGCTACTGGGAAGTGCCCGTGTTTTTTCGGAGGCGTGGCAAACCAACCTACATTGGCTGTGCTTATCAGATCGGTTTCTCCCAATGAAGTGTTAATACAGTACGACCACTTTAGAATGATTAAAACTAAATTTGACCAGTTTTCGATAGTTAAAACCAAATTTGACGACTGACCGGGTAAAAATAGTTTTGACCAGTCAAAATTACAACCCTGATTTTTAAATATTAAGAGACTAGAGTCCGAGTTTTTCCCACTGTAATCTTTAGGATTATTTATGTTTATTCATTCATTTTGAATTAACTTCAATTTTTATTACAATAATAAGTTTTAATGAAATAAAACTGTACTACGTCAAAATACTGTTCAAAGACTTTTCTTATTAAACTTTATTAATTATCGTGCGTCTTGTATGTGCATAGAAAAATTCATGTTGACATCAGAAGTAATTTATATGATATAATTAACAGGAAAATATTTCAAAAGACGCATTGCCTACATTGTTTACATTTTCAATCTTTTACTATTCAAATATTCGCAGTCAAGTTTTATCCTTGCCTAACTAATAAGATAACTATAACAACCGTCTTATTCCTCCGTACAGTCTATTTAAAAAACGTAGGAAAGTGGAAGAAGGCTTTGACTAAAATATAATTAAAACGTGTCTTCGATTCCGTTTATTCTGTATAAATATATCCATAATGAGAAAGTTTTCCTGTATAAAATTAATTCAAGTATACGTTGAACTGATCAAAGCCGTGAAGCGTAATAAATTGCAAAAGGCGAATTCCTTACAATTGTAATATTGTAAAGCTAAGTACACACGTTCTTTCAAAAAGCCAATTAATAGTGCTAGGACGCCTATAAATGCGAGAGCTGAAAATATTTTAATTAAAAGCACAGCGGCATCAGTGTCGAATACTAATCATGTATAAGAATTGACATTTAAGGCAAATAAATGTCAATATTTTGATTCGATGTCTCTTCTTAACACTTACAAACTATATTGGGTAATTTTACATTAAACGTATGAAATACAGGTCGAAGTAACAAATTGTGAATAGATACAGTGAAAAAAAAATAGAGAGACAATTTAAAAATTGTTAATTACGTGTGTTAAGTACCATAGTATTTGATGTAGGTTAAACTATTTGCAAGAAGTAAATACACTTAAATTCTTCGTTCTATCAAACTTTTAATATATCCTAAAAATGTATCTGGTTTCATTTTTATGTTTCTTTAAATAATATTTATTTAGGAAAAAGGTAAGAAAATAAATAGCGACAATGGACAATCCAACCAAAATAATGCTAGTAATTAAAAAATGTACGTATTAACTCTTTCCACTCTATAAAAAGTATTCTTCCAAAATGGCGATCACAATTATGATACCACTATTTTTATACTGTAATCTTCGTGGTATATACTTGTTACAAATGCTGTAGAAATATACTGCAAAGATTGTTTTTAATTAGTGCTAGCCAAAGCTTTATTCTGAAGTAGCTGTAATGACAAGCACTGTCGTGTCACTCTCGTCAAAGTAGCGGAAACGGTTTATTTTAATTATTTTATCAATCTGGAAGACATAGAGTATTATATTTTTTTAACAGTAACCTTCATACCTTTAAATCGGGATACTTTAAAGGACAAGTTTTACTTCGTCTTCATTGACATGATTGACATTGCGCAATTACCGCTAGTTTTAGTATTCTTCAACAGATTTTCTACTCGATTTTTTCAATTTACTGTGATGGACAGCATAATATCGAAAATTCATTTCTCTTCATTCCATACTGTTGATGTTGATGAAACATGGATTGGGACGCTATCCTGCTAATAAAAGTGCTGGAATGGTACAGACTCACGTTGTAAATCTGCATTTAAGTTAACTTTTCATCACAGGACTGATTTTCACCAATTATTGGTTTATGTAGAGGAAGAGTAGAAAGATAAGATTTATCCAGAAACGTATAGTGTAGCACTGTATCTCTAAGGACTCGATGTTTTGGGTAAGCGTTTTGCAGATCGAGACCCTTCTAAGCCAAAACGATTGTCTAAGGCTACCGGACGAAATTAAAGTTAACACACACAGTGTGTCCTAAAATTTTCCAGACTGATCCTATAAACAAAATATTAAGAACAGAAATGAGACTTTTGACCTATTTTTATTCGAAATAATCCCGCTAGACTCGACACTTTTTACAACGGCTGTAATAGTCATCAAAACAATTCTGAAAGTCCGCCTTTGCAATGTTAAATAGTCTGTCGCAGTCGCTTGAGGTTGTCCCTTTTACGTGTAATTTCAACATGGGGAACAGAAAATAGTGACACGAGATCAATCTGTGGAGTAAGCAGGATGGTTGAGCAGGACGATCAATTTAGAAGTCAGAAACTCCCGCACAATGATCGAAGTGTGTGCTGATGCATTGTGGTGCAAGAACGATCTTCACCTTGTTCTGAGTACCGAGGACAAACTCTGCATACTTGAGCAATGAGGCGTTTCAACACTTCCAAATAGAAACGTCCATTAACAGTAATACATTTTATGTTCTTTGTTTTCGAACTTCACGAGCTCCAACATGACCACGTCACACTGTTACAACTCACCGGATTCACTTAATACCACACTAAGACAGCAACGTGAAATTGTACCACTTTACAGGACGAAGTGTAGTCGTGCTTTCGAAACCTGCGGACATGTAGCGCCATCTATTGGGCGGTAATTTAACCAGTGCGGGAAAATTATGGACTTACTGTAAATAAGTGAAATTTGATAAAAGGTCAAAAATTTACATCCTTTATCACATCAATCCTCATACCTAAAATAAATCCCACTTAATGCTAATAGATCAATGTAGGCCAATTATTTTTAAATTAACATATTTTATTTACATGTATACATAATAAAAATAAAAGAAACATTTAAAAGTAATTAACTATGTTTTTGCACAGGCCTGCAGTTTTCTGGAAAACATGAAGCATTGTACCGGGAAGCGTCCAACTAGGACACATCTTTTATAAATCTCTTGATCAAAATTCTTTTTAAAACATCATCATTTCGACGAAAAACTCTTAAAAACAAACGTTTCACCACAAAATTTGAGACAAGATACTAGACAAATATACATGAAAAATACTACAAGATACACATTAATAAAATTATGTATGCTGGAAATAATACATAAATAGGAGAATAAAAGAAGGGCAGACATTTTCATGTAACTCCCCTCAAAATGTTATTGGGAGCTGTAGACCGCTGAAGCCACACCACGTTAGAGTTGATATGTTTGGTCAGATAATGCCCTTCGGTTGAATTATTCCTCAGACTCGGAAACCTCCTTTGAGATTGGAGTGATGCGGATTTACCGTCCGGTCATAGGCCTCCAGCACCCTAAAGCAGTTGCCGTGTCATTCTCAGGAAGCACTTAAATGAATTGTGAAGTTGTAAACCTGCTTCTAACTTTTACGGGTTGTTTGTTGCAAGCAACTTTTATCGAAGGAATGCATTTAATTCCTGGAAAGAGTCTTTAATTTTAATTGGAAATCTCTGTACTTGCATAAACGGAAACGATAATAAAAACATTAATGGCAGAACATGTGTAGTCTATGGAATTCATATTCCTGAAATGCTGCGTTTATAAAGTTAAAATATAACATTTTAGCATGAAAATTACACAATTTAATAATTTATTCCACATATTTTGCGAAAAATACACGAGGATGGGAAGAAGACTTTAAACGTTCCACTAAATGTGTTGAAATTTTATTCGCAGATGGAAGATGTATGGGAAAACTATATGAACAAAATTAAATGAACGTAAAACAAAATGCAGTAAATTGAAATAATATTTATTAAGAATTATAGAATGACTCTTCATGCTTTACAATATATATTGTTTGATCTGAAACACTTAAATTATGTATACAATGATGATACGAAGTTACATGATTGACTTGCAATGTTATTTTCTTTTTCACATTAATTTTAAAATTCTGCATTGATGTATCGGTGATGTACAGTGATTATAAATAAGGTAAAGCTAGGATAGTCTGCGCACAATTCAAAAGAATTGCAATAAAAAATCTAAATATTATTTTTTTGCTAAACTATCCATGAATATTTTTACTTCATTTGTTTTTTATGCATTTCCATTGCTATTTTGTTGTTATGTTGCAATTTAATCGAACAGTTGTAATAAAACCAAGAAAGTTATTTTGCGCAATCTCTCCTTACAGGGTTGGTGTGATTGCGCACATGGGTAGGGGAGATTGTTACTAATAATAGCTACAATTAAATTGTTAACATTAATAATTACACATAAATGACATTGCTGTAAGGTTTTTGTGAACAAATTTTAATGTATTAGGAGTGAATATTTCAACCTAATGCGTAAAGAATCAGAAAAAGGAAATAATTTTAAAAACGATTAATAATTTTTAATTAAAGGGAAAAAAATTAAAGAATCAGAAAAAGCAAATCCAGATAAGATTACAAAATAAAATTATGTAACTTAATAACACGTTTAACTTAAAATTAGTCCGTTTACATTTTTCACTCTTTTATGCAAATTTACCAATAAGCTGCGTAATCTCTCCTAGCATATAAACTAATGGGAACAATGCGCCATCTCTCCTAAGTATCAGATGCGCAAACTCTCCAATTTCGGTAGGAGAGATTGCGCGGCCTTTTAATTAAACAAAACCGCTACTAAAACGAACCGTTGATGTTTACATTGTTAGTCTTGATTAGTAGCTTATGAGAAATCGTTTAAGTTTAAAATATTTTGCACTATTGACATTGTATAGAAATTCTGATGAATAGCTATGAAAATTCAAGCACTTACTTTGGGAAAACAAAACAAAATAGCAATACTTTATCTCAGACGCTCAAAGCAATCAAAGTGCACTTTCAAGTAGACACTCCACTACTGTTGTTGTAGAACTACCTGAAGTCGCTGCGCTCTCACTCTACTCCTTCTCCCCGAACCTCTATGTGCGCAATATCTCCGACCGAGTCATCTCTCCTGGCTTTACCTTATATTTTACTCATATCCTATATTAGATTCTCATTCACTGTAATTCCATTAATTAACTCGAATATTAACTTTGCATTCAATATGTAATCCTTAGCTGTAATAAATTGCTAAAATACAAGCTCATCTTTTTTATTAAAGTCAATTATTATATTAA
Organism: Maratus michaelseni; assembly: GCA_963931845.1. NCBI lineage: Eukaryota > Metazoa > Arthropoda > Arachnida > Araneae > Salticidae > Maratus > Maratus michaelseni. The sequence goes on along the minus strand of OZ007588.1, from coordinate 147,643,010 downwards.
ATGTTATACTCTCGAAAACAAGTTTGGCCGAATGAGTTTGTTCATTTCCTTTTTCATATTTCTGAAAATGCCATATTCTAACTAATATATTTCAGTTTATATAATTGTCGTACAGAAATCGTAAGTATTAATGCACAGAAAAAATGCTGTCAATAAGATAAAGAAATTACTTCATCGGATGAAATTTAATAAATTGATTGCATTTATCTAAACTCAGATAGCATATCGGTAAATGTAACTGATTATCAAAAGAAAATAATATTTTTAGGTGTTGTTTGAAATATTGCATGGCTAACACAAAAAATAGATTTAGATTGTGGAAACCATGTATATTTGGTATCACTGTTAAATTTTATCCTTGAGTTACAGACGACTTCCATGGTAAATAGCCGGCCTTTACCAGTCTGAGCAGTTGGTTCGATAATCCCGCTGCCTTCGGTGGCGTATAACACAGCATTGCCAATCCTATAAATCTTAATAAAAACCTATTTTAAAATAAGCGTTTTAATGAAACAAGCTGTAAACATCTTCAATGTATGCAGGTTTTCGTAAAACACACGTTTTTATCTTAACAGTTTTAATCTTACTTCATTAAAATGTTGGACACAAGGGCAAAACGATGTTCTATAATGAAGGGGAAAAAATCATTTGTCATTTTATGCAGGTTTTGGTTTTAGACAGATTCCATCTGAATATGATTAACCCAACAGTTCCATAGACAGTCAAAGAATGGAACCACGATGCTAAAAGTATATTTCTCATATTATAAAGGTTTCAGTTACAGATTGGTTTCATTTTAACAGGTGGTTTCCCCTTGTTTTAGTAAATTGTTACATAAATGGACGACGTCCGGCTCTATGCTGCAGAAAAATGTTGTTTTTATGCACGTTTCCTGTATGTCTGCTCTCTCTCGTATCTGAGTGTCGTCTGTCTGTCTACCTGCTATATGTTGTCTGTCTACACTCTGTCAGCTGTTTGTATGTTATCTGTCTGTCTGTTCTCTGCCTGCTGTATATTTGTCTTTTGTCTGTATGCCTGCTGTATGACTCTCTGATGTCTGCCTGCTCACTATCTGCAGTCCTTCTGTCTGCTGTCTGTTTACACTTTATCGGCTATATGTATGCTGTCTGTCTGTCTGCTTTCTCTGTTATCTGAACGCTGTATGTTTGTCTACTGTATGTCTACTGTATGACTCTCTGCTGTCTGTATGACTTCACTTTCTCCTGTCTGACTGCTGTATGTCTGTCTGTGGTATGACTCGCTGCTGTCTGTCTGCTAACTATCTACAGTCTCTCTGTTTGTTGTCTGTTTACACTTTGTCGGCTGTTTGCATTCTGTGTCTGTCTGTATTTCTGACGTCTGTACATCTATATGCTGCCAACTGTCTGACTGCTGTCGGCTTTTTACGGGGATCTGTCCGCAGTCTGTCTTTTGACTGCCTGCTAAACATCTACTGTCTGTCTACACTGTCTGTAGGCCTGCTAAACATCTACTGTCTGTAGGCTGTCTTTATGATGTCTGTCTGTCTGCTGATTATCTGTATGCTGTCTATCTGTCTGATATCTGTTTTATGTCTGTCTTCCTGCTCTCTATGCTGTCTGACTGTCTGCCTGATGTCTTTCTACACTTTGTTGGCTACTTGCATGCTGTCTGTCTTTCTTTGTGTGCTGTAATTCTCATATGTGGCTATTTCCTGTCTGTCTTCTCTTTTTGCTGTGTGACTCTCTCCTATATATTTGTCTACTGTATTTGTGCCTGCTCTCGCTGCTGTTTTTATGTCTGCTGTCTGCCAGCTGTATGTCTGTTCTGTCTGCTCTCTGTCTGCTAACTATCTGCACTATGCTGTGTGTATGTCTGCTATCAGCTGTCTGTCTACACTCTGTCGGTTGTCTGTCTATACTTTGACGGCTGTCTATCTACACTCTGTCGGCTGTCACTCTTCAACCGTTCTGTCTACTGTCTGTCTCTCTGTTATCTGTCTACCAACTCTCCCTGCTGTGTCCCTTTCCTCTCTAACTGATGACTGTCTGCCTGCTTGTTTGCTGTCTATCTACGCTCTATCAGCTGAATGTACGCTTACTGTCTGTCTTTCTGCTATCTGTCTACACCCTGTCGGCTGTTTATCTGTCTTTCTGCTATCTGTCTAAACTATGTCAGCTGTCTATCTGTCTGCTGTCTGTCTGTCTACTTTCTGTGTGCCAACTCTCTCTGTTGTCTGTCTGTTTCCTGTCTGCCCGCTAACTGTGTGCCATATCTTTGTCTGATATCTGCTGCTTGTCTGTCTGACTGAAACAACATACTGAAATTACATTATCGTCAGCGTTCAACAAACCGCGAATTTAACATATACTCATTTCATATATTCGTATTATTTTGTGAGACTCTGTAAAATAAATATAAATGCTATATACACCCTCTTCAAGAAAAAGGCATGCTGTGCCTTGTAAAACCTTAACGTGTTGTAAACCTTACTAAAATTTCATTAACGTTGGCATTCTACAAATCCCATATTTAACATACATTCCTGTCATGCATTCGAATTATTTTGTGGGGCCCTGTAAAATAACTAAGAAAACATGCTGTAGGTGACTATAACAACCCTATAGTTGCATTACCGTCAGCGTTCTACTAATCCCACAATTAACACATATTCGTTTAATCATATACTTTATTTGTTTAATCATTAGTTTCACAAAATCGTTTCATAAAGTCTTTTCTTAAAATCGTTTCTTAAAGTATTTTCATAAAATTGTTTTATAAAGTCGTTTCATTAAGATTATATATATACATATATATATATGAAGGGTAGATTCATAAATCATATCATTCTGTGTCATTTTAATACAATACTAGTTTATCTGATATCTGTAAATTTTTTTAAATTGTAATTATGTTTTTCAAATACATAATTTTCATTTCATGCTTTGATCAAATTTACTTTCAATACATAAATATTAAAACATATTGTATTTAATAACGCAAAAATAAATAAACTTAAAAATAACCCCTTTTTTATTCGCTAATTGAATTTTTCAGGCATTTGGAAAAAACCTACTCGAAAAGTAATTTTTCAACATGATAAAAGCATTGAAAGTTGTAAATTACTATCCTTTGCAGTTTTGGAGGAAATGTCAGAACCTAATTTAATAAAGAAACACTAAATACTTTTGCTATCAACATAGCATGTTGTTCAGCCTAATATATATATATATATATATATATTATTTTGAAATATTTCTAAAGAACTGGATCAAACAGGAGTAATAAAGTCTTTCATAAAACATACATGTTACAGCGAAATAATATTTTACACTTGAGATAATGTCCCATAAACAAATATATTTTATAATAAAACTGTGCCTACTTTTTTGAAAAAAAATGTAGGCATGTACAGGGTGTCCCACAAGGTACGCAGCGTCTAATATGTGCAGATTCGGATAGAGCACGTCAATATGAGTATTTTGAATGGTAACATGTGAGGTCCCCGAATATAGCCGAAAGTTCTGAATAAACATGATTTTCACTTGTTTTTTCTTCATTTCTTGTGTTTTTCATATGTGTTTTTCGTCACACCTTACTTACACTGTCACGCTATATTCGGTGACCCAACATGTTACCATTCAAAATACTCATATTGACGTGCTCTATCCGAATCTGTACATATTAGACGCTGCGTACCTTGTGGGACACCCTGTAGCTGTAGGAAAACTAAACGGGTGTAGCTGACTGATTTTACTAATACTTAAATTGTAATACAAGATGTGCGTTATGCTACTTCATATGCACTTACAACAATTCATAAACAGTTTTTAAAAATATTATTATCTAATTCTTTAAAAAAAAGGTTTTGTTTGAATTTTGACATGGATGCTGCATATCTTATACATATCACATTTTTACACAATGCATATGAAAGTTTATGATTTCGCTACCCGTCTGGTTCTCAATGGTAATTGAATTCTGCGAGATGAGTGTGAAATTTAAATTTTGCAATGTCTAAATCTCAATACGTTACATCAAGCTAGCTACTTACAAATTCAAACACTGTCTAAGACTTTCACTGGTATATACCGCTGAGATTATTTCTGATGGATTTTTTTTCATTAATTACCATATCTGAATCTGATTCAGTTTCATCTAGCTCATCATTCCATCATGACTGTTAAGTCCGTTTTATGGCATGTAAAATCAATTGAATTTCTAGTTCTGATATGAAAGAATCTTTAAAGATACTGCGTGATCATTAATGCAGTGTAGGTCTGGTTTGATGACATTCCAATCCCTGGAGTACTTGGCAAAATGCTGTGACTTATAAAAAATACTACTCAAAAGTCCTTTTATATAGTCCTTTTACATAGTTTTATTTAGCTTTCGTAGAGTTAAAGCAGTAAACATATATAGAATTAACATCAAATATACAAGGTGATTATAATTAAAGTCCGACTTTCAAAATACTGTAAAAAAGGAACCACTGGTCAGAATGACTTCAAATTTGAATTGAATATACTGGAAGAAGGGAGAAACGGTATGGAATTAGAAAGCAAAAGTTCCAAAGTGTATTAATAGATGGCGCTGTAAGCTTCATAACGAAAGTGGATTCGGCTACAAGTGACATTTTTAATCAAAATACGACGTGTTTGGCATGGGTTGCACTGTAAACCAAACGTACTGTTCATTGCACATGAGTGTTTCGGTTGTTTGACGGAAAAAATGACTTTCAAATCAGTCAACAATTGTGGTAGTGTTAGGGGAAATCCCATCCACCACGGTAAGGTCGTACCACATTGGATGGAAAAAATCGCTTTTTAATTGTTCTTGGGCCAAAAACCGCATACAAAGCACATAATGATTCGGTTTTTAATTGCTCATGAGTGTCTTTAAATTTGCATAGTATGCTGCTTACAGCGCCATCTATTGATAAATATTGGAACTTATTTCTTATGCCATACCATTTCCCCCTTCTTTCAGTATATTCTGTTCAAATTTGAAGTCCTTCTGATTAGTGGTTCCTTTTTTACAACATTTTGAATGTGGGACTTTAATTATAATCATCTGTACGTAAAACAAGAGGTGGGGATAGTGCTTGAGATAATTTTTCTATAGATAGATTATATTTGTAAAATCTAGTAGGCATTTCCAACAGTGTGCGGCTGCCAACAGTGAGAAAGAGTCAACTGTAAGAATGATATTGACAAATCACAAAGTATGGTAATTTATAATATTCATATAGACATAAGAAAATTTGCGGAAAAGCATATGCATTTATTGATGTTATACGAGCAAAAATTACCAGTTTCGGCTAACACAATAATAAAAAAAAATATTATTATGACATGGTTACCAAAATTGCAATTCTTAAAGCGCAAAATTTTCGTAAAGAGTTCGTTGAGAGAACTAAAATGAAAAAAAAAGTTTGCGTAGTCAAAACAGGTGTCGTGTATTATTAACAAAATGTATAAACTCACAAGGAAATAATGCTCAAAATGTATGTAGATAAATACTTATTTCTAAGGAACACTAAAATGAATATGAATAAAATTCAGGTCAGTAATAAAAATACATATGTTAAATATATTTTTGAACATTTAATTTTTAATCAGATAGTATTTTCTACGGAATTGATTCTACGGAAAAATATTTTAACGCTACTCGACAATGAATTTATTTCGTTTTTATTTTTCTTAACATTATTGGATATGACGAACTCTCAATGATTAATATTTTACTTAATTTCCAAAAATATTTTTTCTCTTTTGAAGATTTTTGAATACAATATAGGTATAAGACACGTCAATATATATGAATGAAACATTGAATTGCCCAGTTTAATTTTCAAATGCCTTCTAGTGTTGTAGCTTTCAAAATATTCGTCAAAATTAATATCTGATCATGCTTGTAAAATTATTAATTTTATTAATGTTTTACTTTCATTTTGATCATTAGTATTTCTACAAATAAGATAGGCAAGCACTAATCTAAGTTTAAAAGCTTGTGAGATAAAAGGGAAATTATTTAAAATATTTTCACTTTATGTTCTTAAAACATTTATTCCGTTAGATTTAATCTAAAATATTCTCAGTAAATACCTTAAAGAGAATTTGTTACGTTTTCTTTCATTTAGTCTTATACTCACTTTTACTAAAATATGTTTAGAAAATAAACTTTCGAATAGAAAAGTTTTCTAAGGATAATTTAATAACTACATAGCGCAATATTATGTAATTTTGGATTTTCAGATTTAAAGCACTCAGAAATGTTTAAAAAAATCATGGGTTACAAATCATATTTTGTTTCAAATAGGAATTTCAAAATACAGGGTATACCTGAAATCATAGGAAAAACTGTAAGGGAAGATCAAGTACACATAAAAAAGCAATTTTGGTATAGCAGTGAAGGTTCAGAAATGAAAGGTGTTAGCGGAAAACGAAAGAATGCGCTGGAAATGAAAACAACCGTTTGATTGCCATAACAATTCTAAAAATTACTCAAATGTTGCACCACTAACATCTATACAGACTTGGCAGATACTGAAAGTCTTACAATGAGGTCATCATGATAGTGAATTGGCGTCTCTTAGATGAGGCCTACAGGTGAACTCATAAGCAAAAAAGTTGAGAATTGATAAATAGGATAAACGTGTTGGCCAAGCGACTAATCCGCCTCATCCAATCCATCAAACGGCAAATGTGGCATCGAGGTAATTACGGATATTGATGCTGAAATGGGCTGGAACCTCGTCGCGCTGAAACCACATGGTATTCCGAACGGTAACTGAAACATTATCAAGTAATTTCGGTAATATCTCTTCCAGGAAGGAAAGTGCTATACATTACACCATTGAGTCGTTTTGAGAGCAAGTAGGAACCAATAATGATATCGTGCACAATACCCGCCCACACATTAACGGAGACCTGCTTCTGGGAAGAATGTGGACGTGTAGCATGTGGGCTAGAGGTGGCCTACATATGCAAATTGTGGAAATTGAAAACTCCATCACGCGTAAATGAAGCCTCATGTGTGAAACGCACATGTACATAGTATCTTGGGGACAATATACGTTACTGCACAAACAAACGACAGAAATCTACACGCTGAGGGAGGGTAATCATTCATAGTCAGTGCTTGCGTTCTCTGTAAATATTATAGAAAAGTCTTTCATCGTGCAAAATTTTCCACACGGTGCTTTTACTTACATGCGTAGTTCGTGCTTGGATTACCGTCAACTTCAAAGAGAATACGTTCGTCCAATTGTGGAATTCGTATGTTTCTGGAGCCACCCGTATCCTGCATTGTGACATGAAGTGATCCGTTCTCACAAAGCTGCCGATGTAAACGCAGAAACTTTTTGTGATACGACATTGTCCTATTGGGGAAGTGTTTACGATATAATCTTAGCGCCGCTCTAACCCCAGCCCGTACATAAGATGTATGTCTGCTTTCTCAACGGGCATAAATTCGTGCATCACGTTTGAAATACGACTTTCAAATTCAGGTGACTGCTTGCAACAGAGGACTGCATCGTCCTGTCCTCTACCGGCAAAAATGCACGGCTATCATTCCACCGAGACTTCCAGGGCTTTGTTACTGCTGACGGTCGGACGATTGTACCTAACCATTCTTAGCAAGACATTCAAGCAATGATGTCAATAAAACGCTTGTTTTCATTTCCTCCCCATTTCTTGTTTTATCCCCAACGCTTTTGATTTCCGACACCACATTGCAATACCAAAATTTCTTCTTTATGTGTACTTTACCTTTTCTTACAGATTGGCCCATGTGTTCAGGGCAGACTGCATACATTACTTGAAATTAATAATGAAGAAAATATTAATTGTAATTTAAGAATTTTTTTAACAAAATTCGATTTTTGTAGCTTCAAACATGCCAATCTAAAAACAACTCATTCCATATAATAAGAACACACATTTTATTGGACAATTAAACACACTAAACCAACATGAGTGAATAATTGACCTGGGCCAGGACTCGAACTTGGGACCTGCAGCGTCCGAAAGTCTGGCGACAAAGTATTCTGCAGATTCAATCTAGAAAGGTCTCATACATAAGATCCTTCAGCTGCTCCCACAAAAAGAAATCGGGACATGAAAGATCTGGCGAGCGCGGTGGCCGAGCTACAGGACCACCTTGCCCAATCCATTGGTTTGGAAATATTATATCCAGAAAGTTACCCACGTCTTGTACATAATGGACTGGTGCTCTATTTTTTTGGAACATTTTTACCCGTCGGATGTGTGAGGATCGGCTTTCAGCATGTCAGGCAGCACTTGGTGCAGAAACGTGAGGTATTTATTTTTCACATCAAAGCGTTCTGGCAGATGATAAGGTCAGAGTACGTGTTCTCCGATTATTTTTGCCCAAACACTGATAGAAAAGTATCGCTGATGATCATGTGGACTTACATCCGCCTATACATGTTGATTGTGGATGTTAAATTCACCTTCACGTGTGAAGGTACATTCATCCGAAAAAAGCACAGTTGCCCCAAACTTTGAATTTACCGCGTTCTGCTGCAGAAACCAGCGGGTGAACTCCACACGCCGAGGATAATCCCTTTTGAGTCAGTTTCTGTACTCATTGAACATAAAGATGCAAACGTTCATCCTTCAGCACTTGCCATGTCGTGGAATGTGATGCATGTAATTGCCTAGTCACTGTTTGTGTACTTGTGCTTGGCTTATCAGTCACCATATACAGAATGGTTTTTTTTCCACATCTAACGTTCCGTCCGTCTTTGCACTATCAGCTTCCGACTTGGATGCGAGAAAGGATCACGTATCACACAACTGTAGGTTCAAGCGCTCAAATGTTTTACGGTAGGGCAACTGCCTTTAGGGATACAGCTCTCCGTACAATCGTTGAGCCCCTGAGCCATTTCCATTTGCAGTTCCGTAGATAAAATACATAACAGACTTTTCCCTATTAGTGAATAGCGACATCTACCGATACGTTCCTTTTATGTATTAATCGCGGCGAAATTTTGCATGCGAGTACTTCTTCCCAATATCACATTTGCATGCTATCAGTGCCCTATAACTCGCAACAGTAATGGAGCTTTAATGTTTGCATGGACCAAGTTTCCAAATGCACCAGCACCTTTGCGTTTTATTTCTGGCCATGCATTCTTTGACGAAAGTGGTTTATTTGGATGGGTACTATCAACTCTTAAAGTTTTGCCCATCTATACTAATATTATAAAGGAGTAAAGATTGTTTTTTTGTTTGTTTGTTTGTTTGTTTGTAGGGGTAATCACTGAAACTACTGAAGCGATTTCAAAAGTGATGGTGCCAAATTGATGGTGACAATCCCTGCTCCAACATAGGCTATATTTTATGTCGGTGTCACTACCCCAGGGGGGTGCAAGAGCGAAAAACGTTCTAAAATTTCGAATTTTTGTATACTGAAGGAGATAGAAACATCAAATTTGGTATGGTAGTTACTTATAAGATGTAAATGCTCTCTAAGAACAAATTCTAAAGACATTCGAAATTTAAAAGGGTGCTATGAGGGAAAAGCGTTCTAAAAACATTCTAAATTACAATTTCTATGGAATCTCAGGAACTACAGAACTGTTTTTAAAAGTGATGCTGGCAAATTCATGGTGACAATCCCTGTTCCAACATAGGTATATTTTATGTCGATGCCACTACCCCCAGAGGGGTGCAGGAGCGAAAAACGATCTAAAATTCCGCCTTTTTGTATACTGAAGGAGATAGAAACATCAAATTTGGTATGGTAGTTACTTATAAAATGTAAATGCTCTCTAAGAAAAAATTCTAAAAACATTCGAAATTTAAAAGAGTGAGATGAGGGAAAAGCGTTCTAAAAACTTTCTAAATTACAATTTCTATTGAATCTCTGGAACTACAGAACCGATTTCAAAAGTGATGGTGGAAAATTGATGGTGACAATCCCTGCTCCAACATACGCTATATTTTATGTCGGTGCCACTACCCCCAGGGAGGTGCAGGAGCGAAAAACATTCTAAAATTTCGATTTTTTGTATACTGAATAAGATTGAAACATCAAATTTTGTATGGTAGTTACTTATAAGATGTAAATGCTCTCTAAGAACAAATTCTAAAAACATTCGAAATTTAAAAGGGTGAGATGAGGGAAAAGCGTTCAAAAACATTCTAAATTACAATTTCTATGGAATCTCAGGAACTACAGAACTGTTTTCAAAAGTGATGCTGGCAAATTAATGCTGACAGTCCCTGCTCCAACATAGGCCATATTTTATGTCGGTGCCACTACCTCCAGAAGAGTTCAAGAGCAAAAAACGTTCTCAAATTTCGATTTTTTGTATACTGAAGGAGATAGAAGCATCAAATTTGGTATGGTAGTTACTTATAAGATGTAAATGCTCTCTAAGAACAAATTCTAAAAACATTCCAAATTTAAAAGGGTGACATGAGGGAAAAGCGTTCAAAAACATTCTAAATTACAATTTCTATGGAATCTCTCTAGAACTACAGAACCGATTTCAAAAGTGATGGTGGAAAATTAATGGTGACAATCCCTGCTCCAACATCCTCTTTTATAAAAAGCTATGCGTTGCTGATGACTGGTTATTCGCTAATCCTTGCCACAGATTAATCTCGGAAGATGAAACATTTGGAGTTACTGAAAAAAAATAATAGCTCAAAAAGTATTTGTTGGAAAATTGTTAGACAAACTGAATTTGAAGGGTAAAAAAATGTATTATTCTTGATATAATTTTAAAATCTAATGATTATGCCGTTTTTCCAATATTGAATTTCAAAAATTACCAAATTTCACAATAGCGTATCACAACTTCCGTGTAAAAAGATAATTATAAGGGCTACGTGTCCTGACGTGTATATTGGCTATAGCACGAATCACAAATTATAGTACCCTTATTATTCTCTTAAAATATAAAAGTGCAGTATGAAATGTCAATATTTTGTTTGATTAAAGGTACGTTACAAGAAATTGACCAGCGTAGCGGGCGTAGCTTTCTAGTATTTTATAAAATACCCTGTATAGACTGTTTTTAATAGTAATGTGAATATGTAAACTGTATGTTACGAAACAAAATAGTCAATTCATCTTTTGTTTTAGATTTATTCTTGTTCCGCTCTTCGAATTCATTAAGAATTGGATCTTTTTCTATCGGAAGCATTAATTTATCGATTTTTGCAACACGGTTTTAGCGTTTACAATCTAAAAATGTCTTTTCAAAATTGTAGCTGTGCCAAAACCAAACACAATATCTATTCCCAATTGCAATTCGAATTATGATTTATTATCTCTTATGCTTCAAAATATTTATAATATTAAAATATTGATTTATTATAATTTTGTATATGTCTGCGCGTTTCTGATATTTTGATTCCATACTAATTATTAGTATCTTTATAGTGGAAAGTATTGTGCATTAAATAAAGTATACTATACACTTTGAAGATAAAAGGAATTACTTTGATAAAATTTCTAGTAGATCTTTTATAAACATTTATTCCGCTTGTTTAAATCTTGAATATTTTCACCGAATGTCTTTAATAGCATTTGTTACTCTCTTATTTTATTCTTACAGTTCCTTATTCAACTTTGCAAGAAATTGATAACATAATTAACTTTCTAATAGAAAATCGATAGAAAAGTATTATATTAAGACTACATTTAAGGTTATGAATTATGTGAGTCTCTTTATGAAACATGCACTTTAAAATAAAATTAAAGATTGGAAACATTGATAAACTTAAAGTTTGTCATAAAATGTATCGGAATACTAACAATTTCTGAAACGAATGAAGCACTTGAATAAAATTTTATTCAACATATATTCTGTAAAGTATATTTTTAAATCATTAAACTAAAAGAGAAATCATTTATTGATATGATCAAATAGTGCAATATTTCTTTCATAGATTTTATTTGAAGATATGAATGAGCTCAAAATTTTAAATCTGTTTCTGGATTTTATTTTCTCTTTTCTTTTCTTTAAGTGTGCACACGTATTATATAATATAACCAGAAACTAAATGAAAATTAACTTGAAAATCAAATTCAAGAAAATAGCATATAAATTGCAAGAAATGTTGGTTGTTTCCAACATCAAATAATGTTTTTGAGACATGAAACTAAATGAAAAAAAATAAAAAATAAAACACAAACAAATAATACATGTAATAAATATGAGTACTCCATAGGTGAACAAACAAAAAAAATTAACGTGAAATTAAATACCATTTTTTTTTTTTAATCGAATGTAAACTATTCTAAAATGGCATGAGAATGAATAAACCTGGAAGATTAGGAAATGCATGTTTCTGTGATGTTTGTCTAAGGAAAAAAAATTAACTGATAAACAATTTAGAAATCATATGTCATGTGTGTTCATTTATTATTTTTTTTTATTAAGAAAAATGTAATTATGAGAACATATTAGATGTATATTGAAAATTTAACAAAAGTTTAGAGAGGAATTTAAAAAAAAAACGTAAATTGCGAACTACGAAACAGGCAACATTGTAAAAGAAATACATTGTGAGTGTGTGTGAGTGCAACTTGCGCTAACATCATAAATTTGATGCTATATGTACATGATCTGTACCAGGCGAAGTATGCACGAGTCTGTAAGAAGAGAGGAGGTGTACACCTGTTTGAAGAACAAACAAAATTCGTGAATAAGGAAATCTTATCACGTGAACAGTGTTTTCAGTGGGTGAAAACAGCAAAAACGAAAAGTAAAAATTCTTTTTTTTTTATAACGATATGTCAAAAGAAAAACAGATAAAAATTTTATAGCATAGCAAATGAGTATGATATTGCAGTAAATGTGTATATGTGAAACATTGAATTAAAACATTGAATGATATTGCATGTAGTGAAATATGAAAAAAAAAAACAATAGAAAAAAACATAATAGAAGTCCTCTATGTATTTAGATATTTTGAGAGGGAAGGGTTAATTTAAATTGAGAAAAGAGAAAAAAAATGTTCTTATAACTGTAAATGTAAAGAAAGGAGCATCTGACATGTAAACATGTTTAGTGTAAAATGTTTAGTACGAAGTACCTCATTGAGAGTATCTCAATTGTTTTCCTTTTTTTGAAAAAAAGAGAGGGTGGTAATTAAGATGAAAAAGGAAGGACAGTTATTATAATTTTAAGCGTATGTAAAATAAAAACAAGAAAAACACAAGTACTGAACCTAAGTGGGACAGAAAAAGTCAACGGTATGTGTGTAAACAAAACCCAAAAGTTTGAGTTTTCTATGAACCACAAATAGCATACACTATACGATGAACTAACGTGTGTGTGTGTGTGTGTATATATAATCTATGAACTATGCTATGAGAAAACTATGAGCAACGATTTCCGTGTATACAAAAAAACCCCAAAAAAACAAAAAAACAACAACTATGAACTATTATATGAGCAACTATGAGTAACTATGAGCGAATTTCCCTATATACACAAAAAAAATCACAAACAATGAACTACTTGTATATAAAAAAACAAAAATAATACCGTCGAAAATGTCTATCAACCAGTACCTATATTGATTTTTCTCTCTTTTTTTAAAAAACAAAATTAAAGATGTGGTAAAGAGGAAAGCAAATATAATGGCCTTCTGAGTCAAATGTGGCAAACCAAATGAGAAAAAAAAATATATTTATAAGTCTGTGTATAAAGATAAGAAAAAAAAATCTAGTAATTAGAACAAATGTTAGGACTATAAATTGAAAAAGAAAGTGCTTGCTTTACCTCGCCATAAGAATAGTTTACAACATTAATAAGATAATATAACTATATTTTACCTTTACCTGTTTTTGTTTATAGACCTAAAAACAAGAACCTGAGTTGTCGTTAAACTTATACTAGGAAAAATGATGCGAAGACATCATCGAGAGTGAAATTATTATAGGTTGTCTCCCCTATGCATGTGTAAGCTGTAGACTACGCATAAAAACTGAAGAGTACACTCAAAATAATGTGAAAGAAGATGTATAAAATATAATAGCATTAATAAACATTTAAGGTTGCTTGATAAAAATATTCAGTACACTACCTAAACTTGAGAAATCACGAGCGTAGATATCAAGTAAAAAAATTTTGCCATTATATTGGAGTAGAGGAATGTATTGAGTCAACAGTAAAAAAAAAAAAAAAAATGGGACAATGTAAATAAAAGTGTATATAAAGTAACATAAAAGGTATGTTAAATCGAGCAAATTAAGCAACTAGGTTTTGAGAAAAAAAATGTTTTGAAGAAAAGAAAATGTGTAATGTTCATGTGAACCGAGATACATATTTACCTAGAATATTAAATTTTGACTACCAATGGGATATTTGACAGTGTGCGTGTAAAGTATTGAGTGGTCACAATGAATGAAATTAGCATTGAATTGAAATGACATTGCATGTGTGACATTAGTGAACATCAAAAACATTGAACTGTAAACGAAATGTGTAAATAAATAAAAAGGGCACTGTTTTCGTATCTCAATAGTGTGTGTAAGAATGTTAATTGAATGAAAAAGAAAAAGCTGAGTGTTTGAATACATATAAAAAAATTGTAATATTTAAGTAAGTTTAAATACTTATTTAAATTTATTATGAACAAAAATATATCCCTATGAACATGCATGTAACATATTCCATTTTCAAATCAGCAACAGGCCTTCTTGCTGAATGAAAACAAAATATTTATTTCTGACATAAAGTTATTCCGCGAAAATAACTCAATGAAAGAATAACATACATGAAACACAATAAGAAACGAAATAAGAATGCAGTTGATTAAATTTTGAATTTTAAGCTCGACAATATAAAGGGTTTGTATTTATGAATTGAACAGACGTGATAACCGCAAGTGTAGATGTATCGTGTCGTAGAAATGTTGACTGGGGAAAAAAATGTAAGATGCGGGAAGTCTGAATGGACTTTAGAAAAAGGGAGTGACCGGCATTATCAGTTTAATATGAACAAGCTATAAACTCGTGATCATTCATTCTTTTTTCGTGAAATCTAAAGCTTAAATTTAACATAAATTGAGTGTCTCGGATTCAGAATAAATTAACATAGGGAGATTGTAATTGGCAAAATAACTGCTAAGATAAAATATTGATTGAACTGAATTTAAAATCAATTCTATAATAATTATTATTATTCCTTTTTTGTGGAGTCTCATTACTAATTTTAAAACACATCACACTATAAGAAGTGTGAATGAAAAAAAAATCACACACTTACATAAAGATAAACTAGAATATATATATAATAAACGTTGAAACACTTTAAAAATATATAATTGTAAATAATAAAAAAAATATATGAAATAGTTGCAAAATATATGAGCATAAACATATATGTATAATAATATGCATGATTTAACTTCAAAGGAGTTTATAAGAGAATGGTCAAAGTGAATGTGCCCAAAAACTTAAAATTTCGCAATATAATATATTACAATATATGAAAACTAGAGTAAAATGCTTCATTTGTAAGGTATGTAAAAAAAAATATCAATATCCATACATTATATGTGTTATATTTATCAAATACAAAACCCAACATAATAATTATGAACTTAAAATAAGATAAACAAAAGTATTTTGTATTATTAAGTTAAACTGTTAGAAAAAAGTAGGTGCAGAGGGACAAGAAAATTCTTTGCAGTTAAATTCTTAAAAGAAAATTATAGACCAGCTATAGATTTAATCAAATAAGAAAAACACCAAAAGAATCAAATGCAATTCATGGCCGTCAGACAGACACAATTGCACTATCTGTGAATTGCACTATGTCACACTGTATTACTTTTTTATTATATTAAAAACTGAAAACTAAGTGATAAAAGCAAAAAAAAATTAATCTGAAATTTTGCAGTACCTTTGTAGGTTTCAAATAAAAGTTTTAATAAAATTGAACCTTTACAATTTTTTTTTTAAATATGCATTTTTTTGCTTAAACTATGTGTAAATTTTATTCAACGAAGCACACACATTTCTTTCAACAATATTAAAAAGAATACTACAAAAGTGTGTATTTTCAACCAAAACTCGACTTAATAATAAGTAATTATGCATTAGACCATTTTTTAAATTATGCAAGATACACATGAAATAAAATACCTATCAAATAGAAAAAAACATATAATAAACAGTACACATAAAATTTTGTAGTGCCGAGGAGTTTTTTTATATATACAGGGAAAATAAGACAAATTTTTCATTTCGGCATGGTATTTTGTTTTGTTGCTAATTGATAGATTATAATAAAGAAAAGTCCTCTTTTTTTACATCAATTAGCACAAATAGTTCAGAATCTTATTTTTTTTTAATTCTCTCATTATCTCAAAAGAGGTAAAAAGACTATAGTTGTAAAAGATATAGTCACTCATGCAGTCTTTCTATGAGTCCTAGTGTCAATTTGAGAAATAAGATTTTTTTATCGATACACACAATAAAAGTATAAAAATTTCGTTAGAAATACTATGTAGCACATATAAAAGAAAGAGAAACAAAATCATATAAAATATAAAGCCATTTTATAAAACTAGAAGCAGAAATTTAATGAAAATGTAAATATTGCTTGAGTATGACACTACATAATAATATCAAACTTTAAATAAGAGTTTAAACTACATTGTCTATTCCTGTAAAAATTTTCTTTTATGAAAGACAAGTTCTTTTTTTTTGTCGTTCAAGTTCCGGTAGGACTATCTTTCAAACAGCAGAGAACCAATTACAGATCTTATAATAAAAGTCTTACCTTTGGAATAGCCTTTCATGAATTTAATGCAAAATTAATACACACATTTCACTTTAATTAAAAAAATGGTTGTAGAATTGAAATATCAGCCCTTTCTATCTTTATTAAATTGGGCTCTGAATCTTTGATTAGCTAATGCGATATTTACTTTTTTTTAACTGATTGAGTATACGTAAAACTTGTGTGAGGTAAGAGAAGGTCGTTGATCTTCGATGAATCATCTTTAAAACGAAAACACTTGAAATCTTTACCGATTATCAGCACTTCACTTTCGAAAATAGAGAACAGTTAGTTTTTTGGTATGTTAGGGATAATTTTCTTGAAAATTTGGCACTGCACTGGGGCTTGTTGACATCTTTATAAAGTCTCTGTCAGAACGAAAGACGGGGTGTCCACAGGTGCGACTTTCAACAGTCAAAAATATTATTCAAGAATCAAGATCCATGGATTTCGAAGTTTCTCTCGAGAAGAACAGTCTAGCTAATGATCGCTGAGCCGGCATAAAGCACATACAGAGTTCCACGGAGAGTGCGGTCAAAGGTGAGAGAGAGAAAATGCGCTCAGTTTGTCGGTTGACCGGGGAAAATCTTGAATGCGCGTACACTGATTCAGAATACGGTGTAGAGTTGAAAGTTCGTAGAAAATGTAGTTTGACAGTCTGTCTAAAAATAGTATCCTTATGTACTATTGTGAGACGAAGATGCAGGGCTATTCAGCAGGAGAACTAAGATAAGCGTTGAAATCCGTCAGAAAAGATTTTATTTTGGTAGAATAAATTAAGTGAATTTTTTTACGATGTTTTTTTAATCTAAAAAACCCTCCTCTCCAGTTAAAGATGCTTGTGAGCGGCTGATGTACCAAGTTTATGTGACGTTGATTGTTGGAGTATAATTCCACCTCGGTTGGGCTGCAATAAAATAATTTGATTAATATCCAGGGAAACAGATCGCAGAGAGTGGATGGATACAAAGTCAGGAATTTCTGGATAAACAAATATTTTTATTATAAGATGAATTTGACCACGGGTTCAGGTACAAGCATCCATAGGCATAAAAATGCCCCAGAGCACTGGAGAGGAGGCACGAACGATTACATGTTTTTAATCACAGACAAGCAGCGAGAAAATCTGAGCTGTTACATAATTTTTTTTCGTGGTTACAGTGCAGTCATGGCGATAATTACATACGCCAATCAGCCAGATAACTTACTGTTTTGGCGAGAAAAACGTGATGAGAAACAGATGGTGCTGTCCGTTAATGATAAGCCTATGGGGGAGAGATGAAGGGAAAAAAATGAATTTATTCGCCAGAAAGGAGATATGGAATTTTGGTAAAGCAGACAAAACCGCATGGGGCCTTTCTCATGGGGTTAGCTTAAAAAATTGAGAAGTGGCAATAAGAATAGAATTAGTACGTTAGAGATATTATATATTAAAGGCAGCTGGACAATTGGGAAAAAAATGAAATACGTTAAAAGGAATGAAACCTTGACGAGCAAAAGTGTAGGCGTAAAAAATGTAAGTAAAGTTTAGACGCCGAAAGAAAAGAGCTAATTGTAATGGGAATAAGTTCTTTTTCTTTTTTTTATAACAACATGATTTATGTGGTGAGGGAAGAGATCCGAATGAATTAAAGAACGCTTAATAAAAGAGAAATACAGGGAGTAGCTAGATTTTATAACACGTAAAATAAAGTAATTTTAAAGAAAGAAAAATTTAGAAGAAGGAAGGGGATGGGGGAATTAATTTTAAGAAAGTGGAATATGTGAAGTTAAATCCACTTCACAAATGCAACTTGCCCTCTCTTGCAATAATGCGACCAATTTTCTACTTGGCTTCTGGAGTATAATTTCTTACAGCCACTTTCTGGTTAATTTGAAATTCTTTTACTTTAGAATTGGCCTTTCTCGCATTTTGTTTATCATGCACAAAATTTGTAACTCTTGGAATTATCAAATCTATTTTTGTTCTTATATTTCGTTTTAGAAATAGAGATGCAGGACTTTCCCCCGTAGTAACATGAGGCATCTTTCTATATTGTAAAAGAAAGTTATTTATTTTCATCTGTAAAGTGCCAGCTTCAGAAGATAAGGCTTTTAACCCTCTTTAGAGAATTTGTACCTATCTCTCTGCCTGACCATTTGTAGCTGGATGGTATGGAGCACTAAACCTATGTTTAACCCCATGATTCTTCAAAAATGTCTCAAATTCTTCAGAAGTAAATTGTTTTGCATTATCAGATACCAGAGATATAGGATACCCGTATCTGGCAAAAAGAGAAGAAAGACAAGTAATTGCATGTTCTGAAGTTGTATTAGGAACAATAAAAACTTCAGGCCATTTGCTATGAGCATCAACCACAAGCAAAAGCATTTTACCCATCACAGGACCAAAATAATCTATGTAAATTCTTTGCCATGGAGCTGTAGGCCATTCCTAATGATGAGTATCTACCTTAGGAGGATTATATTTTAAATTGACACAAGTAGTGCAATTCCGTGCAAGATCTTCAATTTATTGGTCAATCCCTGGCCACCAAACAAGACTGCGAGCTAAGGACTTCATTTTCACTGTACCAAAATGTCCATAGTGCAAATCACGTAAAATTTGTTTACGGTGAACTTCTGGGATAATTACTCTACATCCTTTTAAAATACAACTATGTTGAAGAGTAAATTCTTCTTGTTTGCCACCAAAAAGTAAACTTTTAGGAATTGGAGAACCAGAAATTAGATGATGAAAAAGTTGACGTAATAAAGGATCAGATTTTGTAGCTACAGCAATTGATTTGGCGTTTAAAGGCAATGTAGAAATTTGGTTAATTTGAAAAAATTCAGATTCATCAATTACATTACTTGAATTTAATTGTGGGGGTAAATCTTCACTACGTAATGGAAGTCGTGGAAGAGCATCGACATTTCCATGATCGGATGTTTTCTTATAGCGAATATCATATTTAAACGTTTGTAAGTATAATGCATATCTTTGAATCCGAGCAGCTGAAAGAACAGGAATACTTATATTTGGAGAAAATATGAACACGAGTGGTTTGCTATCTGTGAATAAAGTAAACCTATTACCATATAAATATGGAAAAAATTTCTTTACTCCAAAGATAATAGCTAGTGCTTCCTTATCCACCTGGCTATATTTTTTTTCTGCATTCGTAAGCGTTCTGGACACAAAACCAATTGGTTTTTCCACGTTATCTGGCATCACATGCGAAAGAACTGCAGAGATACCATATGGAGAAGCATCTGTTGCTAACACTAAAGGCAATTTAGGGTTGAAATGAGTAAGAACTATTTCTGAAATAATTTCATTTTTTATATTTTTAAATGCTTGTTCACAAACAGGAGACCAAATAAATTTTACATTCTTCTTGAGCAATTGATTTAAAGGATGAGCAATTGTAGATCAATTTGGTACAAATTTAGAATAATATGTGACTTAGCCTAAAAAAGCTTTAACTTGTGACACAATAATTGGTCTAGGAGCATTGACAATAGCTTCAATTTTATCTTGCGTTTTATGAATACCTTGCTTATCAATTTTATAACCACAATATGTAATATGGTCAGTCAGAAAAATTTATTTATCTTTATTTATCCTATTATATTCACGTAATCTTTCTAAGACTTGTTTTAGTCTTTTTAAATGAATTTCAACCGTTTCCCCTGTAACACCAATATCATCAATGAACACAGTGACACCATCAATACCACTTAATATTTGTTCAATCGATCTTTGGCAAATTGCTGGAGAGCTAGTAAGACACATTGGTAACTTTAAAAATTGAAATAAGCCCTTCGGAGTATTTATAGTTAACAATTCCTGTGATTTTTCGTCTACAGGTAACTGAAGATAAGCTTGATTTAAATCTATTTTCGTAAAATGTAAACCACCACCTAAAGTAGCTAACATGTCCTCTACCCTAGGTAAAGGATATTTTTCCACCTTCAAAAATTTATTTACTGTAACTTTAAAATCTCCGCATAACCGAATTTTACCATTTGGTTTTACCACTGGAACTATAGGAGTTGTCCACTTACTACTGGTGACAGGTTTAATAATACCCTCATCCTGTAACCTTTGAATTTCATCATTTACTGCATTACGTAGAGCATATGTGACTGTTCTAGCCTTACAAAATATGGGCGTAGAACCTTTTTCTAAGTAAAGATCTGCTTTCAAACCTTTTATTTCACCTACTTTATCCGAAAATAAATCAGAAAAATCAATCAATAATGCTTTTAATTTATCAGTAGAATTTGCAATTTCATTGACATACACAGGTTTAAAGTTAGTAGGAAACAAATTAAATGCAGCTACCCAGTCTCTGCCAAATAAAAGTGGGAAATTATCTTCTTTAATTAAATACAATTTAAGCTGTTTAGTAATATTTGCATAAGAAACATCTGCTGTTACATACCCCACAGGTGTAAACACCTCACCCGTTGCCGTTCTCAACTGAACGTCTGGTGGAAAAATTTTATTATTTGGAAAAATTCTCCGAAAACGATTTACAGGTACCACAGAAATTCCAGAGCCAATGTCTACCTCCATTTCAGCTTTAGCTTTGTTTTCAATTAAAACCCACACTTTTATAGGTGTAGAACTTTTATCATGACTCACGAATAAAATATCAACCGTCTGCAATACATTTGTTTGTTTCTGAGAACTACTTTTACATACTTTACCAAGGTGGCCTCTCTTTTTACAAATTTTGCAAATAGTATTGATATGCTTACACTTATTGGCAAGATGTGAAGGATTTCCACATCCATAACATTGTAATTTATTTTTATTTACATCAAAATTCCCCTTATTTACATTGTTTATTTTCGGTTTCTGGAAATTATTTGAAATTTTATTCGGTTGAACATTTTTACCATATGCCAATTTATTAACATTTACATTTTTGTTTTTCAATTCAGAAATATCATGTTCGTTATTTTGCAAAATAATTGCTTTTTCAATGGCTTTCTCGAATGTTAAATCATCTATTTGTGAGAGTAATTTACTTTGGATAGTTTCATTTTTAAACCTCGCAGAAATTGTTCCAACAAATTTTCATTATGTGTTTCACCAACAAAAGCACAGAAATGGTTAACTTCTTTAATTTTGAAACAAAATCTTGTATCGATTCGTTTTCATTTTGATAAGAATTACGGAATTTAATTCTAGAACAAAATTTATTAGGTGCGGGGCTTAAGTGCTTTAACAGAATTTCAACTATTTCTTCGTATTTTAATGCTTCCGGATTTTTAGGAAACGTTAAATCAGACAGCAAATTATACAATTTAGGCCCCATACAGGAAATAATAGCCGGTACCTTTTTTTTTCTTCAACATCACGTAATAAAAAACTCTGTTCCAATCTCTTAACATATGATTGGAACGTTTCAATGGAATCATTGTATTCCTTAAAATTAGCAAACATTATGAACTTTTATTTATTGCAGAGAAGAAAAAAAAATTCAGCACTTACCACCCTCGAAATGACGCACTTATTTAGAACATTACAACAGGATACGCTTGTAGATGCGAAACCGAAATTGTAGCTATTTTGCTGATCGGATTGGAATTTCTTCTTATTTTAATTCCAGTAAAAACTTGACCTGCGTCGCCATAATATTCTATATTATATACTTAAAGTAAAGTAAATGAATCAGCATCATTATTAATTAGTCGAGGTGGATTTTAAAGAACTCTAATTTACATACTATCACAAACACGTACATCGAACACTAACGAAATACAACAGATACATTTTTACAGTAAACAAAGTTTTTACCGATAGGTGACAGAATAACCGGCTGTGGTGCTGCCATCTAGTACTTATAATAGACACTAGACACCATATTTCCCTTGTAACCCTTTTTAATACTTTCCAAATTAGTTGAAAAGTGTTTATGACTTCGGTTTGTCTGCCGTCTAGCCGTGCTCTAACTTGCGTAAATATGCTCGGATCACCCTGAATTTTTTGTATGTTATTGTCGTTTACTACAGCGTGCTACCTATTTCAACTTAAGTCTGCAGCACTGATAGTTTTTTTACAGGGACAGTCAAAAGTATCCCATTACATCATGATGAAATTGATATATAATTAAGAAGCGCATTAAAGCATGCTTTTTGTAGAATATGGGGTGCAAAGCATTAATCATTCATTTACAGGGTCAAACAAAGAATTCTGTTACACATTGTTCTATGGAGAACAATCGTTTGCAGTGTAATTTAGCGATATTTCACTATTTCATACATAATGAAAATTATATGCATTACTGAGGGGCACTATAAATTGTTCTATTGAAAGTGTAGTTGGCATTGAGTTTATTTACAGAGACAAACAAAATATATCGGTTACAGTACATGTGCGATTTTTACAGTCTATGTGTCATAAGTGTGTTTTCAACTTTGGTTTGCGTTTTTAAGTTTAACTAAATTTTTCATAGTACGTGTGTGTTTATAAACTAGGGTGTTCACATACAGGCCTACACAAGGGAATCCGTAAGTATTACACACTATGGGAGTGAATTGCTTAAGGGTAGTTACATACAGGGCTCTACAAATGATTTCGACTGCTTTTCCATTAATTGGCGAAAATTGCTAAATGTGAATATTCTAACTGAATTAAATTTTATTATGCTATATATCCACATCTATTGATCATATACAGGGATGCACAAAATAAATCGACTACTTTTTTTACACTGGAAGGTAATTTCAAAAACTGTATATTTCAACGTGTTATATGTTTTCTAAACTGTTTACGTACATAGCTCCTTTCACCTTATTTAACGGTGAAGTTTCGTTAGAGTTTTCTGACTGTGTTGGAAAGTGTTTCATAATCTATTCTTGACGCATAATTTTTCGTTCTTGTTTTAATCCGACCTCGTATATATTTTATATCTGATTAAGATAATTATGAAAAGTAAAGAGTTTTAGGAAACAATTTCAATATCTTAGATTTCATATTATAGACTTTGACCATTAAGCTATACAATAAAAAATCATTTTTCAACTTCTTCCTTAAAATATATTTTGGATTAGATTAAATTAAACATATAAATAATACGCTAACATGTAATAAAAAAACATACTCTATGAAAGGTAATTCATTTAAATGAATCGTTTTAAAGACTTTTATATAATTCATAGTTGAATGTGGAAGAAAGTAAAGAAAAATTTATAAGAGTGACATATTTTAAAGTATTTTTAAAAAATAACGAAGATGTCTTAAAATATTTTTAAAAATAATTTAAAACTAACTGTACAGTACTCTACTTTTTAGTTGCGTTCGTAATTATATAAATACGTAGCACCTATTGTTGTCGTCTGGTCCGTCCATCCGCATATAACAACGCAAAAACTACCCAATCGAATGGTTTGAAATTTAAGATAAATTATCTTTGCATAATTCTGTCGAGACATTTCACGTTTTATGAAAATCGAATCAAAACTTTAGCAGATATTAATAAAAATATTTATTAAGAAAATTGAAATTTTTAAAAAGAAATCAGTGGCGATCGAGATACTTATTTTATTACAGATATTAATCAGCAGACGGCGTAATTCATTTCACAAAATTAAATATCATGAAAATCTGAATATTTGTATAACAATCTACAGTACGAACGCACCTCATTTGTCACGTTTCACGTACAATTTTCAACTTTTTATATTATTTCATGCATCATACATTAATTAAATATGAGATTGGAATCATTTGTAATTTTAAATAACTAATTCTACAGATTTAAAAAAGACTCTTGAAATCGATTCTAAAGAATACATTCCTGAAACCCTCTTCCAGAATGCATCTTAAGGAAACTAAATTAAAGACTTAAAAATATTATCTCTTAATATAACTCATTGTGTTAATCGATTGTAGGTGTCTATGCTGTTTTATAAATATCACAATCTGAAATATAAATGCATCTAAAACAACTAAAATGATAATAAATACGAAAAAATATACTCTGCTCTCAGTATAAAATACATTAATAAAAAAGTGTTTTTGTTAACTGAACTTCGATACAAAATAAAAATAAAATTCTACAGATTTCAAGTGACTGAACATTTTTTAAACAAATATTTGCATGCACATATTCTTTTCATATTTTTTCTTAATATATAGCTTTAGGCACATAATCTGTTGAAATATATTTATACCAACTTTTAAAATATTCCAATGTTTGAATTGGGTGTATTTATTAGTAATCAAAATATTTCGTGTAATTTAATATAATGATATGATACAATTTTATTGAATGTTTTGACTATTTCCTTCCATGATTAAATTTCATATTTTTTTTCTTTACGCGTAAGGATTTGTAGCATCTTTGTAAACTGATTTCTCACATAATTTGTTTTATCAGACATCTTTTTAAAAAGTCTGAATTTAGTGAGTTTTTTTTTTGCCTGTCGGGAAATTTATATGAACTTGTTTAAAAAGGTTGACAAAACACTTTAACGATTGATTTGTAGAAAGGAACAATTTTAAAAAGGAAAAAATATATTTTGTTGTGTATTAAAAATTTGATCTGCAGTAGAGATCTGCCACTAGTCCGTACCAACCGAAAGACGCTTTTATTTCAAATTTGTAAATTATTTATTAGGTCCATTCTTTCATTTTACAAACCAGGGCTGTGTTTATTTTCTGCAGTTGGTTCGGTCCTGGGCTTTATTGTTAACGGTTTGTGTAGAGCCACTGTTATTTTCGTAAAAACAATAGTGTTATTGTAAAAAAAAAATTAACGTAATACTTAAACATTTGTTTTGGTTTATAAAATTAAAGTAAAATAGTTTTAAAAATCTAATCAATTTTCTTTACAAAACTCCAACTTTCCTGCTAAACGACATCAAATTTTTTTACTGAGAAGGAGAGGCTTTGATGTTAGAAGCAGATAATATAGCGACACTTTGTCGCTTATCGATAGAGTATAGTCAATAGATAAATATATTATAGTCACACAATATGAAGGCCAGATGTATTGCAAAATAAGACCCAAAGTTTGCTCAAGAAAAAAAAATGTAAAGAATGAAAAAAAAATCTATAAGCAATCATTTTGATTATTTTATAAAAATAATAGAGATGTCTTAAAAGATTTTTTTTAAATAATTGCATAAATAGTTTTCAAACTCTGTAATGAACTGTACTTTTTATATTATTTCATGCATCATAAATTAATTAAATTTGACAATTCTATCATGTGTAACTTTAAGTAAATACTACACCACTTTTTTAAACTTTCTCTGAGATTATTCCTAAGAAAAGTATTCCCGGAACCCTCTAGCAGAAATTGTCTTCCAGAAATTGAATTAATAAAATAACTTAAAAATTATTGTATCTTAGTACAACTATCTTAGTTCATCGATTGAATGTCTGTGTTCTCTTACATAAATATTACAATCTGATATGGAAATGCACCGAAAACAGACAATATGATAATAAATAAAAAATACTCTATTCTCAGCATAAAAGAAATTAATATATGAAATATTTCTTAACCGAACATCGTAAAATGTTTTCTCCGCAAACCCCAAGTGACTGAACAATTTTTAAACAAATATTTGCATGTACATATTCTTTTCATTTTAAATTATTTCTTGTGTTTTTTGTATTTTTTTCTTAATATAAATAGCTTTAGGCACATAATCTGTTGACATGAATTTATATTAGCCTTTAAAACTTGTTGCATTTTTTCAAGTGGATACATTTCTAGTAATCCAAATATTTGGGGGAATTTAATTTAACGATATGATGAAATTGTATAGAGAACTATGCTCTTTGATTTAGTTTCAAAATGTATTTCTAATGAATTACCCATGTATATGCGAAATATTTTTGTAAAGTAATTTCTTACATATTTGTCTTTATCAAAAATATGTTTTAGAAAATCTAAATTTAGTTCTTACTGAGTTTTTACATGCATGGAAGTTTATATGAACATCCGTCTGATAATGCATACAAAATACAGCAATTTAATGTATCAATTGTAGAAATGAATAATTTTAAACAAGTAAAAAGAATATTTTACAGTGCATGTGTTCGGAATGAATGGGCATTTATTACCTAAAACTGATTACGTAATGAGAATCCGCGCAGACATCTAGCTATATTTCTGTAGCTTTTATTTGGTCATGTAGACCTGCCATAAATACATAGCGGTCATAATATTCTAATCAGGATTTTTTAAGGTTACTAAACTTTAAATTTAAGCTAAAAAATAAGTAAAATTAAACTCATTATCGCGTTGTGTATTTTATTCCTATGAAATCCTAATTTGTGAGCTATATAAGTTAATGAAACTCATTCCTATCTGAAATAACATTAACCAAAAAAATTATAGTAATATTAGTCGAGATATTAAATTAATAACACACACATACACATCATGCAATTAAATGAATAAAACAAGTTTAAAATTAAATATTTAATTTTTATTTACAGTTAAACATATGCACAAGAAAGTTACACATCAACATAAGTTAAAGCAATTTAGATCCTTTTCCTAGGATCACATTCATCCAATTAGTGATAATATCTATTAGATTAAAATTATTTCTTATTGTATACATAAATTATTACCTGTTAATGAATAATTCAGTTTAACCGCAGCAATGAATAATTACTTCAAAATAATGTTTAATAAAATTGAAATTTTGACATTATTTAAAATTAGATTAAACTCATACGACTGTCTTAAGAGATAACCATACGATTACATAACATAACATAACATTTACCAAACACATCCTGAGTAGACATAAGTTCTTTTAATTAAACAATGTATACCAATTACTTGAAAAAAAATATTTGTATTTGAATATGTGATACCAAGTGCAGGGCTGGTACTTCAGTTTCGACATCCAGTTGCGTTGCTTTTCCACGGGTGTTCAGTCGTCTCCAAACTTGATACATGATCTTTTTAATTTAATCGAAGGTTTGTGAAGGAGTAGTTAGATCAATCGTAAGTAAATTCATCATTAAATTTTAAACTTAGGTGTATAATTACATCATGACATAAGAGCACAGTAATAAGCTAGATATTAGCAAAGTACTGGATTGGCTGAGTGCCTCGTAATGCTGCTTAAGGTCCCATCATAAGTTCTTCTGCAACTTTAATAGAACAAATTTAAGAGAAAGTCTGGGGAGAGCCACATCTACAAGACTCTAAAAAAGTGTATATTTATTATTAATAATAATATTCGCATATTTAAACACCTCTTCAGGGACTCTCTCTTCCCCCTCTGCGGTGATTGGCATTTTCTATGCGTCCAGATATTCGTGCTTGTTGGACCCGCCTTTCACCTAAATGGTGGGGATGTTGCGTCATCTCCAGAAGTGCTTAATCATATCAAAGGTGACGTTTCCCCGTGGTTGTAAATTAGGAGGTCACAATACTGTAATTATATTATGTTTATATGACACTATGTAGTTTGTCTGACGCCAATGCAAAACTAGTATGTTGTGGCCATCATAACCACTCCTTAGATGACTGCAACCAAAATTGAATGATAATCTATTCCATATCATGAAAATTTCGTTGCATGTTTCGTTTAAATTTGAGCACATAAATTAGAGATGTAAGCATCCCAAAAATCCAAAAAATCATCGATTTCCACACCTGCCCCAAAATTATTTGGCAGCAGTTCACATACGGATAGAACTTCCTATGAAATTAAATCCTTTTCTACGCAGTTGTTCGTAGTTAAAGTGCCCACAAAATCTGTGTTACATACAGACAGACACAGACTCACAGAAAGACTTAAAAAAAAACAAATTGTATTCAGGAATTTCTAAAATGTATAAATCCGTCGAGAATCGGAAGCCAAAATTATTCACGAATCAAGTACTGTCTTCTTGTATAGATAGAAGAAAGTAAAAAAACAGCAAAGCAGCGCCACTTGTTATATGATTTACACCAAAACCTACTCAGCACTAACTTATGTCAAGGTCTATCAGAATATGAAAATTCACGAAATTCCGTGCACTAAATCTTAAGACATGACTATAGCTAAATTCATGTAAATCCTGAAAATGCAGCATATCCTCGCCACCTGTTGGGCGATTTACACTAAAACCTAATCAGCTACAACTTATGTGAATGCCTAACTGAATCTGAAGTTTGATGAAAATCCCTCTATTAGTTCTTCAGATAGAGATCTCACAAATGTTTTGCACATATAGACACACACAGATAGAATCACAGACAGGCATTTTATAAAAACAGTCAAATAGTATTCAGAAACTTTAAAACGTATAAATCTGTCAAAAACGGGAGTTCGAATTTTTTCCCTAATCCAATACTTTCTTCTCAGGATTGCACACAAACTCTAAGGCTTAAGCCGGGTTTCCTGAGGTGGTCATCCATGTAAATATAGAATAAAGTAAAAAATATGTTTTTCCCCCATACATGGAAACTCTGTTGGAAACTAATAAATAATGATAAACACATTCATAAAATTAATCAAATAATATAAAAATTAATATACATGTAGAATCGAACTCTTTTACATATATACGTAAAAACCATATAAATATCTACATTTCTTCCTGAGTTATGAGCCCTTGAACATCAATTACGTTGACATCCCCTTTTCACTAAAAGGGATGATGTGGGGAAATTTAGAAAGGTCTGATTCTTCTCACCAGAATGAACGATCAGATCTGCATTAGATATCTGCACTAACCTGGGCAGACCGGAAAAGATTTGCTAAAATATTTTATTAAGTCCCTTCTTTTAATTTAAGAACTAGTCCTGTCCATTTCTTCATTAGACTCCAGCAAGATTGGACCTGGAACTCATTCTTTAACGGTTCGTGTTGGAACTTCAATCATTTCTGTAAAATTAAACGTGTTATTGCACAATCTTAACGAAACATTTAAAAATTAGTTGTGGTTGATAAGAGTAAAGTGAAATAGTTCTAAAAATCTGCTATTTTTTTTTCTTCCTGGAACTTCAAACTGATGATTTTTCTAAAATTATACATTTTTTCCTACTGAACGACATTATTTTTTATCCTGACTAACGGAGGTTTCGAAGACGGAAACAGAGAATGCCGTGACCCTTTGCGTATCGATAGAGTGTAGTCAATAGATAAACAAATGAAGCCATAAAATGCAATGGCCATTGAATGGGTATTGAAAACTACCCCCCCCAAATTTGCGTATAATTTACGCTTGTGTATTTAAATGGATAAATTGCACTCTTTTCGGACCATATGGCAGAGCGCCAATTCAATTTTTTCCATTTTGAAGACATTTATTTTATATCTCTGTGAGTGTGCTCGATTGTCTGACAAACTACTCATTTCAAACAATATAATGACAACATTCAAACAATTATTCGAACAAATATTTTTGAATCACATCTACAAATATATACATAATTATTTAAATTTGAGACAACTATAAATAAAAATCTGTTTTAGCACATACATATGTTTATTTATTTATTTACAGAGAGAGACATTTAAAGTTGAAATTTTTGCATTTTAATAGATTTAATAAAATATACAAAATAAAAAATAAAAGCATTCAGTTTTATCTATGCAGTCTACAAAAGTTTTTTTTGTTTTTTAATCTTTAAAGTTTTTTCTGCAAATAAACTCCTATTTTACTCAGCGAGATGAAATAAAATACCAGACAGAATGTGTCATAAACATTCGATATGTAAACATACGTAACTGATTTGGATGCATTTGGATATTTTTTTTTTGTCATTCTAAAAATATTCTAAATGAATATTGCTCTTAATTCTAGCTGTATAAAAGCTTAAGTACCATTGGGATAAGTAAGATTACAAGTATGTACCATCCTGTTGTTAAACTTGAAGTAGAATGATTTAATTTATTTTTTTTCATTAACATTGCCAATTAAAAATTAAAAATATATATTCATATTAGAAACACAAGATTCTCAGATTTTAAATGTCATTCATATAAAATTAGAAGTCGACTTTTTAGTCATAACCTTTTTAATCATACCTATATTTTTAATTGGGGTTCAAAAATAATTAATCATTGTTTTCTCTGGAAGGAATAGTTTGGTCAGAAATTGAATTCACATTTTAAAAAAATGTCTTAAATTCTAACCTGGCGTTTCTTGAACTGAGCAACTCACCTAGTCACAAGAGACGACAATTTATCCGATTACATACTTAATCGCAAATGATGCGCAAACTTGGGGCTGGTTTTTTCAAGACCCCTTGGTCATTGCCCTTTTTTCATATGTTTATGCATTAACTATACTCTATATAAAGAGTCAACAGATGCTCTGTTTCTAACCTTAGAGTTTTTCCTAGTGAATCTTCAGATGAACGTAGTTGTCTTGCACGTGTCTGTCACTATTGTTGAGACGCATCTGGACGCAAATTAATATATTTTGATAGCAGGTAACAATAAATTTTATTTTAATAAACCCTAACTTGATGCAATGTTTAAAAATATAATTTTATAAAAAAAATCGGAATGATTTCAACCGCGAAAAGACCAATAGATTTTTCGTAGGTTGCATTGGCATATGTCAGTTTTGCATGTCAAATGAGAAAAATATAAAAGAATATAAAGTGCTTTCATTCTTCCCATCACGGTGTTAATGATTCCAATATGACTAAAGCATATCATCAAAACTTTTTTGACACAAAACGAAGAATCAGAAATTACTTCATTTATAATGATGATGCAAAATTTAGCATAAGTGGAAACTGATTCATAATAATTATTTAAAACAGTACTCAATCATTGGCATAATCTGAATGTTTCTCAACATATAAAAATTCGGTATGCATTATTCATTTTATTCATACAGCAGAAGAATCTTAAAAACATCAAATCAGTTTCGTTAGATTGGGTTTCATCCACATTTAAAAAATTCGGAATGGGTGCAGAATGTTTCATAATCTTTTGATATGTAAACATATGTAATCATTTTTAATACATTTGAAACAGTTTCTTCAGCTTCTAAACATATTCTAAAGAAATATTGCTTCCATTCAAGCTTTAAATAACTTGGGAGTAAACAGAATAAGTAATATTGAAAATATGTATGCTTATGTTAAAAGTTTCTAGACTTTCATCAATTGTTGAATTTTATTTTTTGTTGTAGTTATTGTTTTCAATTGCATTGATAATTTTCTTTCGGATTTTTATATCAGATGCACTCTTTAGATTCTTCATACAAATTTCGGAGAAAAATTATTCATTTGTTTCAGTGTTACATTTCCATTTTTCTTGTTCCAAATTTGTGTGTAAATTAAAACGTAAAATGTAACTTTGAAACAAAACAAGAACGAAAATTATTCAACAAGCATAGATTATGAAACATTTTCCAACACTCACAGAATACTTTTTAAGAAATTTTATTAAACTATAAATGCGACATATTCCATACTCCTGCGAAATCATATTGTAGTCCATCTCAGTGATACATATCAATCTCATTTATGTGTGAAATTTATCGTAACGTCAATAAAATGCACCGCAAACAATGTTTCCCCACAAACCATAATGTAACAGAAATCTTATGTGTGTTCCTGTAAACGAACTATAAAAGCTATACTTTGTTTTTAATACTGGACATTTTATAGTAAACTTCAATAACATATCAAAATAACCGGCAATCTGATTATATTAAAATTCAATATTATGTTCAAAACCTTTTCGACCAGTCAAAATTTATTTTTCGTATGCCAAATTTTATTTTTCGTATGTTTGAAATTCAGTAGACAATCATATAATAAAATACGAGGGGCAGTCGGAAAATAAGATTCCTCTGACGACTGTGGACAGAGGTGTGTATGAAAGACAAAAGATGTAATGAGACATTAAAAATAAAACATAACTTTATTTTTCCACATAAGTACCAAGTACATTGAGACATTTTTCATACCGCTTTATAAGCTTCAAAAAGCCCTCCAGGAAAAAATCAGGACTTTGCATACGGACGACGCGTTGAACGGCTATCAGCGAAAGACGACACAGCAAATGAACGCGAACACACAAGACACCGATACACCATTGGGTAGAGGTCGACCGCGATCATGCAGATGGCGCTGTTGCAGTGCCTGCGCAGGCATTGTAACACCGCCATCTGCTTCATCGCCGTTAACAGCGCCATCTGCGCAGGCACTGCAACAGATAAGCACGGTGTCTTGTGTGTCCGCGTTCATTTGCTGTGTTGTCTTTCGCTGATAGCCGTTCAACGCGTCGTCCGTATGCAAAGTCCTGATTTTTTCCTGGAGGGCTTTTTGAAGCTTATAAAGCGGTATGAAAAATGTCTCAATGTACTTGGTACTTATGTGAAAAAATAAAGTTAGGTTTTATTTTTAATGTCTCATTACATCTTTTGTATTTCATACACACCTCTGTCCACAGTCGCTAGGGGAAACTTACTTTCCGACTGCACCTCGTAATTTTCGTGCCCTTGTTAAAAAAATACCCACCATTCAAAGAATCATTTTATCTTAAAACATCCCGTGGTGTACTAAACTTGTAGAGTAAGAAATACATTTAAATTCATTCAGTGGTTATTCAGGAAATTGAGAACATACATGCATACATACATGCATACATAATTACCAAAACAGGAGCATATTTATTTGAAGTCGCTTAAATACAAAGAGCGTCATTGTCAGTTTTTTCAATATTTTAAAATCTGAAATGTTGCGTTAATATGAATGATAACGATACTTTTTGATACATTGTCCATTCGTTCATGCATGAAAGCTTCTGCTCTGAGTTCAATGTCGATAATATTTTCTATTGCTCTTGTCAATAGTTTCAGAAATCGAAATTTTCGATATGAATTAAAATGTATTTTCTCTGATCATGTAGATATTTTAAGAAATCGAATTTGAGTATCCTTTGAGTATTTATGTGGCCGTCAAAACTGATTTAACAAGTTAAAACTAGAGTTAACGAAAACTAGTTTTAACTGGGGTGTCTATTAACACGTTAGCAACCTAGAAGGTATACATAGAGTAAGTTGTTCATTCATTTGACATTCCATTTTTTATATAAAATTACGAATTCACACCGGAATCTTCGAAAGAAGAAATTAATTTTATTTTATGTAAACACAGGATGCCTGTCATTAAATAAATCAAATATTGTTATTAGTATTTCAAGGTATAAATTCGGAATTTCTGAATAAAATAAAATTCGAAGTAAGCAAAAATATTACGTCTGAACATATTTCTGTTTATATTAAAATCATTAAAATTACAGACATTTCATTACAATAACATAAAACATTAAAAACATATTAAAATTGGACGTTTTGGATTTAAATGAAAATCCCTCATCAACAAAAATTTTTCTTAACGTAAGTCACACAGTTCAAAAATATCAACACTTAGAAAATGCAACGTATCAAAATGTCGAGGCCAAAGTTACAGTTATAATAACACGGAGTATTCATTCGGGATTGCACCTGCTTCATTAAGAGGTAAATCTGTAATTTTCGTATACCATGCTTCTAAGAAAGTACGAGTTCTGTAGTCGCTGCACCTCGATCTGATTACAAAAGATTTAGCAAAAGCTGGAAAATGGTCAGTTTTTATTGCATGATCCACTATTTTGGAATTTAAATTTTTATTTTGAAATGCACATCTGTGCTCCTTTAGTCTTATCTCAAGGGTTCGACCTGTCTCCCCTATATATGCAATGCGATCTTTATAGGGGTGACAGGTCGAATTTGTTTTACACTTTCATGGACTAATTTTTAAACGTAAAACATGTATTTGGAAGGCAGGGCTATTGATGGAAACGCGAAAGTTATGTGTCTGTTAAAAAAATGTTGACTAAGAATGGAGACAGTTTCAGTTATTAACGGTTTTTATAGGTTAAGTGTAGTTCTATGGTTGGTTGGTTGGTTGATTTATGACGGCCGATTATCTACTTGAGGGATATAGGCCCTAGGGGGAATGTCCTCCATGGGGGGGTCTTTCTAAGGGATCCTAACAAGTATTTACGGCAATGTTCGAAGAAAAGCACGAAAAACCCCGAACGGTTAGGTCGACGAGCGCGACAGGGGTTTGAAACCAGCACCTCCCGTCTACCAGCTATGAGAGCAGAACTTCTCAGCCACCGGCGGGGTTCCAATGCTATTGAGGGAATTTGTTTTCGAATGTTTTTTTTTTTCATTTTTCATAAATATTTTACGTCTTGATTTATAAACAACTGCTATCTTTCGACTTAGCTAAAGCCGACAATACAGGACATTTATTTCAAAACATCAATTCTGATAGCATTTTCATTAATGTCCTTTGCATTTATCGGATAATGAAAAATGCTATTCGATATTTTAAAGTTATGTGTCTGTTAAAAAAATGTTAACTAAGAATGGAGACATTTTCAGTTATTAACGGTTTTTAGAAGTTAAATGCAGTATTATGTCAAAAGGATGCTACAATAAATCTCTAAAATTAAAAGTCTTTCAGATTTTTGTACCGTATTTACTTGGTTTGGATGGAATATATTGCCGGAAATGACAATTGCCACGGACAACAGGCAGCATTTCGTCAATTAATACGTTTTCACTAACGTAGTAACTCGCTTAACAAATGTGTAAAAAATTTGTAAAGACATCACGTATTGGTGCAAGAAAATCTTGTTCTTTGCTAATATATCTTGTTTCGCGGTCATCAAACCAGAGACACTGCATAAGAAACTTGAACATCTTGATGCTCATCACAAGGCTGAACTTGTGATTTTGTCGACTTATTTCCCCAAAGTTCCTCGAGGGTTAGTCTATTCCCCTTGTAAGCACCAGCTAGTAAATAAATCCTATAAATCCTATAAATGCTCTTATTTCAACGAAGTTTGTATGTATATGTATCCCATTCCCTGGAAAATTATCTCTCGATGACATCTATATACTGATTAGTGTACTTCACGACATCATTCAGAATATCATCTGTAAACAAGCAATTTCAGCATTCGACAGACGTTTTTGACGACTTTGCTTGTCCAGTAACACCAAGTAAGTGGTAAATGATGTTATGGGGTGCTCTTTGTACCCTTCTTTACCGGAGTATCTTTATCCACTTCGTGAATTTATCTTTCTCACAAAAAAAATGATCTGAATAATCGTCATCATCTTTATCGATATCCTCTTTTTGTTTCTAAATAAAACAAAATGCATAATTTTACCAGTTCCCGTCTGTTCCCGGAGTATAAAAACATTTTACACGGGAAATGCCGGGCATCTTCTGAAACCTTGAAATCGTTAACGCATGCGAGAAAATTCTCTTTGGGAAACTTCATAATACAAAACACAATGACACACACTCCAAATTATTACATGAATATGCAACATTTTTATATAACTGTAACATTTTATAATTCATTGTATTGCCACTGGCATGATTGGGCGCAATGTGCTTGAAAAGCCAGTGCTAATAACAGCTACAATTGTATGGATAGTCATTAAATATTTTATTATACAAAATTACTAACCAAAAAAGTGATACAGTTTAAAAATAACTAAAAAATATCTACTTACCTAAATGTTGCAATATCGGGCACAATGAGCTTCTTTATCCAACGGTCTACCAACAGCACTGCACCGAGGCTAACGAAAATAAAAGGCTATCGCGGTGCTGTACGCGTATATTTTTTTTACAGACCGCCGGAGTCACGTAATGCTCGAATGCACCAATGCAGGTGTACAAAAAGAGCATCACGTCACTCTAGCGGTCTGTAAAAAAATAAGTGGAATGCACCGCGGTAGCCTGTTATTTTCGTTAGCCTCTACGTCACTGACTGCCGCCATCACTGTCATTAGCACTACGATTGGTGAAGCTACTGGGAAGTGCCCGTGTTTTTTCGGAGGCGTGGCAAACCAACCTACATTGGCTGTGCTTATCAGATCGGTTTCTCCCAATGAAGTGTTAATACAGTACGACCACTTTAGAATGATTATAACTAAATTTGACCAGGTTTAGACAGTTAAAACCAATTTTGACGACTGACCGTGTAAAAATAGTTTTGACCAGTCAAAATTACAACCCTGATTTTTAAATATTAAGAGACTAGAGTCCGAGTTTTTCCCACTGTAATCTTTAGGATTATTTACTTGTATGTTTATTCATTCATTTTGAATTAACTTCAATTTTTAATACAATAACAAGTTTTAATTAAATAAAACTGTACTACGTCAACATACTGTTCAAAGCCTTTTCTTATTAAACTTTATTAATTATCGTGCGTCTTGTATGTGCATAGAAAAATTCATGTTGATATCAGAAGTAATTTATATGATATAATTAACAGGAAAAGATTTCAAAAGACGCATTGCCTACATTGTTTACATTTCCAATCTTTTACTATTCAAATATTCGCAGTCAAGTTTTATCCTTACCTAACTAACAAGCTAACTATAACAACCGTCTTATTCCTCCGTACAGTCTATTTAAAAAACGTAGGAAAGTGGAAGAAGGCTTTGACTAAAATATAATTAAAACGTGTCTTCGATTCCGTTTATTCTGTATAAATATATCCATAATGAGAAAGTTTTCCTGTATAAAATTAATTCAAATATACGTTGAACTGATCAAAGCCGTGAAGCGTAATAAATTGCAAAAGGCGAATTCCTTACAAGTGTAATATTGTAAAGCTAAGTACACACGTTCTTTCAAAAAGCCAATTAATAGTGCTAGGACGCCTATAAATGCGAGAGCTGAAAATATTTTAATTAAAAGCACAGCGGCATCAGTGTCGAATACTAATCATGTATAAGAATTGACATTTAAGGCAAATAAATGTCAATATTTTGATTCGATGTCACTTCTTAACACATACAAACTTTATTGGGTAATTTTACATTAAACGTATGAAATACAGTTCGAAGTAACAAATTGTGAATAGATACAGTGAAAAAAAATAGAGAGACAATTTAAAAATTGTTAATTACATGTGTTAAGTACCATAGTATTTGATGTAGGTTAAACTATTTGCAAGAAGTAAATACACTTAAATTCTTCGTTCTATCAAACTTTTAATATATCCTAAAAATGTATCTGGTTTTATTTTTATGTTTCTTTAAATAATATTTATTTAGGAAAAAGGTAAGAAAATAAATAGCGACAATGGACAACTCATCCAAAATAATGCTAGTAATTAAAAAAAATGTACGTATTAACTCTTTCCAATCTATAAAAAGTATTCTTCCAAAATGGCAATCACAATTATGATACCACTATTTTTATACTGTAATCTTCGTGGTATATACTTGTTACAAATGCTGTAGAAATATACTGCAAAAATTGTTTTTAATTAGTGCTAGCCAAAGCTTTATTCTGAAGTAGCTGTAATGACAAGCACTGTCGAGTCACTCTCGTCAAAGTAGCGGAAACGGTTCATTTTAATTATTTTATCAATCTGGAAGACATAGATATTATATTTTTTTAACAGTAACCTTCAGACCTTTAAATCGGGATACTTTAAAGGACAAGTTTTACTTCGTCTTCATTGACATGATTGACTTTGCGCAATTATCGCTAGTTTTAGTAGTCTTCAACAGATTTTCTACTCGATTTTTTCAATTTACTGTGATGGACAGCATAATATCGAAAATTCATTTCTCTTCATTCCATACTGTTGATGTTGATGAAACATGGATTGGGACGCTATCCTGCTAATAAAAGTGCTGGAATGGTACAGACTCAAGTTGTAAATCTGCATTTCAGTTAACTTTTCATCACAGGACTGATTTTCACCAATTATTGGTTTATGTAGAGGAAGAGTAGAAAGATAAGATTTATCCAGAAACGTATAGTGTAGCACTATATCTCTAAGGACTCGATGTTTTGGGTAAGCGTTTTGCAGATCGAGACCCTTCTAAGCCAAAACGATTGTCTAAGGCTACGGGACGAAATTAAAGTTAACACACACAGTGTGTCCTAAAATTTTCCAGACTGATCCTATAAACAAAATATTAAGAACAGAAATGAAACTTTTGACCTATTTTTATTCGAAATAATCCCGCTAGACTCGACACTTTTTACAACGGCTGTAATAGTCATCAAAACAATTCTGAAAGTCCGCCTTTGCAATGTTAAATAGTCTGTCGCAGTCGCTTGAGGTTGTCCCTTTTACGTGTAATTTCAACATGGGGAACAGAAAATAGTGACAAGAGATCAATCTGTGGAGTAAGCAGGATGGTTGAGCAGGACGATCAATTTAGAAGTCAGAAACTCCCGCACAATGATCGAAGTGTGTTCTGATGCGTTGTGGTGCACGAACGATCTTCACCTTGTTCTGAGTACCGAGGACAAACTCTGCATACTTGAGCAATGAGACGTTTCAACACTTTCAAATAGAAACGTCCATTAACAGTAATAGATTTTATGTTCTTTGTTTTCGAACTTCGCGAGCTCCAACATGATCACGTTTCACTGTTACAACTCACCGGATGCACTTAATACCACACTAAGACAGCAACGTGAAATTGTACCACTTTACAGGACGAAGTGTAGTCGTGCTTTCGAAACCTGCGGACATGTAGCGCCTTCTATTGGACGGTAATTTAACCAGTGCGGGAAAATTAGGGACTTACTGTAAATAAGTGAAATTTGATAAAAGGTCACAAATTTACATCTTTTATCACATCAATCCTCATACCTAAAATAAATCCCACTTAATGCTAATAGATCAATGTAGGCCAATTATTTTTAAATTAACATATTTTATTTACATGTATACATAATAAAAATAAAAGAAACATTTAAAAGTAATTAACTGTGTTTTTGCACAGGCCTGCAGTTTTCTGGAAAACAGGAAGCATTGTACCGGGAAGCGTCCAACTAGGACACATCTTTTATAACTTTCTTGATCAAAATTCTTTTTAAAACATCATCATTTCGACGAGAAGGGCTACTCTTAAAAACAAACGTTTCACCACAAAATTTGAGACAAGATACTAGACAAATATACATGAAAAATACTACAAGATACACATTAATAAAATTATGTATGCTGGAAATAATGCATAAATAGGAGAATAAAAGAAGGGCAGACATTTTCATGTAACTCCCCTCAAAATGTTATTGGGAGCTGTAGACCGCTGAAGCCACACCACGTTAGAGTTGATAGGTTTGGTCAGACAATGCCCTTCGGTTGAATTATTCCTCAGACTCGGAAACCTCCTTTGAGATTGGAGTGATGCGGATTTACCGTCTGGTCATAGACATCCAGCACCCTAAAGCAGTTGTCGTGACATTCTCAGGAAGCACTTAAATGAATTGTGAAGTTGTAAACCTGCTTCTAACTTTTATGGGTTGTTTGTTGCAAGCAACTTTTATCGAAGGCATGCATTTAATTCCTGGAAAGAGTCTTTAATTTTAATTGGAAATCTCTGTACTTGCATAAACGGAAACGATAATAAAAACATTAATGGCAGAACATGTGTAGTCTATGGAATTCATATTCCTGAAATGCTGCGTTTATAACGTTAAAATATAACATTTTAGCATGAAAATTATACAATTTAATAATTTATTCCACATATTTTGCGAAAAATACACGAGGATGGGAAGAAGACTTTAAACGTTCCACTAAATGTGTTGAAATTTTATTCGCAGATGGAAGATGTATGGGAAAACTATATGAATAAAATTAAATGAACGTAAAACAAAATGCAGTAAATTGAAATAATATTTATTAAGAATTATAGAATGACTCTTCATGCTATACAATATATATTGTTTGATCTGAAACACTTAAATTATGTATACAATGATGATACGAAGTTACATGATTGACCTGCAATGTTATTTTCTTTTTCACATTAATTTTAAAATTCTGCATTGATGTATCGATGATGCACAGTGATTACAAATATATTTTACTCATAACCTATATTAGATTCTCATTCACTGTAATTCCATTAATTAACTCGAATATTAACTTTGCATTCAATTTGTAATCCTTAGCTGTAATAAATTGCATTTAAATACAAGCTCATCTTTTTTATTAAAGTCAATTATTAGATTAAAGGTTATTCTCTCGAAAACAAGTTTGACCGAATGAGTTTGTTCATTTCCTTTTTCATATTTCTGAAAATGCCATATTCTAACTAATATATTTCAGTTTATATAATTGTCGTACAGAAATCGTAAGTATTAATGCACAGAAAAAATGCTGTCAATAAGATAACGAAATTACTTCATCGGATGAAATTTAATAAATTGATTACATTTAACTACACTCAGATAGCATATCGGTAAATGTAACTGATTATCAAAAGAAAATAATATTTTTAGGTGTCGTTTGAAATATTGCATGGCTAACACAAAAAATAGATTTAGATTGTGGAAACAATGTATATTTGGTATCACTGTTAAATTTTATCCTTGATTAACAGACGACTTCCATGGTAAATAGCCGACCTTCACCAGTCTGAGCAGTTGGTTCGATAATCTC
Organism: Maratus michaelseni; assembly: GCA_963931845.1. Lineage (NCBI taxonomy): Eukaryota > Metazoa > Arthropoda > Arachnida > Araneae > Salticidae > Maratus > Maratus michaelseni. Next base: position 147,601,819 of record OZ007588.1, on the reverse strand, counting down.
GCTGCCTTCGGTGGCGTATAATAGAGCATTGCCAATCTGTCCTATACATCTTAATAAAAACCTATTTTAAAATAAGCGTTTTAATGAAACAAGCTGTAAAAATCTTCAATGTATGCAGGTTTTCGTAAAACACAAGTTTTTATCTTAACAGTTTTAATCTTACTTCATTAAAATGTTAGACACAAGGGCAAAACGATGTTCTACAATGAAGGGGAAAAAATCATTTGTCATTTTATGCAGGTTTTGGTTTTAGACAGATTCCATCTGAATATGATTAACCCAACAGTTCCATAGACAGTCAAAGAATGGAACCACGATGCTAAAAGTATACTTCTCATATTATAAAGGTTTCAGTTACAGATTTGTTTCATTTTAACAGGTGGTTTCCCCTTGTTTTAGTAAATTGTTGCATAAATGGAAGACGTCCGGCTCTATGCTGCTGAAAAAAATCATTTTTTTTGTTTTTATGCACGTTTCCTGTATGTCTGCTCTCTCTCGTATCTGAGTGTCGTTTGTCTGTCTACCTGCTATATGTTGTCTGTCTACACTCTGTCAGCTGTTTGTATGTTATCTGTCTGTCTTCTCTCTGTCTTCTGTATATTTGTCTTTTGTCTGTATGCCTGCTGTATGACTCTCTGATGTCTGCCTGCTCACTATCCGCAGACCTAATGTCTGCTGTCTGTTTACTCTTTGTCGGCTATCTGTATGCTGTCTGTCTGTCTGCTTTCTCTGTTATCTGACCGCTGTATGTTTGTCTACTGTATGACTCACTGCTGTCTGTATGACTTCACTTTTTGCTGTCTGACTGCTGTATGTCTGTCTGCGGTATGACTCGCTGCTGTCTGTCTGCTAACTATCTACATTCTCTCTGTCTGTTGTCTGTTTACACTTTGTCGGCTGTTTGCATTCTGTGTCTGTCTGTATTTCTGTCGTCTGTACATCTATATGCTGCCAACTGTCTGACTACTGTCGGCTTTCTACGGGGATCTGTCTGCAGTCTGTCTTTTGACTGCCTGCTAAACATCTACTGTCTGTCTACACTCTGTAGGCTGTCTTTATGATGTCTGTCTGTCTGCTGATTATCTGTATGCTGTCTATCTGTCTGCTATCTGTTTTCTGTCTGTTTGCCTGCTCTCTATGCTGTCTGACTGTCTGCCTGATGTCTTTCTACATTTTGTTGGCTACTTGCATGCTGTCTGTCTTTCTTTGACTGCTGTATGTATCATATGTGCCTATTTCCTGTCTGTCTGCTCTCTTTGCTGTCTGACTCTCTCCTGTATATTTGTCTACTGTATTTGTGCCTGCTCTCGCTGCTGTTTTTATGTCTGCTGTCTGCCAGCTGTATGTCTGTTCTGTCTGCTCTCTGTCTGCTAACTATCTGCACTATGTTGTGTGTATGTATGCTATCAGCTGTCTGCTACACTCTGTCGGTTGTCTGTCTATACTTTGGCGGCTGTCTATCTACACTATGTCGGCTGTCTCTCTTCAACCGTTCTGTCTACTGTCTGTCTCTCTGTTATCTGTCTACCAACTCTCCCTGCTGTGTCCCTTTCCTGTCTAACTGCTGACTGTCTGCCTGCTTGTTTGCTGTCTATCTACGCTCTATCAGCTGAATGTACGCTTACTGTCTGTCTTTCTGCTATCTGTCTACACTCTGTCGGCTGTCTATCTGTCTTTCTGCTATCTGTCTACACTATGTCAGCTGTCTATCTGTCTGCAGTATGTCTGTCTACTTTCTGTGTGCCAACTCTCTCTGTTGTCTGTCTGTGCCCTATCTTTGTCTGATATCTGCTGCTTGTCTGTCTGACTGAAACAACATATTCCAATTACATTACCGTCGGCATTCAACAAACCGCGAATTTAACATATACTCATATCATATATTCGTATTATTTTGTGCGACTCTGTAAAATAAATATAAATGCTATATACACCCTCTTCAAGAAAAAGGCATGCTGTAGGTGACTGTAAAACCTTACTAAAATTTCATTAACGTTGGTATTCTACAAATCCCATATTTAACATGCATTCCTGTCATGCATTCGAATTATTTTGTGGGGCCCTGTAAAATAACTAAGAAAACATGCTGTAGGTGACTATAACAACCCTATAGTTGCATTACCGTCAGCGTTCTACTAATCCCACAATTAACACATATTCGTTTAATCATATACTTTATTTGTTTAATCATTCGTTTCACAAAATCGTTTCATAAAGTATTTTCATAAAATCGTTTTATAAAGTCGTTTCATTAGGATTATATATATATACATATATATATGAAGGGTAGATTCATAAATCATATCATTCTGTGTCATTTTAATACAATACTAGTTTATTTGATATCAGTAAAAATTTTTAAATTGTAATTATGTTTTTCAAATAAATAATTTTCATTTCATGCTTTGATCAAATTTACTTTCAATACATAAATATTAAAACATATTATATTTAATAACGCTAAAAATAAATAAACTTAAAAATAACCCCTTTTTTATTCGCTAATGGAATTTTTCAGGCTTTTGGAAAAACCTACTCGAAAAGTAATTTTTTCAACATGAAAAATGCATTGAAAGTTGTAAATTACTATTCTTTTCAGTTTTGGAGGAAATGTCAGAACCTAATTTTAAAGAAACACTAAATACTTTTGCTATCAACAGAGCATGTTGTTCAGCCTAATATATATATATATATATATTATTTTGAAATATTTCTAAAGAATTGGATCAAACAGGAGTAATAAAGTCTTTCATAAAACATACATGTTACAGCGAAATAATATTTTACACTTGAGATAACGTCACATAAACAAATACATTTTATAATAAAACTGTGCCTACTTTTTTGAAAAAAAAATGTAGGCATGTACAGAGTGTCCCACAAGGTAAGCAGCGTCTAATATGTGCAGATTCGGATAGAGCACGTCAATATGAGTATTTTGAATGGTAACATGTGAGGTCCCCGAATATAGCCGAAAGTTCTCAATAAACATTAATTTTCACTTGGTTTTTTCCTCATTTCTTGGGTTTTTCATATGGTAAGCGTCACACCTTACTTACACTATCACACTATATTCGGGGACCCAACATGTTACCATTCAAAATACTCATATTGACGTGCTCTATCCGAATCTGTACATATTAGACGTTGCGTACCTTGTGGGACACCCTGTAGCTGTAGGAAAACTAAACGGGTGTAGCTGACTGATTTTACTAATACTTAAATTGTAATACAAGATGTGCGTTATGCTACTTCATATGCACTTATAACAATTCATAAACAGTTTTTTAAAATATTATTATCTAATTCTATTTAAAAAACGTTTTGTTTGAATTTTGACATGGATGCTGCATATCTTATACATATCACATTATGATTTCGCTACCTTCTGGTTCTCAATGGTAATTGTATTCTGCGAGATGAGTGTGAAATTTAAATTTTGCAATGCCTAAATCTCAATAAGTTACATCAAGCTAGCTACTTACAAATTCAAACACAGTCTCAGACGTTCACTGGTATATACCGCTGAGATTATTTTTAATAGATTTTTTTTTCATTAATTACCATGTCTGAATCTGATTCAGTTTCATCTAGCTCATCATTCCATCATGACTGTTAAGTACGTTTTATGGCATGTAAAATCAATTGAATTTCTAGTTCTGTTATGAAAGAGTCTTTAAAGATACTGCGTGATCATTAATGCAGTGTAGGTCCGGTTTGATGACATTGCAATCCCAGGAGTACTTGGCATAATGCTGTGACTTATAAAAAATACTACTCAAAAGTCCTTTAATATAGTCCTTTTATATAATTTTATTTAGCGTTCGTAGAGTTAAAGCAGTAAACATATATAGAATTAACATCAAATATACAAGGTGATTATAATTAAAGTCTGACTTTCAAAATGCTGTAAAAAAGGAACCACTGGGTCAGAATGACTTCAAATTTGAACTGAATATACTGGGAGAAACGGTATGGAATTAGAAAGCAAAAGTTCCAAAGTGTATCAATAGATGGCGCTGTAAGCTTCATAACGAAAGTGGATTCGGCTAAAGTGACATTTTTAATCAAAATACGGCGTGTTTGGCATGGGTTGCACTGTAAACCAAACGTACTGTTCATTGCACATGAGTGTTTCGGTTGTTTGACGAAAAAAATGACTTTCAAATCAGTCAACAATTGCGGTAGTGTTAGGGGAAATCCCATCCACCACGGTAAGGTCGTACCACATTGCATGGAAAAAATAGGTTTTTAATTGTTCTTGGTCCAAAAACCGCATACAAAGCACATAATGATTCGGTTTTTAATTGCTCATGAGTGTCTTTAACTTTGCATAGTATGCTGCTTACAGCGCCATCTATTGATAAATATTGGAACTTTTTTCTTATGCCATACCATTTCCCCCTTCTTCCAGTATATTCTGTTCACATTTGAAGTCCTTCTGATCAGTGGTTCCTTTTTTACAACTATTTGAATGTGGGACTTTAATTATAATCATCTGTACGTAAAACAAGAGGTGGGGATGGTGCTTGAGATAATTTTTCTATAGATAGATTATATTTGTAAAATCTAGTAGGCATTTCCAACATTGTGTGGCTTCCAACAGTGAGAAAGAGCCAACTGTAAGAATGATATTGCCAAATCACAAAGTAAGGTAATTTATAATATTCATATGGACATAAGAAAATTTGCGAAAAGCATATGCATTTATTGATGTTATACGAGCAAAAATTACCAGTTTCGGCTAACACAATAATAAAAAAAATATGATTATCACATGGTTACCAAAATTGCAATTCTTAAAGCGCTAAATTTTCGTAAAGAGTTCGTTGAGAGAACTAAAATGAAAAAAAGTTTGCGTAGTCAAAACAGGTGTTGTGTATCATTAACAAAGTGTACAAACTCACAAGGAAATAATGCTCAAAATGTATGTAGATAAATACTTATTTCTAAGGAACACTAAAATGAATATGAATAAAATTCAGGTCAGTAATAAAAATACATATGTTAAATATATTTTTGAATATTTAATTTTTAATCAGATAGTATTTTCTACGGAATTGATTCTACGGAAAAATATTTTAACGCTACTCGACAATAAAGTTATTTCGTTTTTATTTTCTTAACATTATTGGATATAACAAACTCTCAATCATTAATATTTTACTTAATTTCCAAAAATATTTTTTCTCTTTTGAAGATTTTTGAATACAATATAGGTATAAGACACGTCAATATATATGAATGAAACATTGAATTGCCCAGTTTAATTTTCAAATGCCTTCTAGTGTTGTAGCTTTCAAAATATTCGTCAAAATTAATATCTCATCATGCTTGTAAAATTATTAATTTTATTAATGTTTTACTTTCATTTTGATCATTAGTATTTCTACAAATAAGATAGGCAAGCACTAATCTAAGTTTAAAAGATTGTGAGATAAAAGTGAAATTATTTAAAATATTTTCACTTTATGTTCTTAAAACATTTATTCTGTTAGATTTAATCTAAAATATTCTCAGTAATACCTTAAAGAGAATTTGTTATGTTTTCTTTCATTTAGTCTTATACTCACTTTTACTAAAATAAGTTTAGAAATTAAACTTTCGAATAGAAAAGTTTTCTAAGGATAATTTAATAACTACATAGCGCAATAATATGTAATTTTGGATTTTCAGATTTAAAGCACTCAGAAATTGATCTTTGTTAAAAAAAACCATGGGTTACAAATCATATTTTGTTTCAAATAGGAATTTCAAAATACAGGGTATACCTGAAATCATAGGAAAAATTGTAAGGGAAGATCAAGTACACATAAAAAAGCAATTTTTTTATAGCAGTGAAGGTTCAGAAATGAAAGGTGTTAGCGAAAAACCAAAGAATGCGTCTGAAATGAAAACAACCGTTTGATGGCCATAACAATTCTAAAAAGTACTCAAATGTGGCACCACTAATATCTATACAGACTTGGCAGATACTGAAAGTCTTACAATGAGGTCATCATGATAGTGAATTGGCGTCTCTTAGATGAGGCCTGCAGGTGAACTCATAAGCAAAATAATTGAGAATTGATAAATAGGATGAACGTGTTGGCCAAGCGACTAATCCGCCTCATCCAATCCATCAAACGGCAAATGTGGCATCGAGGTAATTACGGATATCGATCCTGAAATGGGCTGGAACCTCGTCGCGCTGAAACCACATGGTATTCCGAACGGTAACTGAAACATTATCAAGTAATTTCGGTAATATCTCTTCCAGGAAAGTGCTATACATTACACCATTGAGTCGTTTTGAGAGCAAGTAGGAACCAATAATGATATCGTGCACAATACCCGCCCACACATTAACGGAGACCTGCTCCTGGAAAGCATGTGGACGTGTGGCATGTAGGCTACAGGTGGCCTACATATGGAAATTGTAGAAATTGAAAACTCCATCACACGTAAATGAAGCCTCATGTGTGAAACGCACATGTACATAGTATCTTGGGGACAATATACGTTACTGCACAAACAAACGACAGAAATCTACACGCTGAGGGAGGGTAATCATTCATATTCAGTGCTTGCGTTCTCTGTAAATAGTATAGAAAATTTTTTCATCGTGCAAAATTTTCCATATGGTGCTTTTACTTACATGCGTAGTTCGTGCTTGGATTACCGTCAACTTCAGAGAGAATACGTTCTTCCAATTCTGGAATTCATATGTTACTCGAGCCACCCGTATCCTGCATTGTGACATGAAGTGATCCGTTCTCACAAAGCTGCCGATGTAAACGCAGAAACTTTTTGTGATACGACATTGTCCTATTGGGGAAGTGTTTACGATATAATCTCAGCGTCGCTGTAACCCCAGCCCGTACATAAGATGCATGTCTAATTTCTCAACGGGCATAAATTCGTTTGAAATACGACTTTCAAATGCAGGTGACTGCTTGCAGCAGAGGACTACATCGTCCTGTCTTCTACCGGCAAAATTGCAAGGCTATCATTCCACCGAGACTTCCAAGGCTTTGTTACTACTGACGGTCGGACATTCCAATATTTAATTGTACCTAACCATTCTTAGCAAGACATTCAAGCAATGATGTCAATAAAACGCTTGTTTTCATTTCCTCCCCATTTCTTGTTTTATCCCCAACGCTTTTCATTTCCGACACCACATTGCAATACCAAAATTTCTTCTTTATGTGTACTTTACCTTTTCTTACAGATTGGCCCATGTGTTCAGGGCAGCCTGCATACATTACTTGAAATTAATAATGAAGAAAATATTAATTGTAACTTAAGAATTTTTTTAACAAAATTCGATTTTTGTAGCTTCAAACATGCCAATCTAAAAACAACTCATTCCATATAATAAGAACACACATTTTATTGGACAATTAAACACACTAAACCAACATGAGTGAATAATTGACCTGGGCCAGGACTCGAACCTGGGACCTGCAGCGTCCGAAAGTCTGGCGACAAAGTATTCTGCAGATTCAATCTAGAAAGGTCTCATACATAAGATCCTTCAGCTGCCCCCACAAAAAGAAATCGGGACATGAAAGATCTGGCGAGCGCGGTGGCCGAGCTACAGGACCACCTTGCCCAATCCATTGTTTGGAAATATTATATCCAGAAAGTTACCCACGTCTTGTACATAATGGACTGGTGCTCTATTTTTTTGGAACATCATTACTCGTCGGATGTGTGAGGATCGGCTTTCAGCATGTCAGCCAGCAGTTGGTGCAGAAACGTGAGGTATTTTTCACATCAAAGCGTTCTGGCAGATGATAAGGTCAGAGTACGTGTTCTCCGATTATTTTTGCCCAAACACTGATAGAAAAGTATCGCTGATGATCATGTGGATTTACATCCGCCTATACATGTTGATTGTGGATGTTAAATGCACCTTCACGTGTGAAGGTACATTCATCCGAAAAAAGCACAGTTGCCCCAAACTTTGAATTTACCGCGTTCTGCTGCAGAAACCAGCGGGTGAACTCCACACGACGAGGATAATCCCTTTTGAGTCAGTTTCTGTACTCATTGAACATAAGGATGCAAACGTTCATCCTTCAGCACTTGCCATGTCGTGGAATGTGATGCATGTAATTGCCTAGTCACTGCTTGTGTACTTGTGCTTGGCTTATCAGTCACCATATACAGAATGGTTTTTTTCCACATCTAACGTTCCGTCCGTCTTTGCACGATCAGCTTCCGACTTGGATGCGAGAAAGGATCACGTCTCACACAACTGTAGGTTCAAGCGCTCAAATGTTTTACGGTAGGGCAACTGCCTTTAGGGATACCACTCTCCGTACAATCGTTGAGCCCCTGAGCCATTTCCATTTGCAGTTCCGTAGATAAAATACATAACAGCCTTTTCCCTGTTAGTGAATAGCGACATCTTCCGATACGTTCCTACCGCGATTGACAGTTGCACACTCGGATCAGCGGTTTTTATGTATTAATCGCGGCGAAATTTTTCATGTGAGTACTTCTTCCCCATATCACATTTGCATGCTATCAGTGCCCTATAACTCGCAACAGTAATGGAGCTTTAATGTTTGCATGGACCAAGTTTCCAAATGCACCAGCACCTTTGCGTTTTATTTCTGGCCATGCATTTTTTGACGAAAGTGGTTTATTTGGATGGGTACTATCAACTCTTAAAGTTTTGTCCATCTATACTAATATTATAAAGGAGTAAAGATTGTTTTTTTGTTTGTTTGTAGGGGTAATCACTGAAACTACTGAAGCGATTTCAAAAGTGATGGTGCCAAATTGATGGTGACAATCCCTGCTCCAACATAGGCTATATTTTATGTCGGTGTCACTACCCCAGGGGGGTGCAAGAGCGAAAAACGTTCTAAAATTTCGATTTTTTGTATACTGAAGGAGATAGAAACATCAAATTTGGTATGGTAGTTACTTATAAGATGTAAATGCTCTCTAAGAAAAAATTCTAAAAACATTCAAATTTAAAAGGGTGATATGAGGGAAAAGCGTTCTAAAAACATTCTAAATTACAATTTCTATGGAATCTCAGGAACTACAGAACTGTTTTCAAAAGTGATGCTGCCAAATTCATGGTGACAATCCCTGCTCCAACATACGCTATATTTTATGTCGGTGCCACTACCCCCAGGGGGGTGCAGGAGCGAAAAACGATCTAAAATTCCGATTTTTTGTATACTGTAGGAGATAGAAACATCAAATTTGGTATGGTAGTTACTTATAAAATGTAAATGCTCTCTAAGAAAAAATTCTAAAAACATTCGAAATTTAAAAGAGTGAGATGAGGGAAAAGCGTTCTAAAAACTTTCTAAATTACAATTTCTATTGAATCTCTGGAACTACAGAACCGATTTCAAAAGTGATGGTGGAAAATTGATGGTGACAATCCCTGCTCCAACATACGCTATATTTTATGTCAGTGCCACTACCCCCAGGGAGGTGCAGGAGCAAAAAACATTCTAAAATTTCAATTTTTTGTATACTGAATAAGATTGAAACATCAAATTTTGTATGGTAGTTACTTATAAGATGTAAATGCTCTCTAAGAACTAATTCTAAAAACATTCGAAATTTAAAAGGATGAGATGAGGGAAAAGCGTTCAAAAACATTCTAAATTACAATTTCTATGGAATCTCTCTAGAACTACAGAACCGATTTCAAAAGTGATGGTGGAAAATTTATGGTGACAATCCCTGCTCCAACATCCTCTTTTATAAAAAGCTATGCGTTGCTGATGACTGGGTAATTCGCTAATCCTTGCCACAGATTAATCTCGGAAGATGAAACATTTGGAGTTACTGAAAAAAATAATAGCTCAAAAAGTATTTGTCAGAAAATTGTTAGACAAACTGAATTTGAAGGGTAAAAAAATGTATTCTTCTTGATATAATTTTAAAATCTAATGATTATGCCGTTTTTCCAATATTGAATTTCAAAAATTACCAAATTTCACAATAGCGTATCACAACTTCACGTGTAAAAAGATCATTATAAGGGCTACGTGTCCTGACGTGTATATTGGCTATAGCACGAATCGCAAATTATAGTACCCTTATTATTCTCTTAAAATATAAAAGTGCAGTATGAAATGTCAATATTTTGTTTGATTAAAGGTACGTTACAAGAAATTGACCAGCGTAGCGGGCGTAGCTTTCTAGTATTTTATAAAATACCCTGTATAGACTGTTTTTAATAGTAATGCGAATATGTAAACTGTATGTTACGAAACAAAATAGTCAATTCATCTTTTATTTTAGATTTATTCTTGTTCCGCTCTTCGAACTCATTAAGAATTGGATCTTTTTCTATCGGAAGTATTAATTTATCGATTTCTGCAACACGGTTTTAGCGTTTACAATCTAAAAATGTCTTTTCAAAATTGTAGCTGTGCCAAAACCAAACACAATATGTATTCCCAATTGCAATTCAAATTATGATTTATTATCTCTTATGCTTCAAAATATTTATAATATTAAAATATTGATTTATTATAGTTTTGTATATGTCTGCGCGTTTCTGATATTTTGATTCCATACTAATTATTAGTATCTCTATAGTGGAAAGTATTGTGCATTAAATAAAGTATACTATATACTTTGAACATAAAAGGAATTTGATAAAATTTCTAGTAGATCTTTTATAAACATTTATTCCGCTTGTTTAAATCTTGAATATTTTCACCGAATGTCTTTAATAGCATTTGTTACTCTCTTATTTTATTCTTACAGTTACTTATTCAACTTTGCAAGAAATTGATAACATAATTAACTTTCTAATAGAAAATCGATAGAAAAGTATTATATTAAGACTACATTTAAGGTTATGAATTATGTGAGTCTCTTTATGAAACATGCACTTTAAAATAAAATTAAAGATGGAAAACATTGATAAACTTAAAGTTTGTTATAAAATGTATCGGAATACTAACAATTTCTGAAACGAATGAAGCACTTGAATAAAATTTTATTCAACATATATCCTGTAAAGTATATTTTTAAATCATTAAACTAAACGAGAAATCATTTATTGATATGATCAAATAGTGCAATATTTCTTTCATAGATTTTATTTGAAGTTTTCGTGCAATATTCGAAGAAAATGTATTTTGCACAAGTATTCTTTAAAAAAATTATTCGGCAAAAGAAACACAAATTCTAAATGTTATTTTTCCAGCATTTAGAGATTTCTTCTTTTTTATTTCAGAATTTATTTCTGACATATATATTTTATTACAATTTTAATTTTTTTTGTTCTTATATAGTATTTAAAAACATACTTATCAAATGAGTGCATTCATATACAATACAATAATATAGATATATAAAGCTATGAGTGTGCTCGAACTCGGTCGTTCTTGTTGTAAATCATACATTGTTGGATATTCTAACATTCAGTTAAAGGTCACTTAATATATAATCCTTAGAATTTAAGTAGAGGTAGTTAATTTAATATTTTCATTTTTCTATCTTTAGTCATTAAAGAGCACAAAGTGTATTATATAAGGTAAAATCTTCTTACCTTTCCTTATTCTGCTGCTGGCAGGTTAATCCATTGTGTCTTATATCCGTTTGGTGTATCTAATAACCGTTTGTTCATTTTTAATCTTTGTATGTTCTATATCTTGAAAGAAAAGTAAATAATGATCAACGTTTTGTTTCATGTGATTAGGGATGCGACACCTTTTCTTACAGATTAAATTATTTTAATATAAAATTCTAATATGATTAATTTACATGTTATAAGATATAAATTTGTATTCGCTTTAAGAGAGGTTGAAAGATACATCCTCTCAGACGAGGAAAGAGAAGTTACACTGGATTTAAACAGTCTATAGTACTTTAGAGTTTCTCCTATTGCGAACCCCAGATATCCCGGCTTTAGCTGAAAGTTCAAAAGGTCAGGCTCGTGTTGTTGACGTTACTTAGGTAGCCATCTGGTTTTGAATTGACTTGTGTGCATAGGGCTGGTTTCTCTCATTTCGTTCTGTCACTGAAGGACTGGAATTATACACTGTGAGAATAGGTTTACAATAGTTCTATGTATTAAACGCCAGAGCGCACAGGCTGTTCGATGTCTTTATCTTAAGTAAAATTGTTTTTAATTGTTTGCGGTGGGATCTTAGTGTTCGGAGCTCTCACACAGTCTTGAAGGGACTGTGGAGCACAGTCTCACACAGTCTTGAAGGGACAGTTAAATAGGCCGTGGTTCCGCATGTTCCGCGAGCAGCGGGAAAGCTACTTGACCGTTACTAGCGAAAAAAGTGGAACTCTTTCAATAGCCCTTTCAAGACTGAGGCTGTTGGAAGGGTGTCTTGAGCACGGATGATATTACCGGAAAAAGTTAAAAGCTATTTTCGTTATTGTTAATACATCAGACGCTCTCGGCAGCTTCAAGCTTTTCTTTTTAAGTGAAATAGTGGATAGACAGATATCGCATTCATTGTTTTCTTTTATAAATTAAAATGAGTGGAAAGCTGTTATTTTACCATTCGAAAAAAAATCAAAATATATTCTTAACACTTTTGTATCCGAAGCATGCATTAAAAGATTTTTTTTTTATTCACAGATTTTGAATTCATACCAGCATTTCTGAATAGTGATTTTTGCTGTATTTAATTACAGACGTTTCGTGATTACTTAAAGACAAATATAATTTCTTTCGGAATTTCTGAATTGAAAAATAATCTTGAAATGGATGCATATATGCGCGAATGATGCATAAGGGTTAATGCAGTTCAATCACATTTTTAAAATTATGCAAACGACAGAAACGCCCCTAGTGGCGAAATTTGGAAGATAGCCATTGCAAATCGAAAACGAAAAGCGTTAGGACAAAATTTCCAATTCGAAAGTTTTAGAGCATCAATTAATTAGTACGAAAAGACATTTGGTTCACACGGATAAGATAAATCGTCGCCTGTATACCCAAAAATGTCCGAAATCGATGCACTCCATTTTGTGTAAACGTTTGAAAGGAATAGCAAGAAATATGAAGAAATATGCACAATCTATCGCATATATATGCACTTACCTCAATACATTTTTATAGCATCACACACACAAAAAAAAAGACGAACTGTCTCACAGTGATAAAAAGTTATAGTTCAGTATGTTCGAAAAGTTCGCCATTGCTCACGATACACGTTTGTATTCGTGAGAGTAATTCTGCATGCACGTTTCTCAGCATGGAAGGTGTCACACTATTGCAAGCATCTTCAATACGACGACGTAGATCCAGAAGACTTGTAGGTGGAGTTGCATAAACCTTATCTATTATGTATACCCACAGGAAGAAAGCCATCGGAGTGAGGTCCGGCGATCGTGGAGGCCATTCACCCGAAAATAAAAGTTTTAAAATAAAATCGCTCGCACATTCAGATTCAAATTATCCTCTGCCATAAGTTTATGATATGAGATTATACTATCTGTATCAAGAAAGAGCCAACACCTTTTAAACTAAAATTTTAAATGCATTGGAAATGAAAGTTTTACAGACGTTACAGTACAGTACAACGTCACAATCTGAAGCTGCGCACTGCTACATTTCCGAAATGTGAATATGCAGAGTAGAATCGTCGTGCATCGATTTCGGACATTTTTGGGAATACAGGCGTCATTTTATCTTATCCGTGTGAACCAAATGTCGTTTCGTACTAATTAATTGATGTTCTCAAACTTTCTAATTGGAAAGTTTTCTCTATCTCTTTTCGTTTTCGATTTGCAATGGATATCTCCAAATTTTGCCATCAGGGAGCGCTGTTGTCGTTTGCATTATGTCGAGCATAGTCGCTTTTGCATAGCTGTATCTCTCTCCGTTCGCAAGTATTTTCAGGTTAAAGGGACTTTCCTATGCACCCTGTATATATGGATATATATAAATCAACATTTGAACAAAGGGTGGTTTTTGGAGTCTGTATGTCATTATCGGTGAAAACATACAGAAAATTTCCGGAATGACTTTCTTCCGAATGGCTGCAATAGGTAGGTTTTTACTTTTTTTAATAAAAGCTACCTAATAGAATGCATGTTGCTGCACAGAAATGAATAAACTCAACGAAAGAATCCTCGCTTTTTTGTGAGATTTGTATTGTGCTGCTGCATTGCAACTGTATTGTTTTTTATCATCAGGATCATAGACTTTATTATTTGACTGTGACTCGCCCGATCTCGTACAGACAAGTTCGTTGTTTGTTCTCCGTTCACCGCATGGATTTCCTTAAGATTAGAAGTAAGTGTTATTTATTAAATCATACTTTTAAACTTTATATAAGTGATATTTTTGTACTAATTTTAATTTTCCAACTTTATAACGGAAAGTTATAAGTTCACTTCTTCAAACGGAGTTTTTCATTCTTTTATTTCCGAAAACGGAAAATCTACTAACGAAACGGTAAAGGTCATGCAACTTTGCTGCCAGCAGTTTAACCGTGAATTCACGGATTTATTTTTTAACAGTGTGTATTTTCTTATATAACCTAATAAATAATAGTTATTCACAATATATAGTTCTAAATGACAACAGCTAAAAGTTCTTTAAAAAATTGCCATTATTATATCTGCTCATACTTGGATTCTGGTTTATTTTTAATTTTTTCTGCGAGAAAGTTTTATTTTTTTAAGTATATATTTAATAACGTTTTACAAAAAATGAAATATTTAAATTATTTTAAATCTGTCTGTCGTATAAACTTAACAAAGCTGATTATCAACATATTAAAATAAATAAATAAATAACGCTAAATACAACGCTTTTTACATTACGTAACACAATACCAGTTGAATTGAAAAACTTTTGTTCATATTAATAACAAAGATATGTAAGTAAAAAGCGGCCGGTGATTCAAGCTTCCTTTACAATCCATTATTCTTATCAGTAGGGCAAAAATAATCATTTTCGAAAAGCGCAACAAGCATTCACCACTGCATCGAATTAGTATTTTTAGCCTTATTTGTGACAACAGTATTTTTTCCTTTAAGGAAGGTGATGATTAATATTAGATTATAGTGATTTTCCCAAGCTGCGGCAGTTTCTCAGCCTGCACTGCAATAATATCAGGCTCTGCATACGAGAATCATCATCGTTACATTTTTTTTATAAAAATTATGTTCCATATCAATATGCTTCTACAGAAATAGTGTGAAAACCAAAACTGAAAATTATTTTAAAGACATCCGCTGAAAGAACTAAATATAAAAGCAATTAGAATAAGAAAATTAAAAGATATAATACAATTTAACTGCTATTATTCAAAATACATTCGTCCAAACGTTTTACAGTTAAAATCAAATAGTATTAATCAAATTTATTCTTCGAAAATCAGAATAAATGCATATTTGCAGAAATCTTTTAATATTACTTTAAATGATTATTTATTTTTAGTCTAAGAAGAACCCGAGGCAGACGAAAAATAACACCTTATATCTTATTTTTAATTCCGTAGATATTTTTAAAACATAACAATGAATATTTTGTTTGATAAATAAATTCTAAAGAGCATTTTTAAGATTTAATGACAATTAATAATAATGCTTGGGTACTTCACAACATTGAATGCTTTCCTTCTAAAAAGCTTATCCATATTTTTTCTTAAATACTTGTGTATAAGTCATTATAAGTATCCACTACGACATACATTACAATATCTTTCTAATAGATATGAAGTGATATTTCTGATAAAATGTATTGCACGAAATTATTCATTTCATTTAAGTGACTGATATAAGTTGAAGATTAGACAGTTAGAGGAGGTTTTAGTCTTCAACTAACGCCGTTAAGTGCGTCTAGATGACACCTTCTCCACATTATTTATGTAACGATGCTACAGATACTTACATTTTTATGACGTTAAATTGTGTAATCAAATTTTTTTCAAATGAATTATATTTAGGTATTTTTCTATTGCATTTTATATAAAAGCTTATACGTGATACATTTTTCTCATTAATTTAGTCTAACTGCCTTGTGAATGTTTCAGAACTCGTAAATCTCTCTACCATACTGAACATGTTGCATTTAATTAATTAAAAAATTCAGTTCTCCACTTCAAATGGAAGAAAGTAAAGATTTGAAATGTGAAATGAATTAGCGAATGAAATTAACTAAATTGGTATTTATGACATAAATAAGAAATGCGTGTAATAACTCTTTCTCTGTAGATATTAATCTTTTACACACATAAAATATATTCATTTGTTTATGATGATTTTGGAATTAACCAAACAGTTCTCACAAAGTGATTAAAGGTAATTAGAAGTATTCATCGTCCCAAAAATTCTGTAATTATTGGGTTCGATTTTTACAAACAAATTTAGTACTTAAGAATTAACGTGTCTGTGTGATAACTGAAATATTTTAAAAAGTATTCATACCAGAAATTGAATTATACTTCTTAAAATATTACCTTTGAAAATGTTTCTTAAGCGTGTTGTGTCCTTCTATGAAAACGGCAGCAAATATATTCGCTTCAACTTCATTAGCATTCTGTCTTTGGTACAGCAGGGGACGATCTTTCTAGATTTAGAGGAGCACTTTCTTCAATTAATTATTTCATCATTGTAAGTAATTTTTATAATGCCATATGATATTTCTCCTAAACATATGTCTATTGCTTTCATAGTTATAAAAATTTTGTATACACGTGAATCGTTCACATAGAAAAATTAATTGATGAGATCTGAACCGTAACTTACTACAATGCGAAGGTACACAGATATGTAAATTTATTAGAAACATTATCTTGTCACTGATCATTCCTAAGTTTTTTGAATAAAAATGAGAATTTATTCTGAAAGTAGTTGAATTGTAAAATGATTTTTGCCCATAATAAAATGTATCAACGGAGGAATCTTTTTAAAACATTCAGAAATAGTTCAAAAGTAAGCAGTTATAGTTCTTTACAGGGACATTAAAAAGCATCCTGTTACATAATGGCATATGGGGGGAGTTGTTTGCGGTTTATTTTAATGATGCTACATTAATTAAAACTAAAGGTAGGGTTGCGTTCCGGTCTCGGAGATTAGGCGACCGGTCCTGCGACTTCGACTGGCACGTGTGGGGTCACCTGGATACATTATGATCTGCAACGACCCACATGAGACCACAGCCTAAGCAAGTACTTGTCCATGCGTACAGGGAGTATTTTCCACGACCTTCGAGTCTCGCAACTGAATCCTATCTTTTACATCTATTACTGACGGGCTAGTCACTACATCTACAAAGATTTGATGTCCGAAATCTCAAGTAAAGTAAAGCAACATGGTGTCGGTGAGCTTCGGGAAAAAGTCCCGGGCCCGGTGTGTCTATGGGTGTTACGGTTACGCGGGACCATTCAGAGGGGGTCGGAACTGTCCCCGAGTCATACGGTTCGTTAAACCAACTGTTGGGACAAACATGCATCCTTTTGAGGTTTGAAATGCAAGGGAAGTGATGCGCAGGTGGCCGTGCTTGCGCCTGGCCGTAAAGTGTACAAGTGGGATGTTACCGGAAACCGGAGTCTCACAGTCGGGCTTAGTAAAAGTTCTAAAGAACTTGTGTAAGGCGTGGAGGTTGGGCTCTCCCAGCAGCGAGCTTAGTTTTGTCCGGGTCGCGATTAAACAAACGTCTGAATTTTTTAGCTGTTAATAAAAATATGTTTATTAGCATATCGGAATGATAAAGTGTTTTGAAATTGTGTTGATATTCTTGATCTGTCGATTTTCAAATCTATTTTGGAAGGATTCGATTTAAGTAATACCCTGTATAATTTTGAAAGATTCATTTGACTTACAAACGTTGCAGTAATGTCTTTACCAGGACTCCTTGAAAGATTATTTTAATAGATTCCTGGTCCAGGAGTCTATTAAAATAATCTTTCAATAAAATTAATTATATTTAACAGATTTTTTTTTAAGTATTGTACATAACAAAACTCGTTTTCATCTTTAAAGTCTACTAATTTTCAAATAAGAAAGTATATATATAATAATTTCCAAAGTACACTATAAATCTCAAAACTAACATGCAGAGAAACCAACATCAGTGATATAATCAAATTTTATCTGAATGTAAAATTTCGGTTCCTTTATTGTGATTACGATGTACTAAGTGCCAAAAAATACACCTAAAAAATACTAATACAGCATTTAAACTAATTAGTCACATGAACGTATAGCAGACTTTTAATGAGAATTGATTTTAGATATATATATATATATTATTATTATTATTATTTAGAAATATATTTATATAACATATTTATTCATTTTAATTGAATATTTTCATTTCATTGATTTTTACATTTTCTTTATTTGATTAACTTAATTATAATAAAGCGAATGTTTCCTCAAATCATTTCATTTCTGCACATAAAATAGTTTTATCTAGCTGAGTGTTTAATCAGAAATTTTTTTAATTAAATGAAAATAAGCAGAAAAAATTACCTTATAAAGATTTCTAACTAACATATTAAAAAAAAACTTCACATATTTTTTTTTAAGTTTTCATACATTAATCATATTTTAGAGCTACAGTAAAAAAAGGAAAGTAACACTATGGATTATTAATGACATTCTTTAAAAACAATAACATAGATTTCTTGAGGTTTTATGACTAGAAGAATCCTTAATAGTAATTAAATATTATAAAGTCTAAAGAAATCTATATTATTTTGTTCATTCTATATTTATACAGTTATTCATATTAATACAATAAATATTCTATATTATTGAAATAATCATTTTATATTAATATATTAATCTACAATAATTTCTTTCAGTCATTTCATTTTTTTTAGTTTCAAATGTCAGACACACAATAGAACTAACATTTCTAGATAGTTTATTCTTAAGTATATGAAGTTAAGTCCTTATCTTAAAAAAACTGTTTTTAAGATTACAACGAAGAAAAACTGCCTGTAATTCTTTTCACAAGAGACAGCTGATAAAAGAACCAAAATTAATATTTATAAAGTAGAATTATCTTTTGTTTTAACGATTTTAGTTAATGGATTACATTTTTTTCTGTGCACTTTCAAAAGTATTACAATCTGAAATAAAAGATACCAAATTAAAAAACAAAGCTAGTATTATGACAATTAGAAAAAATATATTCACTACTCCCAGAGTAAAAAAAAAAAAAAAAAGACTGAGTATCGATGCATAATAGTTTTTAAAAACCGTTTGTTCTTTTTATCTCAAAAGACTAAACAGTTTTTGAACAACACTAAAATTAAAAGTATTTCTATGCATATATGGGTTATTCACAGATAAATTTACAAATCAGTGTACAGCAATATAATTAAATTTCCAGTTAAAAAAGAGATATTATTCTTATTTTATACAAATATATGCAACTTTTTGAAGATAATACATTATCTCTTGAATAATAGTTTTTTAAAACATTTAAGTATTTTCAGTTTATAATGCTCAATTTTTTGGAAGAAAAGTGACTGCGCGGGTGAGAAACTTCTGAAGGAAAGTCTTGAAAATACAAGATACCTAATGGAAATATATTTAAATTATACATCATTTCAAAATTAGATACCTTATCTTTCAATTAAAATATGAACTGAGAAAAAATTTTAATTATAAAAATATAATATAATTTGAAATAAAATGTCACCAAAGAATTTTTTTTTTCTTAATGGCTCACACATTGGCTCAAACACTGGCTCAATCAATGGTTCACACACTGGCTCCATGGGCCTGTCCTGACCGGAGAGCTTTCAGTGATGTGCGTCCTTCTCTGAATTTCTTATGCCACTTGTGCACACTTGTCAGTGACCAGCAGTGTTCACCATAGATAGCAGACATGCGACAATGAATTTGGGGTGTTGCAGCAGCCTCAGCCACCAGTAACTGAGCCACACCGCTCTCCTCTTCTTTGCTTCCCTCCATTCTAGTCCAGTAAATTTAGACCAAAAAAGGCTTCTGCCTGGAAAGTTTTGGAGAAGTTTTTTTTTTCTCTTTCTTCCTTTATGTTTTTGGAGGTGCTGAACACGAATTTCAACTTTGCCACCTCGTAACTGGTCTGCTTAAAAAATTATAAGGGAAAAAACATGAAAAAATCGGAGTTTTTTCGGTTCTTCCCTTTCCGATGAAATTTTCATAGATTTTGCTATTTAGATCAGCTTTTTTAATTATAATTAATTTCTTGTTTAAATACGTAATTCGATTTCATATATGTTCAATCTGTGTTTTATTTGCATTATATTATTTGCTTATTTATTTATTGATAAAGTGTTAATTCCATTAAGGAATATTAGCCGAAAACAAATAGCGAACTCTTTATATTGTTTTAAAAACAAACCAGTTAATCTTCCAAAACCTAGCTGCTGAACGCGTTGGATTTTAAAAAAGCATGCTTCAAAATTATTTTAAAATCCATAAAATATCAGTAAATTCTGTTTTCCAGTAAATTGCTGTTGAAAATACATTTTTTCATTTATCTGATGTTGCACTTTAAAAAATTTTGTGTAAAGTTCCTGAGAAAACCTGTGGCACCTTTCGGCCACAGGTTTTCCGAGGAATTTCACCAAAGAAATGCCAGGTAACTTACACAAGACAATTACACAAAACATATGGAACTTTACACATATCACCGATCACTCTTTTACAATAATTCCGAAAAGTTACACAAAAGTCCAAAAATATACCTGAGAAAACTAAGAAATGTTACACACAAAACATATGAAATATTTCACAGTTGATCAGTAAATTCCACTTTCTCAAGTATTCCGAAAAGTTACACAACATTGTGGAACATGTTACACCAGATTTCTTGGGATTCTCGGATCAGGAGAAATAATCCGAGAAAACCCAGGAATGTTACACAGGAAACATTACGCAGGAACATTACGCAGGAACATTACGCAGATTTTTTACAGTGTGTAAAAATGGAAATTACGTGATGTTTAAGAATATAATTTCCGAAAACGGGGAAGGAATTGCTCATTTCATTGCCATCATGCCTATGCCGTCAGCTTGAATTAGGAAGTTTGTGTTTGCTTTATATATCACAATCGTCTCCTATATCACGAAAATTGGACCATCATTGTTTTTCTCTTTGACCATTTATGCATTATTGATCAAAAAGTGTGATAAATTAGCAACATAGGCAAGAATGAAAAACAATCTGTTATCTACTAGCAATTTACATTTTTTCTATTTTTTCTGAAATTTATTTCTACGTATGTGTGTAAAGCTAATAAAAATAATAAAGCTTATATTCATAAAAACGACGATGTCATGAAGTATTGTATTAAACATTTTGCTTTATGAAATACAGATACATTACTCAGTTCTTTAAAATTTTTCGTTTTCAATCAAAATAAATAATTTTCAAACTAAAACGTAAGAAAAAATACAGAAAGTATAATAAATTGAACTTTCATAAAAAGATATTTTCTTTTCAAAAGGCAAAAAAATCTTGAATGGAAGGGAATATGATATTATTATGGCACTACTGAAAAAGAAATTACTCAATCCTTTAATAAATGAAATGCTTTTCATTATTTTTCCTTGTACCTTAAATTAAATGTATATATGTATATATATATATATATATATATATTTCTTTTCTGTTTCAATACTATCGAAATTTTAAATTACTGCTCTTTATTTTCAAATATCATAAAAGAAATTTCAATTCGTTTAAAAGTTTGAATAAATAAACCTATTTTTTGTAGCATTTCTATAGAAATTACTAACTGAATGACACGTATAATATTATTTGGCAACGTTTTCTTACATGCATTCGTATTTTGAGAAAATATATATATCTATTACGATTCTTTGATGCTTCTATAAAAGAAAAATCCAAACGCTAATAACAAAAAAATGCGAAAATTTTATTTTATATTATTTTTTGTGTTAATATTGAATTTGAACTAATGTGCAGTTGAGTGACAGTAAAGTGAACATTTCTTAATTACAGCGTTCGTCATTAATACTATTTTATGACACATTTAGACCGTATGATGATTATAGAGTAATACATTTCTAATAGCAACGCCAACATTACGTCATCACTGCTGCGTTTGATTAAATTTATTAATTTATTATAATGCGCATTTTATTAATCATTTTAAATTAAATAACTTTTTATAAGTTTTATTGTGGTATCTTAAAAAAAATTATTTAAATATTTAAATAAATTCATGCATTTCACATAACTCCTAAGTATTATTTTTACAAAATTGTACATTCACATTAACATTTGAAATTTTACAAAAAAAGTACAAATAAATAAAAAAAATAAATTTTGGAAAGCATTAAAGTTTGTATATCCAGAAAATCTTGACAATCTCAACTCATATTTTATACAGACATATATTTATGCACAGAAACATAAATCTGAATAATACTTTTTTTTATATTATCTTAACATTTTTGTGGTAACCAATAGAAACTCGATCTGTGAATAAGAATATTTTTTTACTAAAATGTTTTGTTGCCAAAGGGATTTTCTAAGTAAAACATGCATTCAAATTCCTCCCGGTTACATTAATTCCTTAGCTTCATTTTTGAGAAAGAAAATATTTTAATGTGTTTATTCATATAACCTTTTTCTTAACCAACCATTTTTTTTCTCGTAGACACTCTAATGTTTGATCATGATCCTATATTAGAGCACTTACTACATTTAAGTATTGCATTACATTTAGGTATTTTGTTATTTCAAGTATAATTCTACAAAATGAATTTTATATAAGCACTTCTAGCAATACTGTGAAAATAAATTTGTCTGAAATAATTTGTAAATATTTATATTATTTGTGAGACAGGGACTTAAACCCATGTTAAATATCAACGTTTTGTTTTATTATAAAACTTTCAGTGCGAAGAATTTAATCTTGATTAAAATCCAATATTTGCGATTTTTTAATGTTAATATAATTAAAACAGAAAAACATAAATTTTGAATCTAAGAACTTGTATCTGAATCTGTATTACAAATCACAACATTTTACATTATAGTATTTTGTTTGAGTTTTGTGAATGAAAATGCCTGTTTAAATTTTCATTCACCATTCATGGAAATGTTCTGTTGTTCTCTGACTAGGCCCTTGAATCTCCGAAAGAAGTAAGACCCACCAGTGGCGGAGAGGTTCTGCTCTCAAAGCTGGTAGACGGGAGGTGCTGGGTTCAAACCCCTGTCGCGCTCGTCAACCTAACCGTTCGGAGTTTTCCGTGGTTTTCTTCGAACCTTGCTGTAAATGCGGGTTAGGATCCCTTAGATAGACCCCCCACGGAGGGCACTCCCCTTAGGGCCTATATCCCTCGCGTAGATAATCGGCCGTCATAAATCACCCAACCAACTAACCAACCAACTGAAAGGAGTTAAACGCTGTGGTATATGAAATAAGCATTATATTTATTACAAAATGAGCAATTTTTATTAATTAAACTGAAATATTTAATGCGAATGCGTCTAAAGTACGTGTTTATCTGGAAATTTTAATTATGTCGGTACTCTAGTTTAGAACGTCATAGTAGGCAAGTCGAAAAGCCTATGTTGTGAAATCAGTTCGTATGCAACGTTCTCATTTGCAAACATGGTTTAATTTTTTTTAAATATATTTATTAACAAGACATTTTCACTTAACCCTCTGAGCGTTTTGAAAAAGGGTAAAATTGTAATGTTGTTTTTTCTGAATTTTGTTTTAAATGCTAAAAAAATATGATTCTTTCAGCATTATAAATAAAACTCAATTACAAATATGAATGTAACCCTTGATACTATTAATCATTCTTCAATGTTTTGAAAATTCATTAAATCTATAGAATTATATTATCTTAAACATTGCCTATATTGCAGTGAAACCTGGAGCTTAGTGAACGAATATTACGTTCCACACGCTTAGAGGATTAATAGCTAGCGGCAATATTAATACAGTATATATGTGGCCTGAACTATTTTTCCCTCAAGTTAAGTCCGAAATATTTTTTTTCTCCGCAAAAGTGATTAAAAAAAAAACCCTCCAATGTTACCCTGCTATAATCAATGCAGTATTTTAATTTTACTTATTTGACTTTCCTGCAGTTTACCGGTATCAGTCAGTAGTTTTCATATAATTAGTGGCTTAATATTTTTTAATCGGGTCTAAAGCCGAGATTGAAGTCCAAAGAGGATCATTTATGATATCATTACATGCACACAAAAGGAAAACAGCCCTTATAACAATCGACAAAATCATACTCGCCAAAATATGCATATAGGCTCCATAATGGTGTCCGCTGATTTCAGATTAGTGCTTCTGATGTACAATCACTGATTCAATATATCACTGAATGTGTTAAGGTGAAACCTACTGAAACAAGTATGCAATATTTGGTGAATCTTTTGACTATCTAAACAGTCTTTTATGCACTTAAGTTGCATAGCAACAAGTCTCATCTCATTTTTCAAACACTTCCAATGCACAAGAAAAGTATAGTATGCTGTACTGCTGATATTACAATTAAAAAATCTGAAGGGTTAACTCTGGATAAAGCTGTAGTAGAAATTGCTGAAAGGAAAACTTCAGTTGGATTACTTATTTTGCATTATCAAGTAGGAAAAATTTTCAAGATTTATCTTTCAATAGAAAATTTTCATATAAATGATCCAACTTATTAAAAAAATCTCACATGTTATTATACTGATTAAGAGAAAAAATTCGAATGAAAAATGTCGTACTTGATAATAACTAATATATATTGTAATATTCATAATTATATTTAGTCATTTAATTATAGATGACAATTATTTTGACAATAAAAGTACAATTTTCTATATTCAATGACAAATACATAGATAAAAAAAACAGTATTTATACATATACTAGCAGATAGCTTAGCGGTGTCCGGCCAGCTAAAATAGCCTTAGCGTTTCTCGGGATTACTTTAAACATATCTTGAATCACAAAATCGATAATGTAACATTTTAAAAATAAAAAAAATGAGTTCACAAAAAAGAAAAGACAAAGGAAACTAACCGGAAAATTTTGACGACCATACGGTCACATGACATAATATTACTTACCTCTCTCTCACGAAGAAACACCGTAGTCATGCGGTTTTTTGGTGATAAAAGTAACTTAAGAGATTCTTCTCTCGAAAAATCCTTCTCTCTGAACTACATTTGGTCGTCAGAAATTTATCTTCTCTTATTTTTTTTCTTCATATTTCATATTCATTCCTTCATATTCATATATATTCAAATCATTAATTATTTTTTTTAACCAATTCCTAAAGTCTGTCCTATGCAGGATTATAAAATATAATATTAGAGAGACAAAGAATCAATTAGATATCGGTAGAGAAAAAAAAAATCTTCTCATTTTCGCAGAAAGGAAAACTTTTTTTTAAAAATTGAAAGACGAAAAATTCAAAAATTGCTGTACGAATTCTAAATAAACATTATTGAAAAGAAGAGAAAATTTACTACATCGGGAAGAATGATTAAATTTTAATTGCTTGTATGAGTAAGCCAAAACCGCCGGCGAACTTGGAAATTCGGGAAAATAAGTGAATTGTTCCATTCAATATAAAAAAAACTAAGAATCTAATAAAAAAAAAATCCAATATCTCATCGTATGAGCATTCGGACTTATTTTCGTCTATTGGGAACCAAATTTGCAGATCTATATACCTGCGATAGATATCCCTAGCCATCACGTACGCGCACACACGCACAATATTTTTGTTATCTATCTATCTATATGTATAAGATAGGTGGAACAAAGGTGTCCATAGTTAAGATTTGATGATTTTTTTATTATTTACTAATTGGGTGTGTGTAACTGATTTTTTTTTTTTTTTGTAAATTTTTACTCTTATCTCTAACACATATCAAGTGTATACTTTTCTTTGTAAAATAAAATTTAATAACTTTTGTAAAACAATTTCAAAATTGCAGCTTGTGGGCCGCCTTTGGCTGAAAATGTTCCAAAAGTGGCCCATGTGTTGAAATCACTTTTAAATGTGAAACAATACCTTTAAAACTATTTTGCTTACTATTATGCTCTGACGATACTTTCTTTCTTTTGAGTTTTTAATCTTAATCGTCTTACATTATAACACGAAAAGACTTTTGTGCACGCTAGTTCAGGGATTTTCTTCTGGGAGTTACTGACTTCTTTTGAGTGATCTATAGTGTTAACAATAAATGGTAATAAGTTTTTTTTCAGATATTTATGTAGAAATTCTGAAAATCACCCTTACAGCACTGTTTTCCACATTTGTTTTCTAAGGTGGCTAACTTGGGGACATGCGTATGGTCGCCATTTACACGACGTAAAAGTGTTAATATGATACATTTCTTAGAATTGAAGTAAATGTGCTTAAATAGAAAGAAATAAGCTTTCTGGAAACGTATCATAACTCGAAGTTCTAAGAAGTTAAACACGTGTAATTTAAAATATCGTCTTACCTGGAAATTTGAACGACTATTTCTCAAAAGTGAAATCATTTCATAAAATGTTGGAGGATCAAAGTGATCTCTTTAAATTCACCCACTTGCACTGCAGATACATGATTGACAATCCAGTAGCATTATTTTGTTATTAAAAATTAAATGAATTCTACTTTTGTGGGGTCGGCTACCATAGAACACTAGCCAACTTTGGTTCCCACATTATGAAATATTTCAATAAAGCAATTTGTTTTATTGTCTTATATATATTTAAATAATTAGAATAGTGATTATCTAAACGCTGATTACACTATAAGAAAATTTGAATCCAACTCAGAAAAGTGAGATAGAAAGTGAGTTCAGTAAAAAGAGCAGTTGTCAACCTTACATCATTCAGTGTCGATAAAATCGGTACCAAGCTAGCTTGGGAACTAAACACTGTGTGTTACCTGAGCGACCTAAACGAGAAATTTTCTGTATAGACCTCAAGGTCCATAGCCTGGTAATCAGGGTTGGGCACTGTAAGCCAAGATTTTTAATGGATTGCAGGGCTACAAAGTTTAGTTTTAGTATAAGAAAACAAATTATTTATTTATTTTATGCGTCGTAATTAAACTGCACGAGTCCCGGTGAAATTCTCTGAGCTATATAACAACGAGATAGCCCATTTGATGGTTTACACTTGTTAATTTTAGCCCAATTTTGTTTCAGTAAAAAATTTAACAACACATTTGGAGTTTACAAAGTTGCTCGGAAAACTTTCTTTATTATTTCTTTATGAAGACGTAACAAATTGCATTAATTATACTTTTTACCGTAAATAAAATTATTAATATATTTTTAAAGACATGATCTATCATTCCACAATCCACTAAAATATCACGATCCACTAACGGATCGCGACTCATAGTTTGGGAACCCCGGAGTTATTTATATCTGCCTTTGTTTCATATTCAAAAATTGTTTTCTGGTACTGTATTGAATCTCGTTAAATAAGAATAGCAGAAAAATGCATGGATTCCAATTGAGTTTCTAATTATACAAACGAACTTCCTCATGAAGCATTTTTTACCAACAAGTATAGCTTGAGTGTTATATAGGTCTGTGGCTGTTAGTTCAACTTCTTAAGAGTTTCATTTTGTCGGGTTCAAAACTTCAAAGGTGAAACGTCCAGAAATTCGTAGAAATCCATCTCCGACATTACTTTTACAGTTTGACTTTTTTCTCCACATATAATATACTTTACAGTTACTTACCAAATATTTAAGATTGATATAAAAGTGACTTTTGTGCTTTAATAAATATTCAGAGGGAAATATCTAATGTAAAATGTTTCCCTGCAATATCAATAAAGTAAAAGTAACAATAACAATAATCTTAAAAAACACGCGTATTTAAAAGTAGAAAATATTGTTTTATAAAATTTCAGGATGTTAAAACAAAAATCGCAAAATTTATAGCTTTACCTTTATAAATAAATTCCTTCATTTTTCTGTCACAACCATTTCTTTACTTCATTTTTTTTCATTATTAAAATTAAATTCATGGATGCATTACATTGTTAAGATAAACACATGCATTGTTACGTAATCGAATTTTATTTGTTTTATTGTTATTTAACTGCTCAACTGAATCTTTATCGATTAATTGATTAATTTATAACTAATTTCTGTAAATGTGAAAATATTCTATTGCCATGAAGAATACACAACAATAGATAATATCAGAACACCAGTGCATTGGCAATCGAAATGTAATATCGATTACTAAACTGTACATACATGAACCAAGTTAAGTTAAATAAAATAATGTAAATATAATAAACAACCAGGGAAAGAGTATATATATTCACAGTATAGACCACAGTGCCAAAGGGTGAGAGGAGGGAGGAATGGAAGTAAGCAGCAAAACATAATGTAATAGCACTAATGCTATGCTGGCATACTAAAGGTAATTTTTAAATTTTGCCTGGTAAATTTTAACATTTTTATTATTTTGCATGAAATATCTCATGCATTCTTAAATTTAAAAAATCAGGTCAAATATTCATTAAGAGTTACTATTAAAATGAAATCAAATGTGTACATTACTAAAGTTATTCTAATTTGAATAACTGATAAACAAATACTTTATGCTATATTCTAAGATTTCGAGGTAATTTATTTTTAAATGCTTAGAAATAAGTAATTAGCAACGACACATTACACAGATCAATATAAACAAACGCGTACATAATATTTATGTCAAAATTATGTAAACTAAAAAACATAAAAATAAATCATCAATAATAAATACATAATAAATATACTCGTGTATATATATATGCAAAAACATTTTAATAAATAAAGTAAATCAACTATATTCAACCGCAATTTCTCCAAGCAATAAATTTTGAAAATTTATGTAACATTTTTCCACAAGAATAGTTTTCACTTCATGCGAAAGAGAATTAAACTTTTATATTTTTCGTTTTTCTCCGATCATTCATTCCATATTTACATTGAAAAATGCGAATACCTACTTTTTTTTATAATGTTGAAGTTAAATTTGCTATAAGGAGAAATCACTTTTATTCTGTACTAGTAAATCTACATATCAGAAGCCTCAACATCAGCTCTACAAATCATTGTTCATTAATCTGACTAATTTTTAACATTATATGCATAATATTTGATATCCTAAAATTCATTTTTTAAAGTTATTTATACATTTATAATAATATAAAATTTATCGCATTAAATACAATGTTATGCAATGTTGGGATAAACTACTTATTACTGTATTTTTTCAGAATTACAATACATTACTTCAGGGAAGCTCCGTCCGCCTAACCACCGCTTTCTCTTTGATTTTATATTTTCAATTTCCGGTAATTGTGCTATTTCATTTCTTGAGTATATGTCTGAATGCATTTACTATTTTAATTTTATTAGAAAAACTATTTCTTTGTGTACAAGAGCTATCCTATCCTTAAAAGAATACGTATATTTCAACAAATAAACATCATATGTTGCTGAAATCGGGTAAAAATTCGTGTATAAAATATACTTATACAAATGTAAATTCCTTTTATGTGACCTATATTCCATTTATACATTCAACGTTTTTATTATTTTCATTTGGAAAACCGATTTAGTAATAAATTTTTTTTAGCCATTAAAATAAATTCTCATCTATTTCATTAAAAAAAGCATATTAAAAATTAAATCACCCGAAAATTAGCTATTCTGTTAATAAAATTTCGCGTCAAAATAATGCGATTCACTTGAATTTTCCTTTGTTGATATTCTTTGAAATATAGTTGCTTAGTAACCATTTAATGACAGAGAGAAAAAAATGCATTGGAATTTTTTTTTTAAATGACAAATTGAAATGTTTCATATCTTTCAAATTAATGCATAAAATTTCCCAATAATTTTTACAATTAATTTCGAAATTCGAATAAATATATTGGCCAATTTTGAAAGTGATAGGACTAAATTAAGATCTCAATTTCGTAAATTTAGCATCCATAATTTAGCATTAACAATTATCCAAATGCGACATTTTGTTTTCGGTGAATGTTAAAAAAAAAAAAAAAAATCGTCTGATTTCCCAATGAAAAGCATTATGACCTAAAAAGAAATGTTCCCTATTTTTCGAACGAATGTTTCAAATGTAACTAAAAACTATATAGCTAATTCCGTGTACCTCGCCAACGTACCTACCAAAAATCAACAAAATCGGATCATTTTTGCGGCAGTTATCACTGAACAGAGAGACAAACAGACAGACAGACAAACAAACGGAAACCAAAAACTTTTCGGGTCTCAATAGTGAGCCTCAACTGACGTTTATGAAAAAAGTATAGTTGATGAAAATGTAATCATTCGGAATTAAGTACTTGATTTTTTGCACATTATTTTGCGCAAGTTACTGCATAAAAACCATGCGAGCATTGAGGTTAACTATGGCATGTTTGGTATTGAAAATTAAGTGTGTAGCATTTATAGTTCATTTACACGGAATTCAAATTAATTCCGTTACATTACGGTGTATGGGGAAACATTGTTTGCGGTGTATTTTAATGATATTGCACTATTTCACACATATTGAATTTGATATATATCATTGAGGTGCATTACAAGAGGCTTACTATAGAATATGATGGACATAGCATTCATCGCTCATTTACAGGCACACACAAAATAATTAGGTTACAGTACTCTCTGTGAACAATAATTCCCAGAAGTGCGTTTTCAGTTGTGGTACGCGTTTTTAAATTTAAATAATTTTTTACATATTGCTTTATGTAAAAATTAAAGGCTGTATATCATATACAGGGCAGCACAAAATATATTGAATACATTTTGATTT
The DNA here is from genome assembly GCA_963931845.1 of Maratus michaelseni. NCBI lineage: Eukaryota > Metazoa > Arthropoda > Arachnida > Araneae > Salticidae > Maratus > Maratus michaelseni. The sequence continues at coordinate 147,571,083 of OZ007588.1, read as the reverse complement.
TTTGATGGAAATTGCTGAATACAGTAAAACCTCCCTAAAGCGACCACGCTCCGTTCTATTAAAATTTGGTCGCTCCGAGAGATGGTCTCTTAATAGAGGTCAAGTTTAAATCTAGTTTTTGATTTTCGAAAATTAGATAATGAGTAGTGTTATGAAAATTTATCTTTGGCCGAGGTGAAAAAAACTGAAGTTTTATGTGGATATACTTTTTTTTGGTTAAGGTGTCATGGAGTATTACCTAATAATTGTATGACGTTTCTTTGCTGAATGCTGATTTTTTTATTTAATGCCACCAACCAGTTTTCGGATACTGACGGCATCATCCATGCTTTTGCGTTGACTTCTACATTATACCAGGATTGTAGTGGGTAGCTGCCCAGGTACTCGCCTGGGCAGGTTTTTTTTAAAAAAACTCAGATTTTTTACAACCCTGAGGGTTGTAGTGGGTAGCTGCCTGGATACCCGCCCAGCTAGCCGCACGGGGTGGGTTTTAAAAAACCGGGTTTTTTACAACCCTGCTTTATACCCACTTTTACTAACCTGCTTTACTTACCACTTTTACTTACCTGCTTTATATACACTCAAATAGTTTCGTTACATTACAGTCTATGGGGAAAAATCTTTTACAATGTATTTTAATAATGTTAGACTATTTCAAACAAATTGAAATTTATATATATATCAATAAGGTGCACTACAATACGCTTAAAGAAAAATATCGTATGCACAGCATTTATCATTCATTTACGGGGGCACACAAAAGAAATAGATTGCAGTACTGTCTACGAGCAATAATTGTTGGAGGTGCGTTTTCTGTTAAGGTATGCATTTTTAAACTTAACTCATTTCGTGCAGATTACTTGGTGTATATAAATTCTATACAGGGCTGCACAAAAAAAATCAAGTACAAGGAATTGCGTTGGCGGAAAGTGAATTTTGAACTGTGTCATACCTTTACTAACTGAACAAATTTTATAATACAATGTAGTATATACAGAAATTTCATCATATCATATTTAAATATGATCGTGTATATATATGTGATTATTGTATATAATCTTGATCTCCCTCTATATGATATTATATAATTATATATATCTAGATCTTCTGATATAGATCATGTTCAAATTTAGATCAAATGTGTTATGATGTTTTCAAAATTGTTTTCTCGGATATAATCTTTTACATTATTAAACGGGGAAGTTTTGTTACGGTATTCTGAATGTGTTGGAATGTGTTTCATAATCTATGCTTGACGCGTGATTTCTTCTTCTTCTTTATTATTAAAGATAATTTATTATACTGAAAAAGAGGATGATGATAAATCTTGCTTTTTATACTAAACCATAATTTGCTGCTGTTCGAGATGGTTTCCGACGGAAAAGGATAATAATACTGCATTTTGTTCAGCTCTAGCTCTTTAACTCCTTAAAGGGCGGTGGTCACAAATGTCAAAACTTAATTTTAATTCCAAACTGCCAAACGGCACCCAGAATGTTTTAGTAAAATTTTTCTGTTATAATGAAATTGAATGAACGTGAAGAAAAGAAAGTATCTATTCTAACAAATTCGTTTGTGAATTCTGGTGTGAACCAATTATTTCTCCAGTTTGCGAACATAATTACTTTGCTCCTGGAAGTGTTAAAACAGTTACATTGGTACTATCGAATAAAAGGACATGTCTCTGAGAGTGAAAGGATAACATTAAATGTAATTTTAATTCACAAATTATATCAATGTCAAAATCACAACACATACGTCACTCAAGAGCACTTTATTTTGCGGATGATTGGAAGTGGGAGGATATAACGAACTCTTACTTCTGTCTGTTTGAAGTGCTGAGTTGTAATTGAGTTCGTGAAATGGAATTTTAATTAATAACATCTTGTCAAAATCTCATCACATATGATAGCATTCAATTGCACTTTTTTAAAATGATTAGAAGGTGTAAGATAAACTGACTCACTTCTAGAATATGTTTGAAGGACTGAAGATCTGATTCAATTTTGAATACAACGTATAAAGAAAAATTTCGTTGGCTAAGGTATATATGTAGATAAAAAGTATGAAATTTTTTTAAATGAAGATTTTTCAAAAAACTTAAATTATACGATATATCTTTCAAAAGAACTTAAATGTACGAAATACCAAAACAAGCATCCTTAGAGTACATTAAAAAAAATTAATTAATGTTATAAATAGTGAAAAGTATGTTATACTTAAAAAAACATTAAGGTCTAAATGAGCAATTTATGCGCAAATATTAATCATGTGTATTAGCAAAATACTGTTTTTGTGGATTGTTCTTAAAAGCATAAATTAAACTAGCAAAATACTATGTCAGTTTTTAGGTGCGCTCGTAATTATATAAATACGTAGCACCTATTGTCGTCGCTTGGTCCGTCCGTCTGTATGTCCGTCCGTCCGTCTGTCTGTCCGTCTGTCTGTCCGTCTGTCTGTCCGTCCGCATATAACAACGCAAAAACTACCCAACCGAATGGTTTGTAATTTAAGATATATTATCTTTGCAGAATTTTGTCGAGACTTTTCAATTTTTTTAAAAATCGAAAGTAGGAATGTGTACTTACAGTTGATTTTATATGAGCAATTTTTGGTAACATTTCTATATCGCAAATGTTTTGAGATAATCTTCCCGATACATGTGAAAATTTGCTGACACCTTATTTTCCGTAAAAAATTGTCTATGTTCATTAAGGTGAAAACGTCTTTGACATTTATTTCGCAATTGATTTTCTTTGCGAATAACTGCAGATATCTCACAGAAAAGCGATTGTAAGTGAAAGATCTTAAAAAGGTTTTTCCCTTTCCATATGCCGAGACACGTACGACCATTAGGTACTTAGAGACGTGTGTAAGAGGGTAAAAGAGGTACATAAATAAATAAAAAATAGATTTATTGCAAAGTAATTATTTTGGTCATCCAGAAAGTAAAAAAAAATTACGCATTGCGCCATGGGCTTACTTGCGCAGCTCCCGAATAGCTCTACTCCCTGTCTCACTCTGAGCTAAGGCTCTTTGCTATGCGGTTACATTTGTATTACTACCAATATTGCGAAAATGTTACCAACATTAGTGAATCAAACAAAGAGTGAAATCAGCAGTGTTACTCGGTTTATGAATCTGTAAAATGTAAAGCCTTTTGAGATTTATAGGTAAATCAAACAAGTTTATGGGAGAAAAAGCAATCAACGAGTCTTGTTTGAGAAAATAGCGCAATAAATTACAGAATGGGTTTTGTAATGAAGAAAGTGAAAACGTGTATGAGGAAGATTGGAATGGCCGGCTATCACTCGTTACTCTAGACCTGAAAGAGAAAACTAAGACTAGAAAAACCTTCCGACCTGTACCAGGGAGTGAATTGCAGCTTCCCTATTACTTTTTTTTTAAACTTTCATCTAATTTTACACAAACACACGAAGGTAAAATGCGTGGAACCGTATTATAGGATATTTAACCCCAGTGTTCTTCAATGGCGAATTTCAGTGAGAATTTCGCCAAATTAGTCGACTATATCCAAGGTTTCATTCATGGTAATTTTATTGTCGTCAAATTTGACAATATTTCGCCATGTGTCACCAAGCTTAGCGAGAATTTGACGCTATAGGATAACACTATGTTGTTTCAAGCGTAGTAGAATAACAAAAAGGGCCACAACAATTATATTTAATTTGCGAGAAATCAAAGTTTCTAAAGCTCATCAATGAAACCTGATTGTGGAAAAATCAGCCACCATACAATTTCAAACTGTACTTCCATTTTCTAAGATTGAGGCAAAACATAATATGATACGGAATCCTTACATCAAGGCCTGGAGGCGTTCTCTGGAACTCATACCAATAATTATTTTTAAAAGTTTATTTTCGACAAAATTGCGGTCTTTTCAACAGAAAAGATCATTTTTTGTCTTTTTGCTACATTTACGAACTTAAAAAAATAATTAATATATGAAAATTATATTTTTCGTTGGTGTCAACTATAAAATGTAAGAAATGGGTCGAAGAGTTCTCGAAAAAAATTGTCGTCCAGTTTGAATAAAATTATTTCGAGAAAAGAAAGTTTAAAATTTTACAATAGCGTTACATTCAACGAACGGCATTAGAAAATATTGTAAGAAGTTGAAATATTGCGAAACCGCTTTAGGGCAATGACCTAAACACTTCAGTTCACTTCATGCAACAGATAAAAAAATAATAATAATCAAAAATTTTGACACAAAGAATTAGAACCTCCTCTTAAGAGTATAAACTTTTTATATTTCTCATTTTTTGTGCATCTTTTTTTATTTGAAATTTTCAAGTGGCCATCATTTCGAAAGATAGTGGATGGAACGGGCCAAAGTAGTCAGTTGAGTCTTTAGTAATCGTGTACAGATTCTCAGTCATATCCAAATTAGTTGATAAATACGAGTGCTATCGCATGATAAATTTCAGATTGTTTCAAAAGGGTCAGCCACTCTAGAATTTCAAACTGCTATGTCACAGCCATTTTGTAGGATAAAGTTGAAAACAAATGCTGCGGATTCCTTGTATCAATACTGAACACTTAAAGGAAAAAACTTTTTGAATTTCTAATTTTTTGTACATGTATTTGAATTTGAAATCTTTAACTGGCCGCAATTTTAAAACAAGAGGGCGGATTCAGGTGGTCAAGGAACTCAGTCGAGACATTTGCAGGTCCCACATTCTCAGTGCACAAAATGCTCCGGAATCCTTGTATCAAGGCTTAACACTTAAACAAAAAAATAAATTTGAATATCTAAATTGTGTATAGTTTTTTTTTTTAGTTTTAAATCTTTTTAGTTAGTTTTAAATCTTTCCGCCATTTTAAAACAAGATGTCAGGCCAAGCTCGTCAACGAACTCGGTCCAGATATTGCTGTATTCTAAACACACACTTAGTTACATCCAAATCGGTTCATAAATACAAGTGCACACCATGACAAACATCATATATATATATATATATATATGTGTGTGTGTATATAGATAGAAAGATATATAAATGAGCATTCGAACGAGGGGTGGTTTGGGGAGTCATGATCGCGAAAATGTGCCGAAATTTTCCGTAATTGTTTTCCACCGGAAGGCTGCAATATGTAGTTTCATTTTGTAATGGAAACTACCTAAAAGATGAAGATTCCGATTATGGAGTAACTTCATTTCGTCAATCATTAGTGATAGATGAGTAGAAGAACAGCATTAAACAATTTCTGCCTCGTTATGAAAAATGTTTTAATGGCAACTATGTACTTAAGGTATGTTTAGAACAAGTGTTATAGTAAATAATATTATGTTTGGATATATTTTGTTTTTTCTTTGTTACTCACAGATGTTCTTTAGTTTTGGATGAGCCACGCAGAAAGGTAATTTTTCTTATTAATAAAGTTTTAAAATGTAAAAAAATAAGAAAAATGAGCAGTATCAAACATACATAAATTCTTTCAACCAACTGCAAAAACAAAGATAATGTTTTCTTATACGTTGAACAAGCATTTTGTTTCATTTTTCTAAATCTTAGTTCCTTCTAAAACAAACTGGCGTTTATTAAAGAATTTTTTTTCTTTTAGGGACGACAAAAACTTTCCTTTTAATTATGTTAATGTCGAAAAATAAGATAAAAAATTAAAATAAAATTATGTTGCAACTTTTTTTCCTAATTCAAAAAAAGAGTTTCAAATAATTAGCTAAATATTTGCTAATAGGTTCAAAGTAATTTTAATAGGAAATATAAAATATGTAAATGATTAAATTAATATTTGATGACATTTAATAATGTATCAAGTTTACTTAAATAGTAGTCAGTAAAAAATGGAAAAAGATTAATTGTTTTTCAATTTTACGTTACACTCTAAAAAAATAAAATCATACGTTTACAGATTAAAACAGGTATACAACATCAGGTATATAACAAGTATAATACAAATATGATTTGTCTGTATGTCTAAAGTGGCGTGTAAATTGCCAAATAGACGTCTGTTGTGTCAATTTCAAAATACACATTGCCCTGTGTATTTTGATTATAACACTTTAAGCTGCAGTAATAAGTATAAATTTATCGGATAACTCTGAAATACACAGTTTAATATGTAAATTGCAAATGAGTATACATATTTCTAAGTAATATACAAAAACGATCGTTTTGTGTGCTTAGCTTAACCTTATTGTTTCGGGTGTGAATTTTGAACAAAAAAATTTTATGGTTTAAAAAAAAAAAAAATGTATGAATAACATACTCATATGGTTGTTGTGTTTGGTCTATTTTTAGCAGATTTCTTTTAAGACCACAAAACAGTGTAGTACCCACAATTTATAATAAACTGGATCGTCTGAAAATATATTTACTACATGCCATATTTCTGTTAAAGTTGCTTTAGAGACGTAAAATTGTATAGTGACAATTTATGCACTGAACTTGTATAATCTGCATAAATACACTGTAGAAACATGGTTACGTATCTAATCCGGGACTCCGAGATGACGCTGTGTGTTTTCTGAACCGGGCCTGCTAAGAGGCTAACGAAAAAGACAGGCTACCGCGGTACATTCCACCTATCTTTTTTTACAGACCGCTTTTTTACAGAGATTTCAAGTAACGTTATGCTCTTTCCGTACACCTGCATTGGTGCATTCGAGCATCACGTGACTCCGGCGGTCTGTAAAAAAAGATACGCGTAAAGCACCGCGGTAGCCTTTCTTTTAGCCTCGGCCTGCTACAAGTGACGTCACAACCTGCTGACGTCAAAACAGTGATCCATACTCCATACTAACTTAAAATGTTTCATGTACTTTGTTCGTTTGTACGGATTGTTTACGATAGTATTTTGATTTTATTTATTGTTTTATATAGTAATTAATAATATTTTTCAGTGTATTTAGATTATAACGCTATCAATAATTATTGATTATAATTATTAAAGAAAGTGTAGATTATATCTATAAAATAATGAGAAGAAAATGTTGTGCTCCTAGTTTCTAATCTAAGTCTTCAAATTCGCTACTGATAATGAAAAGAATAAATTTTAGCTACGAAAATTACCTTGTAATTTTTTTACTTACATTTCAACAGAAGTGGTCTGCATTAAATGTTTCGATATACGTTTCATAATTCGTGAAGCTAGAATTAATATAATGGTATTGAACTTGTGCAGAGAAAAAAAATAACCCTAACAACGAATGTCTACCCTACTGTAATGGAAATATTCTGGTATATTTGAATGAATTTGTACTTCCAAATCGAAAAGAATCAAATGATCTTTAGAAAAAATAAAATAAAAGAAGCAGACGATAAATAACAGTTTAAAAAATGATTTTGAAAGAAATACTGTAATAAATTGAATAAAATCTGGATACATTTAGTTAGAAGTAAGTGTGCTTTGTTTATAAAATTAAAAGTAACTGATTTACACAACTTAGTAGTTCTACGTAGTTCCGTTTAACATTTTAGCTAACTTAAGTGTACAAATATATTATGAAAAAAAATCTTTTGTTAAGTTAATTTGAGTGGTTATTAGGTCCTAGACCCAAGTACTATAAATAGACAATTTTTAAAATATTACAAATCAGTTACAAAGTTAAGATAGAAAATTGGGTACTTTTCGGTTAGCCGGGCGCCAGGGATATATATACATATATACACATACATACACACACATATATATATATATATATACACGCACATATATATATATATATATATATATATATATATATATATATATACACTTATATCTACACACACATATATATATACACACATATATGTATGAATTAAAATATATATATATATTTATATATGTACATGTATCACTGGCGCCCGGCTAACCGAAAAGTACCGAAAAGGGCTTATGGCGAGAGAAGGAAAGTTGGCAACATATTTTCTGGCAACCTATTCGTAGTTTCATATAAATAATATTTTTTTTTCAATATTTATATAATTTATTTAATATAAAGGAGCCATTTATCTCTTTTTATATAAAGGTAGAACAGAATTGTATATATAAATAATTTTATATATAAATAAACATAAAAGTTCATTAGGTTTGTTTTCATAATTGTGTATATAATTTGAAAACATATCTAACTTTCTGAAGCCCCGGATTACGCCAAAGCGTTAAAAAAAAGTTCCAAGGTCTCTATAGTTAAAAAATATCAATTTATCTATTTAAAATGACATTTATTGTGTTTTGGTGGTTAAATTATGGTAGGTAGTTGTAAAATGGAGGAATGGGAATGATTTTGCAAAGTTTTTGGTAGATTTATTATATTTTTTGTACGTATATTTATTGTAAAATAATGTTTTTAGGAAAGGGTTGGGTTCAATCTGATCTATTCATCTTAGCAATTTTTTAATTTAAAACTTTTAATTTCCTTTTATAAAACAAGTGTATTAATTCCCTTTTATTTCACGATTATGAAATTTAATATTATTTATGTAATCACAAATTATAAGAGCGGAAATGCTCTTTTTATTACATCTTTCTGCTGCGATACATTGACCAAAGTGGATCACTATTGTGACGTCACTAATACTTGTAGCAGGCCCGGTTCAGAAAACACACAGTCATCTCGGAGGCCCCGATCTAATACCATTTACAGATCATGTCACAGGTTATGAGCCAGTGTTCTGTTCAAAGAAAAAATATCCAAATATGAATAAAGCTGTAAAGCCACACCGCACTGTAACTTTCGACGCATGCTATGAAATTTCTTGGTAAACGTTGAAAATTTCATTGGTCATAGCTATAAAGTCACACCACACCGCTACTTTCGACACATGAAATGGAATTTCTTGGTAAACGTTGGAAATTTCATTGGTCTGGAATCGGATGTAACATATATTTACAACAATATTTACATAAAAATGACTTCAGCACGCCACAACATCTTGCAGTGCCAACCATTGCCGTCCGTTGCCGTCATTCATGCAAGGAAAATTATAGAAAGCGACTTTCGAGCGTTTTTATCCTCTGAAAGCAATTTATGGGTATGTGATACCTTACATTGGTAAAATTTAAAACATTACGCAGGACTCTTCACACCATTGAATAAGAAATTTCCAATACTCGAGATATTGCGCGTGCGCTATTGCTACCATGTGCATATGTTGTTGCTTGGTCAACAAATACAATGATTTTCGGATGCTTGCAAGTTCCAGACGCGTCAAAAATCGCTGTTATTCGTCAAAAGTTTGTAATAGTAACAAAACCTCGATATAACGTTGTCAAAATGCTTTGATCATGGCAGTTCTGGTAAAAGAGTATAAAAATAAATGCTCGATCTGACAAAGTGACTGTCATAGTTATTAAGATCATCGTCTAATGAAAAATTGTTTTATACACTCATTATATAGGTAGAAAAATTCCAAATGCGTTCAATGATAATAATTTGCATTTACGCCAGTTACCAGCACACAGAGCCAACCCCCCCCCCCCCTAACGACCAATTTTTTCTTCTTCCAGAAATCAAAACAGCACATTTAGGAGAGTATGTCTACAATATGTGGCTGTGATCCAGACAGTACTTTTTCAGAGGAGGTGTCTAAACATTCTCTGTTCTTTTTCGATCACTTTATATTTCGATCGATTTCTTATTTAGTGGATAAAGTTTTAAGTTCGTATTTTTATAGGATCTTATTTCGTTTTTTTAACTTTTGTGTAAATGAGATAAAACTGATTAGTATAAAGCCATAATCAATATTTACATTATATAAATTGACTCAATTTAGAAAAGAATTTCAGTGGATAAAGTTTTAAGTTCGTATTTTTATAGGATCTTATCTTTTTTTTTTTTTTTTTTACTTTTGTGTAAATGAGATGAAACTGCTTAGTATAATGCAATAAACGGTACTTTTCTGTTAGCCGGGCGCCAGTGATATATGTACATATATAAATACGTATGTATAAACATATATATGTATATATATACATACATATATGTATATATATGTGTATGTATACATATGTGTACGTAGATATGTGTATATGTATATGTGTGTGTATATATACATGTATATATTGTAGTATAATTGGCGCCATGCTTGGCTCTGTTGTAGCTGACCTGACCCGGATAATACGTAAATTTTTAAAAAAACTTATTTAACCCAACTACTCTCACCATTAATAAGATCTCAAACTTTCTTTTTAAATCTGATTTTTGATTTGGAGCTAAAATTTTGTAACTATTTTCTAACAAAAAAAAAACTCTACATGTAATTTCTAATTCACTAGAACTGAACGTAACATGCATATATTACTAAAAGAAAAATGCTTAATAATAAAAGTTTAACTGTTCATTGTCCTTTACTATCGAAATATTCGCAATCAAGTTTTCTCCTTATATTAATTAAACAGGCATATAACATTCAACCTATTTAATAAACGCAGGAAATTGAAAGAAGGCTTTGAAACGAATATCTTTAGATCTTGTCTTCTGTTGCGTGGGTCTATTCTGTATAAATATTTACATAATGAGTAAGTTTTCTTGAGTAGAATTACAACAAATATATATTGAAATGATTAAAGCCTTGAATGTCACAATGTTAAGTGCACAAATTGTTTTCGGAAACCAGTTAATAACTCCAAGTCATCTATAAGTGCGAGTGTTGAAAATATGATAATTAAAAGTACAGCGGCATCAGTTTTGAGTACTATTGAGGTATGAAAATTATAGTCTTGTTGAAAGGAAATTGCGTCAATATTTTGGTACGATATCACTTGTTAAAATTTATATTTTGTATTATGTATTTTAACACTAAACATATCAAATTGGATGCAGAGATATTTATACTGCCACAAGTATAAACTTTAAAAATTATTTTTATGTAAATACTAGGGACTTCTGCCTCCTGCACCTTTTGTGCTCCAAAACCCGGATTTTTATTTTAATTGTATGCTTCTGTCTGGATCTCTCTATATCTATCTAGCTCTTCCTCTGTCCGGTATATGTCTATCGTATGTCGGCTGTCTGTTTGTCTAATGTCTGTTTCTTTACTGCCTGCTAACTGGCTGCTATCTGCTGGTAGTTTGACTGTCTAGACTGTTTTGACTGTCTGTATGCTGCCTGTCTGTATGTCGTCTACTTGTTGTATGTCTACACTCTGTCGGCTTTTTGTATGCTGTCCGTTTTCTGTTTGTCAGTTGTTTTTCTTCTGTCTGGCTGGCTGTCTTCTGTCTATATGTCTGTTGTTTGCTGTCTGCTGTATGTTCGTATGCCTGCTGTTTTTGCTGTATGACTGTCTAATGTACGTCTGTCTGCTATTTACTGTCAGTGTATTTACTGTCGCTATGTATGCTATAGATCTGTCTGTTCTCTGTATGTAAGTTCTCCCTGTTGTCTGTCTGTCTATTATCTGCTGAATCTCTGTCTGTTATTTGTTGTCTGTCTCCTGTCTGTCTGTTGTCAGTCTGATTACTCTCTATGTTGTCTGCTGTTTGCTGTCTATTTTTCTGATTTCTATCTGTCGTCTAGATGATACCTGCTCTACACTCTGTCGGCTGTCTGTCTGTCTACAATGTGTTGTATGTCAATCTGCTGTATATCTGCAGGTATCTTTCTGACTCCAGATCAGAAGGTTGCGTGTTCAAATCACGTCCGGGTCACCACTTGTAGGTATGTAAAGGTTGCGCTGTGGTTATTTATACGACGGCATAATTGACTATATACAACTTTATTACTTTAACGAAATATATAATTAATTCAACATATTCAAATAAACATAATTAATAAATAAATATAATGTTTAATAGCCGTCCAGCAGCCGCTCTAAAATCACGATGCATCACTCGAGACTGCCGAAGAGCAAGTGTCAAAAATTCTCCCCGAATCCACCGTCAGTCTATACTTGGCAAAACTTTCCAAGCGCCAAACTTTCGCCAAATGGGAGAGCGCTCTTTTTGCTCCGCTCGAGAAACTTAAACGGATAATGCTTCCTCTTCCATTTTCAAATAAGGCGAATTAGCACAATTAGCGTCGCTACATATCTGTCTGTTGACCTTTTGACTGCTACCTGCTGTCTCTAACTGATGTCTGCTGTCTGCCAGTTTGTTTGATGTAAGTATGTCTGCTGTCTGCCTGCCATCTGCTTTATGTCTGTCTGTTATATATATATATATATATATATATATATATATATATATATATATATATATATGTCTGCAGTCTGTCTAAACTCCACCGGGTGCCTGTCTGCTGCCTGTCTGTCGGCTATCTGTCTTCTGTATGCCTGTCTAATGTGTGTTGTCTGTCTGTCTGCTATCGGCTGTCCGTCTACAATCTGACGGCTGTCTGTATGGTGTATGTCTGTCGGACTGTAACAATATACTAAAATTTCATTACCTTGAGCATTCTACAAATCCCGCTTTTAACATATATTCGTTTCATATATTCGCTTTATTTTGTGCGATCCTGTAAAATAACTATACACTTAGTTCAACAAAAAACATGCTGTATGTGATTGTACCAACAAACTAAAGTTTCATTCAAGCCAGCGTTTTCTAAATACCACATTTAACATATATTCTTTTCATAGATTCGTATTATTTTGTGCGGCCCCGTATAAATAACTGTAAATACTATATACACCCCTCTCTGGGAAAATCAATCTGCACTCTAAAAACGACATTTTCAAAACATACTCAAATCCGAGTATCTCAAGAATAAAAGATCATGTGCTCATATTTGAGTATGTCCATGTTTCAAACAACAGTAAACAACAGCGCCAGTGTTGTCATCTCTGGTTCTATTTAAGATTATGGGAGGACAAGCTAAATTTACGCTTTTACCCAGAGCTAGCATTGAACCCGATTTCTACTTGTTAAAAGCCCATTGCCTTATCCACTTCGCCATCCAGACCACATGAATGGGCTATTTTAAATGCAAGTCACGTCTGGGGTTAGTGGCACCGACATAAAATATAGCCTATGTCGGAGCATGGGTTTTCACCATTAATTTGCCACGATCACTTTTAAAATCGGTTCGGTAGTTCTAGAGATTCCATAGAAATTGTAATTTAGAATGTTTTTAGAACGCTTTTCGCTCATTTCATCCTTTTAAATATCGATTTTTTTTTATTTTGTTTTTAGAGAGCATTTACATCTTAAAAGTAACTACAATGCCAAATTTTAAATTTCTAGCTCATTCAGTATAAACAAAATCGCAATTTTAGAACGTTTTTTGCTCCTGCACCCCCCCTGGGGTTAGTGGCACCGACATAAAATATAGCCTATGTTGGAGCAGGGGTTGTCACCATCAATTTGCCACCATTACTTTTGAAATCGGTTCGGTAGTTCCAAAGATTCCATAGAAATTGTAATTTAGAATGTTTTTAGAACGCCTTTCGCTCATTTCACCCTTTTAAATTACGATTTTTTTTATTTTGTTCTTAGAGAGCATTTACATCTTATAAGTAAGTACAATGCCAAATTTCAAATTTCTAGCTCCTTCAGTATAAGAGAAATCGCAATTTTAGAACGTTTTTCGCTCCTGCACCCCCCTGGTGTTAGTGGCACCGACATAAAATATAGCTTATGTTGGAGGAGGAGTTGTCACCATCAATTTGCCACCATCACTTTTGAAATCGGTTCGGTAGTTCCAGAGATTACCCCCCTACAAACAAACAAACATACAAACAAACAATCCTTACTCCTTTATAATATTAGTATAGATGTGGAGAAGAGAGATATGAATTATACAAATTTTCAATTCGATTGTTATCATTATAGTTTTTAAATGAAAAAGCGCTCCCTGGATATTGAAATTTAACTGACTAATTTTTTGTTTTTGACATATTTTAACCCATTAACGCCACAATTATTTTTCTCTTGAAAAATAAAAATATTGTATTTCATTCAAATGAATATGAACTGACATATTTGTGCTCATTTTTGAGGATTGCCATGTTTTAAGAATGAGTTTGAACTGATTTTAATCCTTTTTGAGTATGTCCATATTTCAAAAATGAGTATTAACTGACGTCTATGTGAACAGTTTTGAGTATGTTCATGTTTCATTATTCTGAGTATTTCTGGTGTTTCAGAATTGAAAGCATCGGGTCGTTTTATTTGAAACAGGAAAATTCAAAACAAAATGAAAACATCGATTTACTCAGATTTGAAAGTGTTATTTTTATCAGTATGTAAGTGACTGTAATAACATACTAAAATTATTTTCCGTCAGCGTTCTACAAATTCCGCAATTAATATATATTCGTTTAATCATTTCTTTCATTCGTTTAATCAGTCGTTTCATAAAGTCGTTTCCTTAGGATTATATATATATACTAGCAGACTACGCCCGCTACGCTGGTCGGTTTCTCCAAAAGAACCTCGAATCAAACGAAATATATCGGTGAATTTAACCTTGTATTTTAAAGTAATCTGTACCTTTACCTGGAATATTCTAAAATAACATAAAAAGGGATACTTATTTCACTAAGTTGTGTTTTTTAATACGCTTTACTGTTACGTTTACAATTTATTACTTACTGTTTTCCATTGATTTATATGTTTTATAGCTACATTTTTTAATAACGTGAATTAACCTATATTATTCACAACTAAAAAGAAATGGCGCATCTATTATTTGTCGAAAAATTAAATAAAAATCATGCACTCATGACATCATAATTCACTTTTATATTTTAACAAAATAATACGGCTACTATAATTTGTGACTCATGCTGATACATTGCTGTTATTATTTTTTCACGCGTGAAGTTTTCGCTATAGTACTGCATTGTGAAATTTGGTAATTTTTGAAATTCAATATTTGAAAAAGTGCATAATCAGTGGATTTGAAATTTATATCAAGAAAAATATAATTTTTTAACTTTCTAACGCAGTTAGTCTAACAATTTTCTGACAAATACTTTTCGAGCAATTAATTTTTTCAGTAACTTCAAACGTTTCATTTTCCGAGATTAATATGTGGCAACGATTATCGAAAATCCCAGTCGTCAGCAACACGTACCTTTTTTTTAAAGAATATAATCCTAATATAGGGTATATAATCATTTCATTTATTCGTTTAATCAATCGTTTCATAAAATTGTTTCATAAAGTCGTTTCCTTAGGATTTTTTATATGTAGGGTAGATTATTATTGTTTATGCGGAATTTTTTGCTTGAACTTTATCGGCCAATGCCCATTGTCACTTCCAATTAACACGTCTTTGAAAGGACCTTTTGCCTTAGATTTTACGTGGGTATGTACCGTGGGGTCTTTATTGGGAACTAGAAGAGTTAATCACTGTAATACTGATTTTTGTGCGATTTTCTCTCTTTTTTTTTTTTTTTTTTTTTTTTTTGCTAGTTCAAATGAACAAGTTACGAATATTTTTCGACACAATTTTATATCATGTAAAATGTTTATATTATGTAATTTTTATATTATTATGTAACTTTATATTATGTAATTTTATATTATGTAATTTTATATTATGTAATGAATTTTCTGTTATGTAATTTTATATTATGTAATGAACCTTATATTATGCAATGTCATAGGACGCGGTTTGTTTAAAATTTTGGAGAAAATCAGTCTGAAAAATTTTGTTCTATTTTTGGGACGCGATAGCTCTTCAAACAAATCGTGTTAAATCACGTAATTATCCAACCAAGGTTTAATTTGCATATTTGTAATAAGCAAATATTTTCACGTTTTTAGCTCACAGGCTATCAAAGCCTGAGAGCTAATGTGCCCGTCGGTTCTGTATGTACGTACGTATGTATGTATGTATGTACTTAACGCGATAACTCTTGATACAAATAACCGTTTGCTTCAAATTTTGTTTATAGGTTCATTGTGATAAGACGCTTCCCTGATTAGTTTTTGGGGTTCATTGGTTAAATATAAAGGGGGTAACGGAGGCTAACCATCCCCCCTTAAGTTAGATAAATGGGTTTTTCAAGCAGAATTATCCGAATTTCTTCAAATTTTGCATATAAGTTCTTTGTAGTAAGGTGCTTTCTTGATTAGTTTTGGGGGCTCAGTGGTTAAGCATAAAAGGGGAAAGGGGGGTTAATCTCTCCCCGTTTAATTTAGATAAATGAGTTTTTCATTCAGAATTATCCGATTTGCATCAAATTTTGTATATATGTTCAATGTAATAAGGCGCTTCCCCAATTAGTTTTGGGGGTTCATTGGTTAATTATAAGGGGTGAAAGGGGGGATGATCCCAATTTAATATATTGCCGATTTCTTTGTTTTTTTAGGGATTATTTCAAATTCTTTGAAATAAGAGCATAATTAGTGTGAACAGCATGTGAGCTCAATGTCCTCAGTTTAATTGGGCAGTTTTCTTTTTATTTGATTTTTCACCTGTTAATTAGACATCAATATGAAAATTTATCCCCCTCCCATCCCCACACACCGGTTTTTAAAAAAAATTGACAAAAACTTGAAGTGTAATAAAAAAAATAACAAAATAACAGATATGTTATCTGCTCATTTTTTGCTTCTAAAATACATAATTAAAAAAATAAGCTTTTTAAGATATTTATATGTATGAAATAGAAGAAAGTTTTTTTTATTCCTTTTTATCTTTACTTCTAATGTTGCAGTGTTAACACGTCTTTGTTGCTCCTGAAGAATAAAACCAAATTCTTTCGGAAGTAGCTGTGTTTC
The DNA here is from genome assembly GCA_963931845.1 of Maratus michaelseni. Classification (NCBI taxonomy): domain Eukaryota; kingdom Metazoa; phylum Arthropoda; class Arachnida; order Araneae; family Salticidae; genus Maratus; species Maratus michaelseni. The sequence continues at coordinate 147,554,445 of OZ007588.1, read as the reverse complement.
TTTCCCTTTTTAAGGCTGTTTAAAAATTTCTTTTGAATTTCACCGTGTTTAATATTACTTTTAACACATTTGAATGCAATTTGTAGTAATCATAATAACGAAAATTATAATTATTTTTTATATTAATAAAAAATAGCAGATCACATTTTTTTTTAAATATAATCCACTTAATATGCATATAACAGCGTCAGGGTAATTAGATACTTTTATATATCTTTATATAAACAGATAATCAATTTAAATTATTAAAATTATAGACTTAGCGCTATTATAAAATTGTGCATAAAAATTTCAACATTCATCAACAATTTTAAATTATTACACTAATTAATCTTACAGGTTATTATAATACAAGGTGTCCCAAAAGATTGAAACGCGCTTTAATTTGTTAAGTAATGGAGATATGTAGGCGATGTAAATAACTAAACAGTATAGTTTTGCCATTAATTTTCTAAAATGCACAGTTTTACTTTTTATAAGGTCTTTAGGTCCTATAAGTTGTATTTAGAAATATTTTTCCGTGATCGGACAAGTACAACAGTATAGATTTTATTCTTCAACGACGAAATTTAAATGAGTTATTTTACTTTGAATTTTATGAAATTTCAGAGCATTCAGGCTCTAAAAAATCTTCTGTGTTTTTTTAGTGCCGGAAACCTGTACAATATCAGAAAATTAGTATCACAACTCGGTGAGTTTTTGTCGTAGAAAAAAGGGTTGGGTTGGGTTGATTATTGACGGCCAATTATCTACACTTGTGATATAGGCCCGGGGGGAGTGCCCTTCGTGGGGGGTCTTTCTAAGGGAACCTAACCCGTATTTACGCATGGATAAATCCACGGCTCGAAGAAAACCACGAAAACTCCGAAAGATTAGGCCGACGGGCGCGATTGGGATCGAACGCAGCACCTCACGTCTACCAGCTTCGAGAGCAGAACCTCCCAGCCACTGGTGGGGCTCGTATAAAAAAGGATTTTTTTTCAGTTGTATTAGACAGAAAATGAAGAAAAGTTTTCTAAATATAACTTATAAATCCTAGGAACCATATAAAAATTTCAAAAAGTGTAACTATTTGAAATTAATTAATGGCAGGATTATTCCATCAACAAAATCTTAAATTCTTGCTTAGTTTGAAAACTTTTGCAATTTACATTGCCTACCTATCTCCCACAGGTAAAAAAATTAAAGCACGTTTAAATCTTTTTGGTGTACATAATTATTTCTGCGCACAAGTGTTAAATGCAAATATTTGACTTATATAATAACAAAACGTTACGTCATTATAAACGGAACGATTATGTGTTTGTATGTTATAAATCTAGTATTACTAATCTCCTTGAAGATATTTGCATCTTACACCTTTTTTTTTAATATATTGTCCTAATCTTATTTTATGTAAACATAGATTATTTGTTTTCAATATAAACTACGACATTTATTCATACATAAGATCAAAATATTACTTAAAAGATCAAACATTCTGGATTTAATGGCGTGTAACTAAATTCTGTACTGACCTTAAAAATAACAATTTCTCGAATAAGAAAATAATTTTTTCATGCATTCCTCTCCAAACACCTACAGGAGAAAAAGTAAAACATTTTATTCAGAAATTGCTTTAAAACTGCAGCTTATTTTTCTTCGCAATTTAGAAAGAAGCGTCAAAACTTAATTCGATAAAGAAACATTGAATGTTTTTTGCGCATTTAGTATAGCGTCGCCTTCAGTACGAAATATCCTCTTTTTTCAATTAAAAAATATTTTCAAACAAACGAGTGTAACTGGAGAAATGTCTTACTTTATTAAATGCACATAGCGTATCGGAATATATGCTTAGACTTAAAATAATAATAAAACAAAATAACTCTTATTTCCAGATTTTATTTCTGCGTACAGTTATATCGTTTTCTGGGACTAAACAAAACTCTCGTACTTTCTCCAAATGTTTTAAAAAGTTTTCACAAAATTAAATTTTGAAGCCCGTGATAATTAATCTGTAAATAAATTGGCAAAAATAGCTACGTTCTTAAGTCTATAAGGAAACAAAATAAATCAACGCAACATGCCAAAAAAGGGAATCATTCACTACTGATTCAGCCACAACAAAATGAAATTGCTACTATTCAATATAAAATAAAGTCTGCTTTTATTTGATACATTAAAACATATTAAAATGAACCCAAATATTAACTATATTTTAATAAAACTCGCATATTTAACAATAAAAGGAATCTGCACTATTCAATTTCCAAATTAGCCTAAAATACAAAATTTAACGAAATTTCTGAACGAAAATAATGTCTACTTCCGAAGACATTCTTTATATAAAATTGAATTAATTTGTGGTACAATTTGAAAGGCTAAATCCATTACTATAATGTCCAAATTATAGTGCAATTTTATTAGTGTTTTTAAATAGGAAATATTATTACTGTTAGAAAAACGCTAAATAAATCACTTCAATGTTACAACAAATAATTGGGGTCGCTGTAGTATTTATTAATAGTTTCATGAAATTAACCCTTTTTCCGATGAATGTGTGGTCTTCAAACTACTCCCACTTTTTAAAGAATAATTCAAAAACTACTTAGCAAAAAAATTTAAATAATTTGTACGCATACTAGGGGGATCTGCTTCTGCGCCCTTCTTGCACCAACCCCTTGTTTTTTCAGTCTATCTATCTGTATATGTATGCCTGTATATCTGTCATCCATTCATTTTCATTCATTGATTCATTTATTGAGTCATTCATTCATTTATTTTCTGTCATTGATTGATTGAGTCATTCACTTTTGTTTATTCATTCCTTCTTATTCATTCATCTTCATTCACTCATTCATTCATTCATTCATTTTCATTCATTCATTCATTATCATTTTGAAACATTTTATCTCATTGTGTCCGAATACTGGAGGATAGAAAACTACTGGAACACTTACCCTATGAATTATTTTTAAAATTTTTTAATAAATTTTTGTTTAGAAAATAAAGTTTAAATTTTGATATGCCTTTAAAAGGAATAACTCTTTTTATTTTTGTACTTTTTCCCATTTTTGAATATAGAAAAGAATAAATATTAATTTGCTTTCAGATTTACAAAACTAATTATTTTATAAATGTAAGGAAAAAATTAAACAGAAATATAAGGAGAAGGAAATATAAGAAGAAAATTAAAACTTTAAAGAAAAATATATGTTTTTTTATTGAGTACTTTTTATCACGCGAATCATATTTTTAAACTTTTTTCTCAAAATTGAAAATACCGAAAGCAATTTGAAAAATATATAATTGAAAAAACATTTTACAAAGTATCGTAACTTTATGAACTAGTTGGATCTAAACCATGCTTCCGGTATACAGAATATAGATGAACACCTTTTTTTATTATTATTGTTTAAAACTCTAGTAGATTTTACACATTTAATGCGTACTTTTTAGATTGTCCACAAAGAACTCAAACAAAAGCATTTTTATATACAAAATACCATCTATGTATTGAAATACAATTTTATAATTCATTAAAAGCGATACTTTCGTATTTCAGCATTTCAGAAATTAATTATCAAAAGCCTTAACAAAGATTTCGCCGCTTACAGCAGTATTTTCTATTATGATAATTTCAGTGTTTAAGCGTGTAGTACGATTACATCTGTGTTACATTTGTGCATTATATTATTTTGTCCTTTTATTTATTTATTCATGAAGCTCTAATTATATTATGGTATATTAGCCGGGAAAAAAATGCTGAACTACTTATATTGTTTTAAGTGCAAACAGGTTAATTTTTTGTAAGCTGGCTACAGACGATAGCGGTAGATTTAAAAAAAATGCAATGTTGAAAATTAGTTTTAAAACAATAAAAAAAGAGTAAATTGTGATACAGTGTTTAAAAAAATTCCATTTGAAAGTGCATTTTTTCCTTATATGACTGTGTAGAAATTAAAAATGTGCGATGCATAGACGTTTTAAAAATTGCAGTAAAAGCTAAATTAATTCATAAGGTGTTACCAATGTCAAAATGACGTCAGCGTTACTCACAGGCCCGTTTGTCCTTTATAATATATATTTAAATACAGTCGAACCTCGTTAACACGAACACTCAAGGGGAAACTTTTTTTATTCGTGTTAAAAGTAGTTCGCGTTATCCGACATGTTACACATTACTTGCAACTGGACGGGGCAATCGGAAACAGTTCGTGCTAAAAGTAATTCGCGTTAAGCGTGTTCGTGTTAACGAGGTTTGACTGTATATCATTTTAAACATAATAAATCTTGCAAATATACACTATCTGGTAAATGCATTCAAAGCATGCATGAAGGCTGCAACCGTAGGCAACTGTATACCTTTTGATCTAACTATCTTATTGAATAAGGTTTATATCAATTTGGAGTAATAGCATAAGGGTTGGAGCATTTTTTAAGAAACAAAAAGAGCAAAAATGTGACCTTTTTTTAAATTTTGGAAATGCAGAACACATTATATTATTTCTTTCTTTTTATTTCCTTGTTTTATTCAATGAATTTATCAATAGTTGCATGTAATACGTAATAACAAAGCCATACGTATATAAAAACAAACACAGAAGTGATCCAATAAACTATATCTAATAGTGTGGAGCAAAATTTTCTGCTGTCCTTAAAAGATAAAAAAAAAATCTCGAATCAGAAAAAGAACGTTACCCGCATTTTTACAGAAATACCTACGCAGAAAGAAATATTCTGTAATTGCTCTAAAGCCAGAGCTTATTTTTCTTTGCGATTTAGAGAAAAGTGTCAAAACCTAATTCGAAAAAGAAACATTGAATATATATTTTTTATTATTAAATTAAAAATGTATACTCTCAAAGTGAAATTTTATTAAGAGATTTATTTATTTTATTTTATTTATTTATTTATTTTTTTTTACACATTAAACGTAGAGTCTCATTTACCTAATTGTTTAAAAACAACACAAAATGTCACAAAAACATATATGCATCATTTATTAAAAACTTTTACTTTAGGTGTTTTAAAAATACAAAACTGCATTTCACATTAAAAACCTAGCGCTTTCGAGCCGTCCTGGCTCATCATCAGGGTTAAAACATCACCACGCAGATACACACAAAAAACACACAACTAGTCTGAAACACTGTAAAAACATCAATGTCTGCTGAAGACAAGGTCAAACCATTATAAACAGGGTGGGAAGCATAGGGAGGGATGTGCCAATCTTATTCATTCTTGAACTATCTGTAAAAGCTTATACCATACTTTAGGGATATTGTACGAAACTGAATCATTGCATGTTTTATTTTTCCTGGTTAAAATTTCTATTGATTCACTTATTATTGCTTCATAAAAAGAGGATGTGGGTTTAATAATTTTAGCGTTATCAAAATCTATTATAATCGACTGCTGTTGTTTTAATCTGGAAAGGGCCGTTTTACTTCTATTATACTTGATATCTGCAATATGTTCTTTTAACCGAATTTTAAATTTCCTTAAAGTCATACCAATGTAGTCTTTAACTTTATAAGATTTTATCCTATTTTCAACTATTTCCATAATAACTGGGATTCTATAAATTCCTGCTAAATCTTCAATCGGTATGGGATCAATCTTCTTATGTAGTAACGCATTCAATTTAACTGGAGGGGATGCTACCAAATTTATTTCATATTTCTTTAAATTATATTTTAATTTTTCAAAAAGTTTCGGAATATAACCAGTTAAATTGAATGCGTTACTACATAAGAAGATTGATCCCATACCGATTGAAGATTTAGCAGGAATTTATAGAATCCCAGTTATTATGGAAATAGTTGAAAATAGGATAAAATCTTATAAAGTTAAAGACTACATTGGTATGACTTTAAGGAAATTTAAAATTCGGTTAAAAGAACATATTGCAGATATCAAGTATAATAGAAGTAAAACGGCCCTTTCCAGATTAAAACAACAGCAGTCGATTATAATAGATTTTGATAACGCTAAAATTATTAAACCCACATCCTCTTTTTATGAAGCAATAATAAGTGAATCAATAGAAATTTTAACCAGGAAAAATAAAACATGCAATGATTCAGTTTCGTACAATATCCCTAAAGTATGGTATAAGCTTTTACAGATAGTTCAAGAATGAATAAGATTGGCACATCCCTCCCTATGCTTCCCACCCTGTTTATAATGGTTTGACCTTGTCTTCAGCAGACATTGATGTTTTTACAGTGTTTCAGACTAGTTGTGTGTTTTTTGTGTGTATCTGCGTGGTGATGTTTTAACCCTGATGATGAGCCAGGACGGCTCGAAAGCGCTAGGTTTTTAATGTGAAATGCAGTTTTGTATTTTTAAAACACCTAAAGTAAAAGTTTTTAATAAATGATGCATATATGTTTTTGTGACATTTTGTGTTGTTTTTAAACAATTATTTATAGACAGAGGTGAATTTGATTCAATTGAGTGTTGTGTTTTTCATGACTCAAGTTTATTTTGTCTCATTTACCACAAAATATAAATATGCTTGCTTTGAATTTTGAAATATTTCTGAAGAAGTGCGAAAAAAACGAGAGATGTCGCATTTTATTAGATGTATATTTTGTAACGAAATACAGGTTTTTACATTAAATAAATAAATAATGAAAAAAAAATAACTTTTCAAGAAGGTTTAAATTCTCAAATATTTTTTTTATCATATCTGGACTTGGGATTAAACTCTCAAAAAAAAAAGTAATAAAATTTTTTGAAGGGTTTTAATAGCTTATTAATCATATTACTGGTTTTTATTTCTTGAATATATTCCTTTAAACTGTAAAGGGAAAAGGAAAGATGTGACAAAGATTAACTTGAAAGTAAAGAACTTTATCAGTGATCTCTGACGACCAAAAAAGGCACGACAGAGCCTCCAATTTTGCATCAAATGGTGTTTTATTGTTATTTAAATTGTTTAAGGACTACGTTTAAAAAGTGGTTTCCGCCCAAAATTGTCAAAATGGTTTTATTACATTTTATTAAAGTCCAACTTTGTACCTTTCCAAAACTGTATTTATATTTTATTGTATGACAAATAGAACTGGAGTTGTAGCGGTTTTTAAACTACTCAATAGCTGTCACTCAAACCGGAAGTACTGTTTAAAGGACCGGAAGTACTATTTAAAGGTACTAACTGGAAGGGGGAAGCAAATCTATGCCCTTCTAGAAATAAACAAAGGCTCAGTACTTTAAAAAAAGGGGTATGGCTTATAAAAACAGTGAAGCTTATATGCATATTACTGTGTAAATTCTTGCAGTAAAACATAAATCTCAACTTTAAATACATTTTTTGAAAAATGTAATTTTTGGTGACAATTCCATACGCAAAACATGATTTCTCAAAAAGTTATCAGAATATCACTATGAAATTTAAAATGCATGTTGTTTATATTATTGTGACGGCAATGAACTACAGATTTAATTTTAGAATAAATATATTTTGTTTTATGGATGTTTTCGTGGAAAGACATCGATGAATTTTAAGAAAATCAGCATGTAAAAAGGTGTGATATGCTACAAGTTTTGAAACATTTATTTATCTCTTAGATTTTAGTTCATTGACTTCACCAGTGTCATAAGTATGAAGTGCAAAAAGGAAATTAACATACATACAATAGATTTTTCTGTAGCGCATTTTGCATACTGGGCCAAATTTCACTAAATTTTACCACAAAATCCCCATTTACTAAATTTCATCAATGAATGAAATTATTTTTACATATTTTTACAGTTTCCAGTCATAATCTTAATAAAAATAAGTTAAAAAAATAACTAAATATCTTTTTTGGAAAAAATTGCTCCGTACGTAGTCAGGCACCTTAAATTACAACATCTAAATAATTCTCTATTTAAATAAATTACTGCTACCATCCTTTATTATTTTTTCAGAAATTCAATCTAAATACCCCCACCCCCCCCCACCGTTCATTACACAAATATTCAATTTATGCATCAATCTCCTGGAAACGTGTATTTTCAAAACTAAATTGTCTAAAGAATAAAATTGCAAAGGATCAGGGTCCAAAAGCCATGTTTTTGGCTAATGAAATAGACTAAAATTTGATTTTGTTATAATGACTTAATTATTTCACTTTTTAATATTAGAAGGTCTATCTTGTACGATTTCAACAATAGTTTTTGCATTTTTTTCGGATTTATATGACTTACACAAGCTAAAAGTTCTTATTATTTGTAGTTTTTGCTAAAAAATACGCAATTTCTCCTAATTTTACCTCAATTATTTATATGAGCGCAATCGTGCAACACTTTCTTCTTTACATACTAGGTGCGCATACTAGTTTCCGGGTTTTTTTATCTATAAAAAATGGGAAAAAATCAAGAGAAATGCAAAAAATGATTTATTCAAAGTATCGTCCCTCGCTAGCTACACATTTTTGCCATCTCTCTGGCAATGAGAAAAAGATGCGTCTTTGGACCGAAACCATTCATCCAACCAATTTTGCACTTCTTCGAAATTAGCCAAATGTAGCCCAGCCAAGCCATGTGCTATAGGCCGGAACAAGTGATATTCGGAAGGGCCCAGGTCTGATGAATAGTCCTAGTCTGTCCTAGACGATGGAAGTGCGATGGCACGAAGCGTTGTCGTGCTGCAATATCACTCGTTCGTTTCTCGTGTCCCATTCTGGCCGTTTTTTGAGCAATGCATGGTTTAAATTATTCAGTTGTTCTCTGTAGTGATTCCCATTAACAGTTTCGCCCAGTTTCAGCAGCTCATAGTACACGATTCCTTTCTGGTCCCACCAAACGCATAGCATTGTCATCTTTTCGAAGTGATTTGACCGTGCCTTTGATGTTGATATTTCGTCAGGTGATAGAGACGATTTTTTTGCGTTTGGGAATCTTGAAATATGTCCACTTCACATCGCCAGTAACAATTCGATGCAGGAAACTCTTTCTTTCTAGCCGAAAAAGCAAAATTTTGGAAGTGGATCTTCGATTTTCCATCTGTCTCTCAGTCAACTCATGCGGCACCCGTTTTCCTTCCTTTTGAATTTTTCCCATGGCATTTAAACGTTTGGAAATACCTTGGCGAGTCATGTTTAATGCCTCTGAAAGTTGTTCATGTGTTTGCGTATCATCTTCATCCGATAACGCTTCCAGATCTGCGCCCTCAATTGCTTTTGGTCTTCCGGAGCGCTTCTTGCCCTCAATGTCGAAATCGCCATTTCTGAAGTATTTAAACCAATTTTCACAGGTAGTTTTTGATGGTGCATGTTTGCCGTAGGTCTTCTCGAGCAAATGACGTGTTTTAGCTGCAATTTTTTTTCAAGTTAAAGTAGGAAAGCAAAGCTCCCGCAAATGCTGTTCATTTGGCACAAACTTGACATTTTCGTTGTTAGAAAAAATATATTTGCGTTTCGATATGTGTTGTTATTACGAATGGTTATATTTAATAGATATCCAAGCTATTAGCAAAACACAACTTTAGACATGTATATATAGAATACATGGGCCATTAGTGCCATCTATGTGTGAAACCCCGAAACTTAGTTGCGCACCTAGTATATTATAAAATACATCAAAATGTACAATATATGTAAAAATAAAAGTGTTGCAAAGCTGCGCTCATAGTAAAATATTAAAAAATATATTAAAAATTGAGATAAAATTAGGCGATATTGCGTATTTATCATCAAACACTATGAATAATACGAACTTTGAGCTTGTGTAAGTCATATAAATCCAAACAAAATTCAAAAAATATTGTTGAAATCGTACAGGATAAACCCTCTAATATTAAAAAGTGAAATACTTAAGTCAGTATAACAAAATCGAATTTTAGTCTTATTTCATGGGCCAAAAACACGGCTTATGGATCCTGATCCTTTGTGATGCTAGTAGATCCATTCGGCGTTCTTGTGCTAATCTACATTTTAAATTCTAATCTTAAATTTTTTTTTTAATACACAAAAATTGAATAGCTTAAAAAATACGGCGAACCCAGTAATTGAATATTGAGCCTATAAATCATTAATATGGCAATCATAATAACGGAGACTTATACAATTCGTGTCAATAGAACGTTACTAAGGCGATCACACTAATGACGCTGTTTGTGATTCACACCATAAATCGCTGATGCGCACAATACTATAACGGAGCCTTGTATGATTCACGCTCCTAAATCGTTAAAACGACAATCATTATAACGGGGTCCCTTGTACATTGTACACGCAAATCCTTGATACGACAATCACTATAACGGATGCCCTCACAATAATAGGGCCCTGCGTGCTTCCCGTATATAAAATCAATGTTAATATGGCTATCACTATGACGGATCATTTGAAGTTCCATTTCATAATCGACCACTATTCGAAGCTGAATTCTCCTTGTCCAAAGAAGGTTTTTTTAAATGAGAAGAAAATGTATTTTATTTTGTATCAAGATTTAAATCCAATATGTAAACCGTGAAAGTGAAAAGATAAAGTATAAAACATGAAATTTAAAATATCATATTAAAAAATTGGTATTTTTTTGTTAGAAGAACACCAGTCGCAGCTTTGCGCCTATACTCCAAATGTGATAAGCTGTTTATTTCCGGTGAAAAAGTGTAGTAATAAGATTATAATTGTTGCTTATAATTTTTTTTTTATTTCACATTTTTCTTTTCGAAGTGATTTCTTGAAAATATTTTAATATTTTTAACAGAATTGTGCAATCTCCAAATGTTGAACGCCCTGAGGTCAAATTGCTTCATATTGTGAACGTTTTTCATAAAAATTTTATAAAATAATGTATTCCTGATTTTGAAGATCTAAAATGGCACTGTTGCCAAAGAACAAAGATATACATACCAGCACGAGATTGTAAGATACTAGCTGATCTTCATCCGTCTAGCCAGTCGCTTCCGAGTGGGCCCTAAAAAGTGCATTTTACATGTAAACAAAAAAATATAAATAAAATACTTTATTTTAAACTTTAAGAAAATAACTAATAAGAGCATAAAAAAGCACGTAAATAAAGATTTTGCGACATAAATAATATATATATATTTAATGAACCCCCGGACAAAGAACTGCTCGGCCTTACCCGTGATTACTTAGAGGAAAGAGAGAGCTTTCAGATAAAATAAATAAAAAGGAGATGGCCTTAGATACAAGGCGATCATTGTTAATGGGCACTGTAGTTTCACGCCTATAAAATGTTAATGCGGAGTTCAAAATAATGACACCCTGAGTGTTTCTCAGCCACATATCGTTAATATAGCGATCATTATAACGGGGATCAGTTATTTTGCGTGCATAAATCGTTAAAACGGAATCATTTGAACAGAGCCCTGCGGGTTGCATGCCTCTAAACTGATTATACGCCAATTGCTATAACGAAGCCTTATGCATACCCATGCCTATAAATATGGCGATCAGTATTAAAATCGCAAATCTTAACTTCTAAAAAATGTATTTTGAAAAGTGGAGGAAATGTATTATATGTTGTATAAAATTTTAAATCCGATAGCTAAAAGACAGAAAGCGCAAAAAACAATCTAGGAAATATGAAATTTAGAAAAAAAAAACTTTTCCTTGTAAAAATGTCTCGCAAAATATCTAGAAAAATCAGCAATAGTTGTCTCATTCGTCTAATCTTCCATAATCGGGTTCATAGCCGATGTTGGCAACAAAATCGCTAAATTGCGTGTTTAACTATTTTTTAATAGATTTGTAATGCTGAATTTCCCGCTCCTAGTTAAAACTGCTGCTAAGATATGACGAAATGGTCTAAAGCTTTCGACCCCCCGTTTAACCCCCCTTGTTGGATGGATACCTAAAATCGCTGAAATACATATTTAATTATTTTTAGTAGCTTTGTTATCCTGAATTTTACGCTCCTACCTATAACTTCTACTGAGATATTGTAAAATGAGCTAAAACATTCGACTACTCATTTACCCCCCCCCCCCTCAATGGCTGAATTTCTAAAATCGCTTAAATACGTATTTAACTATAATTTTAATAGATTTTTTATTCAAAATTTCAGTCTCCTACCTAAAACTGTTGCTGAGATATGGCGAAAAGGCGAAATGACTTAAAACTTTCGACCCCCAATTAACCCCTTAGTAGTTAAATTTCTAAAATCGCTGAAATATGTGTTTAACTATTTGTGTACTAAAACTGTAATATTGAACTGTACGATCCTACTTAAAACTGCAGCTGAGCTATGACGAAATTACCTAACACTTCCGACCCCCCCCGTTTAACCCCCTTGTTGGATGGATATCTAAAATCGCTGAAAGACGTATTTAATTATTTGTTCAGTAGATTTGTCATCCTGAATTTCACATTCCTACCTATAACTTCTACTGAGATATAGCAAAATGACCCAAAACATTCGACCCCCTATTTAACACCCCTTAGTGGCTGAATGTCTAAAATCGTTAAAATACGTGTTTAACTATAATTTCAGTAGATTTGTTATCTTGAATTTCACGGTCCTTACCTAAAACTGCTGCTGAGATATGGCGAAAATTCGAAATGATCTTCAACCCCCCATTTAACCCCCTTAGTAGTTGAATTTCTAAAATCGCTGAAGTGTGTTTAACTATCTTTTAGGAAATTTGTTATCCTCAATTTCAGGCTCCTTCCTAAAACTGCTGATAAGATATGGTAAAAAGGCGAAATGATCTAAAGCATTCAACCCCCCATTTAACCCTCTTAGTCGTTGAATTTCTGTAATCGCTGAAATACGTGTTAACTATTTTTTAGTATATTTGTTGTCCTGAATTTCACGCTCCTGCATAAAAATGTTGCCGATTTATAGCGAAAAGGCAAAATCACTTGAAACGTTCGACCCCCCCCCCCCCATTTAGCCCCCTTAGTGGTTGAATTTCTAAAATCGTTGAAGTACGTGTTTTTAGTAGATTTGTTATCCTGAATTTCACGTTCCTACCTAAAACCGCTGTTGAGATATGACGAGAAAGCGAAATGACCTAAAACATTTGACCCCCATTTAACCCCTTTAGGTTGGGAATTTTCAAAAATCCTTTCTTAGTGGTTGCCTACATTGTGTAAGGAACATGTCTTCCAAATTTCATTGACTTAGGAGAAATGGTTGAAGCTCGGCGTTGCTTATGAGTCAGTCAGTACATGTTCTTTTATAAGTATAGATTCTCATCGAATTTCTTTATTAAATGTGTTAAATTTGTGTATTTCTTGTGTATAACCATCGATTTCAAAGAATATTCTGTCATTTAATCTTAAAATTTTAAAATTAATCTTATTAATATTGAACCGTAGAACGTATTTACGCGAATTGTAAAGTTATATTGCACCTACATTCGGTTTACCTTTAAACTGGTAATATCGATTTCTTAATATACACATGATATAAGACATCACTGATCTACACAGTTTTCGGAATAGATACTCCAATAAGTGTTTTTATGAAGCATTTTTAATTTTTGAAACCGAAAGTGTAATCAAAGATGCTATATCACCTCTTGATTTATTGTTACATATCTTTAAAGATCTTATTTATGACACATGATAGAAGCGATCTCTAATAGAATCGATCCAATGTCTTATCTACACAATTTTCGGAACAGATAATTGAATAATTGTTTTATGAAGTATTTTTAATTCTGAAACCGAAAGTATATTTAAAAAATACTATATCACGTCGCGATGTATTGTTATATATACTTAAAGATGTAATATCTGACATAAGATAGAAACGATCTAATGTCTTATATACACAATTTTCAGAACAGATAAATGAATAAGTGTTTTATGATTTATTTTTTTAATTTTGAAACCGAAAATGTAATAAAAAATGCTATATCATGTCGCGATTTATTTTTATTGTTAATGAGATCTTTATCTATAAAGATCCCATTTCTGACACATAATATAAGCGATCTCAAACAGAAGCGATCCAACGTACAAGGTTAAGTAATTAGTCATCCCTACTTAACCTATTTGAAAACAAGTAAACTGTCAATGTAATAAATGTCATTGGCAGATGTGGTTGTGTGCGATAATCCATGTTAAATTCTGGAAGTTCAGTAAGTGTTCTATAATTCTTCCAGTTAAGTAACTTAACTTCATATTACCAATAAATTTGGAAACTTTTTCAACAATTTCTCAAAGTAGGAGAAAAATTCATTTCCAAACTCATCATCGACAAAAGGATTATTTGAAATTTTTTGGTTTGTGTTCCAAGAAATACTTTATTTTTATTTTTAGCTAGTGTAATTGCTTCAAACTGTTGTTACTAACTAATTTTCTAAAGAGGAAATGTTCATTTTCAATATATTCTTTATGATAAGTTTAGTAACTGAGCTCTATTTTGATAAAGATAATATATAAATTGGTATATGTCCTGCTGAAGTGATAAGTGATATAAATGAAGCCTATCACAACAACTTTTCAGCTAGTATGTCTTGATACATGTTGAGTTTTATTTTTGCATTCAAAAATGTTATATTATACTCCTATTTATCAAACAGGTGTGTTTAAAACTACATTTGCCATGTAGTTTCGTTCAAAATGTGATAATAAACTTTCATCACATAAGCATAGCTGCGAAACCTCCCGATTTTTGATTACAACTACTCCTGCATAGTAATCTTCATCTTTTTTATACGCAAATAACTGTTATTAAAATAGAATTATGTTCTTTGTTCTTTATGTTCTTGACCCTGACCCGTTGTGACCCAAAATAACCTAGTAATCAAATTTTCTCGAACTTGTGACCCAGCCCAATGGTCTTCTCGTTGTCCAAAACGATAGGATACGATTTCATTCAAAATCGATATTGCCGTTTTTCAGATAAAATTAGCTTGACACGTTATGATCCAAAAACGACCCACTAATCGAATTTTCTCGAACATGTGACTTCGCCAAATGGTCTTCTCATAATTCAAAATGGTAAGATACAAAATTTCGTGAAAATCAATTCAACCGTTTTTTACGTAAAATTTGCTTGACTCTGACCCGTAGTGACCCAAAATGACCCAGTAATCAAATTTTCTCGAACATATTACCTAGCCCAATAATCTCCTCATGCCTGAAAACGATAGAATACAAAATTTAGTCAAAATCCTTAGAACCGTTTTTTAGAAAAAAATTGCATATACACAAGATTTGCTCATATTATAATAAATCATTCTATCTCCCTGAAATATTAATAATCTTGTTTTGTTCTTAAATATTTTCAACAAATGCCTTTAAAGAATTTGTTGTTCTCTTATTCACACAGTAACTAATTTAACTTAGCTAAAATTTTCTCACATAATTAACTCTCCAATAGGAAATCGATATTAAAATATGCTTTTAAGAATACATCTAAGATTATGAATTATATGAACCAGGTCTATACAAATAACTCTTCAGAATTAACTTAAAGCTGCAAAATATTGATGAATTTCGAAGTTTGTTATAAAATTTATCAGAATTTCTAAAGAATATTAGAAGCGGATAAAGCATTTGATAAATATTTCGATC
Organism: Maratus michaelseni; assembly: GCA_963931845.1. NCBI lineage: Eukaryota > Metazoa > Arthropoda > Arachnida > Araneae > Salticidae > Maratus > Maratus michaelseni. The sequence continues at coordinate 147,538,972 of OZ007588.1, read as the reverse complement.
GATGTATTTGCTAAAATGCATGTTTTAAAAATAGTTGACCAAAGATGATTCTTTGTGAGTTGCATCAATTCATGAATTATTTGTAATCGTGGAATTTATTTTTAAATTGCTTTTGATGTTTAAAACGTGCTTGCTTTATGTTTATTGTCTTAAAATAAAAGACGTATAACAGGAGCATTTGTTTATGTATAGCATATTTATTTTAAATATTTACTTCCTAATAAATATATCTTAATGCAGATTTTGCTTTTTAAGTAATATTTAACTTGTGAGTATTATTACACAAATAAGTATAAATTAAGGTGTTACATATTAGTACCTAGAATAAAATTGTGTAAATATTTTTAATTAACCTTTCTTGTCTGATAAATTAAATCAAACAGGTTTATCTAAAATAATTTTTAAAACTATCTTAAAACCGTAAAATATTGATAGATGTCGATAAAAGGGGGTGGGGAGAGTGTCTTATAAAATATATTAGAATTTTGGAAGAGTATCAGAAGTACATAAAGAATTTGAGAAATATGATTTATTCAAAATGTTTTCTAGAATCTTGTTTTAGAAGTTGTCAGCCATTAAAGAGATGTCGATTACTTTTCAATAACATCAAATAAAAAAATTATTATTTGCATCGATTTTTTTTAAATTTTCTTTTAATGTTTAAAGCGTACTGATTTTACGTTTACGTTCTTAAAAAAAAAAAAAAAAAAAAAAAAAAAAAAAAAACATGTAAGACGAGGAATTTATTTATTTATAGTATGTCTTTGTTAAGTGTATATTTTCTGTTATCTATATCTTATTACATATTTTATTTTATAAATGAAATCTACTTTTTCAGTGCCGTTACTATCATATACATTAGTTGTGTTGTCAACCGCCCTTTTTCTATGCATTTACAAAATGTACAACAATGAATGAAGTATCATTCGAAATGTTCTTGAACCTGCTTCTGACATAGTACACTCACATTTCGTTAAAATGGCTTTTTTATTTAAAATTGCAGTTAATTAAAAAATTAAATTTTTAATGCATTTTTTCATAAATGAAATGAAAGATGTTTCTCAAATTATTGTTGAAAGAAAAATAACATACCGCATTATACCGAATTCTCTCGTACTCAATAATTATTGTGATAAAATAAATAGTACAAAAAAGAGGAAGTGGGACATCTCTGCACGGGCTTATTTTAAATGATTAAATTTATGTTTAAAAAGAAAAAATAAATTAAAATGTTTAGAAGAAACAGACACCATCGATCTATCGAAGCAGTGGTATTTCACGTGTAGCCTAAATTTTATGCTTTGTTATATTAAATTAAATTGTATTTTATGTATATTCAATTATTTTTTATTATGACGTGTTTTCTTCGAAGCGGATGACGTCATCCTATAATACAGTTAAAATAATACAGGTTTTTTTTTTTTTTTTCTCGCGCATGGCGTTTGCTATTTTCGATCTGTTCTTACTGCAACATTGATGGAATAAATGATATTATATTCTGGATTGACTAATTTATTTGCAGATATTTTTATTCCTTAAATTTTCATTTGAAATTTGAACCTGCATCTAAAAATACTAGATATAGGTTAAAAATTTTTAATTGCAGTACGAAAGCCTCGCACGGGTCCTCTTGTCTAAACATATTAGTATGTATTTATAAACTATATAATAGTATATATTTAGAGTGTACGTATAAGAAGATGTCTAAATCCTTATTATTTTGTTTTTCATTTTTTATTAATGAATAGTATTTCTTTAGATTTTTTTTTCTTTATTTTTTTTCTTTTAAAGAATATCAACAATTGATTTTAAAACATTTTAACAATTGAATTAGCAACTGTCACATTACATACAAACAATATAAAAAAATTAAGTCAATTCCTACTTTTTAATCATAAATATATAAAATAAACCCGTGCAGCATTAATGTCCCACATTATCTTTATTGAACATTATTTTATAATCATCGTGCGGTATTTTATTTCTGTGGCATCACTAATTTGAGATAAATCTTTCAAGAAAACAATGGGGGGAATTTTTTTCTCCTATTTAAAACTAAAATTAATTAATTGCATTTAATTAATGAATTAATATTTGAAAAAAACTGTATTAACATAAAATGTCATCCACTACAAGTTTAAAAAAAATTATTTGAACTTGAGTGGATGAAAAGCAAATATTTTATTAACTATTGAAAATTTGAACAAGATATATATAGAGAGAGTGTGAGCTAATAGTAGAAATTCAATAACTGTGTTTAAAACAATTCCTGAGATATATTCTCTTATACGAAAAATATTTTTGTAGACATACGTGAACTATAAATAAAATATGTCTTTCAATGAAAATCGTAATTTTTAGGACTCAATTTTGTACGTATTGTAAGTCATAATTCTCATAATATAATATATATATATATATATATATATATATATATATATATATATATATATAATGAACATTTAAATTTTCGAAATTTAATTCCACTTTTATTTTTGTCCATTTTAGCATTAACTGAACTTCTAATATCCTTTTCATGTCCCTTATTAAATCCTTACAGATAACTCATTATCAGTGTCATTCATGACATACATTTCAGTGTAATTTTCTAAGGCACAATGACAAATTAGATAAAATTTACTGGAATGAATAATTCATTAGATATACTTTATTGATACTTTATTGATAATAATACACATTGTGAAGGATTTTGAGTTTCGACTGATGGTCTTAAGTATATATAGATAAACTTCTCTCCGAACTATTTATGTCTTTATTCTTTAATTCATGACGGTAAATTTGTGTTTTGATAGTTGAAAGACTACAAATATAAAAGATACATTTTATCTCTTTTAGACTATTTCCTCTAAATTAAGAGTTTGAAGATTTTGTGACAATCCTTTACAGTGATCAATATTAAGTTGTGTTTAGATCAGCAAAGTATGTATATATATATATATATATATATATATATATATATATATATATTTCGTATTAAGTGTTCTTTCCTTAATTAGTTTTTTTTTTTCAGCTTGATATTTAGCTATTAATCTTAAGTTTTTGAGCTTTCTTGTTCATTTTCTTCCAACGTAGTTATTCAAAATATTTTTTAATCCATTACTTGTATACTTTTAATTTTGCATAGAACAATTCCCAGCACAGAAAAGTATTTGCGTTAAAAATTGAAACTCTCGATAAGGGGTACAAAAATATTTTTCTAAAATGTTTTTTTTTATGAACTTTGTTTACATTAAAAAGGCTTGTTTGGTAACGTTAATATATAGAGTATATATATAATATTTCTGGTTTTTGAAACAAAAATTAAAAGATTAAGAATTACAGAATTTAACCAGACGAACTTGTTTAACTTGTTTCTCAGAACGAAATTTAATTTTTTTCCTGCTATAAAAAGAATGACCACAGAGCGAAAATGGAACGTCGAGACTCAAATGTCTTTTAATTCATAATCTGTAGAATAACGCAAATTTTATTTTTCTAAAACATGTTGCTAGTGATAGATCTTTTTAAATAATTTCTTGTGTAATTTGTAAATTAACAATTTTCTCTTCAGTTATTATTTTACATATAAATATCCGCCCGAAAAGAAGAATTTAATGAGCATTCAAATATTTTCTTGTACATAACGTTTTCTGTGCAGATTTGTGCTACTGCTTTTAGCCTTGTTTTAAAAAAATCATTGACTTCCTATATAACAAAAACGTGCTCAAGAAATTTGTTTCTTTCTTAATAAAGTGTTTAAGCGACTTGTAGAGGTGTGGATGGTGATTTAAGAATATGACTCATATAAATAGGTACAAATTAATACGATTTTAAAAGCTCAACAAATTCCAGAAAATAAACTTTTTTTATGATTATCGCTTAAAACATGAATGGACTATTTTTTACAACAGTGAAAGTAAGCTCATACCATACAAGCTACTATATCTTTGGAGATTGTCACCGTATACCTTACCGGATTATCGAAGTTTGTAACAACGGGCTTTTGGGACTACGAAGGAGAATGTCCGCTTATCAAATGGCTGAAATAGCAACAGAACGAGTGTCAAGTAAGGCTGATCTTTATTTGACGTGACCATTGTCGCGAATCCAATTGAATTAAATGTATTCTTTGCTCCTACTAACAGGAGATGTTTTCATAAATGTATCTTTCTAAGCTGTGTGAGAAAGATGTTTTTGCTTTTGTAACTGTATCTTTCCAAGCTGTGTGAAAAAATGTTGTTGTCAAAAATGGTTTTGTAGAATGTTTTGTCGGCACGGAAGTGAGAGAATAAAGATATTCGTTATGTTTTTTAAGAGGACTGTTTTTCACGTATTAAAGTATTATTTTCTTTTGTTTTAAAAATGACGAAAGTATTAAAACGGGTAGTTTTAATGTTTCGAAAATCGCTATGTATGTATTTGCGATAAATACTAACTGAGCCCTGTAAGGCTTTGTCAACACGATTCTTTTACATGAATCTTCAGTTTTTAGCCGGAGCTGAATTTCTAAACCTTAGCATTTATTTTTGAAACTCACACAAGTGTCTCAAAAGATTGGTCTGCTGATGAAGCATAGATTTCTTTAATTGAAATGTTTCGTTTAGAGTTCTAGTATCCTTAGGTCAAACATAAAAAAAAGAAAGAAACACTGAAGTAACATCAATAGTAATTGACTTCGACATTTTAAATTTTCTTCTGTTAACATGCAATAAACATAGAGAACGGAATTAAAGAATTAAATGCACATAGGGGAGACCGGGACAAGATGACTATGTTACCAATTTTTGTTGTTTATTAATTTATTTTGAAGTAATAGTAAAATTAATTTTACATGAACTGATAGAGTATACCTCTGTAATATTAAATACATCACCATTTAATTTTTCAAATAAAAAAATAAAGGATAATTTTATTTTTTCATAACATTGACAAATCGTCATCTTGCCCCAGTACTGGGGCAAGATGACTTTGGCCTTGGGGCAAGATGACAACACTGGAAAAGATTGAACATATTTTATCTTTTGAATATGTTACATGGTTTAACAAATGATAACTGTGTTTTTACATCTTACAAAGTATCAAACTAAGCATAATGCATTGATTGTAACGTAATTTTGAAGTGTTTAGTTGTGCAGCTAACAATAGTCACAAATAAAAATGCCATTTTCATAATTGGAACATTCCTCATGCCACCACTCTTTGCATTTACAGCACTGGATACATTCTTCTGTTGGTGGGTCACTTAAGTTGTCCTTAAACGCTTTTTGATTTTTTTGGGAGGAGGGGGACCAGCGGGGGAGGGGGGAGGTCTTGACCCCGTCGAACGGTACTCTCCTCGTACTGATCGGACGCTTGGAAGTGGAGATACGGACCCCGATAGGGTATTTCTTTCGGGAGGCTGGGGGGGGGGCTTAGCGGAGGGCAAAACTGTCTTCCTCTGGTCGTCCCCTTTCGAACGACACCTCCCCCCATCCCATGCACCCCTTAGCCACAGAGGAGATAGAAGCGCAAGGTCGTGCGAACAAACACACAGACAAACAAGCGTTTACAGGATTTAAATAGAATGGACAACATAGTTAGTTTAATAAATTCCGAAACACAGGGCCAGATAACGATCTCGTCATCTTTCCCCGGACTGCCTGTTTAAAAATATTCGTTTTCATTGCCATGAAGGAAGACGATTAATTGACATTTATTCATGGTAATAGGTAGTATTTAAACTAAGTACTCATAAATATTAAAGAGAAACGATATATCTTACCTGTATCTGTAGCAGAGCTTATTTACACATGCATAAAAGTTATAACGTGGCAGCGGAAAACAATCAAAGCTTCACAACTGACACAAAAATGGCGATTTCAGCGTCTCTATAGTATTGTTTAACGAACGGCCGATAGGAGAGCCAGTAGTGTTCGGTTGATGCTGCCACCTAGCAGAAAACGGAAAAAATAAGACATTCGTCATCTTGCCCCACTCTTCATCTTGCCCAGGTCTCCCCTACCCCGATTTCGAGATATACAGCTCATATCTCGATTCTGTAATTTCATGAAGAGTGGGAGACGATTCCACGTTGAACTCAACGATTCCACTCGTGTATTGAAGTTACACTTTTAGCCACAATAATCACCAATTTTGAAGGACATGCCACCGATTTTGCAAGATTTCAATTCTTGTGACTTCTGGCTTCAAGCTCTAAAAACACTGCTATGAGAAAGATCTGTTTTTTATACCACAACTTTCAACGATCAATTGCCATTGTTGTCAGAAAAATCAATATTAATATTATAATCTGTTTTGAAAATTGTAACCATATTGAACTTCATTTTTAACTAATAAAATATATTGTCATTAAGTATTAATCTATGTCATTTCATTTAAAAATAGCTCATTTATCAGATGCATTATTTACTCACCATTAAAATTCACCATGATGAACCTTACAGTTTCTATTGTGTTTATATGACTTACGAACGTATTTTTATGAATTTTATGAATTACGAATATTTTTATGAATTACGAACTTATAATGTAAAATTTCTTTTTAAATAATAGCATACACTGTTAAAAATTTGCGGCAAAATGTCCAGTCATTCGACCGTTTTTATTTGCAGTGTTAATTTATCCTGATCATAATACAGTCAATAATATGTTTATAATACCTTTATATTATGGTTAAGTAACCGTTCTTTGCAAAAACGGTCGACTGACTGTACCGTTTGATGTAGATTTTTAGTAGTGTAACTGAACTTTTAAGGATTATTCAATAAGGAAATGGAGTGAATTTTTATATAATAAAAACACTGCATTAAATCTAATCCAAAGCAGAATAAACCCTGAATGCTATGTTGGCTTTATAATCTTTATAATAAAAAGCTTTTATTTTATGTCTTATATGTCTTATGTATTAACCATTTGTGAGAACTAATATTTTCAGTGGGATAATATTCTCTAAATTAACATTTTGTTTGTCTTAAAAACGCTATGATTTAAATCTAATTTCTATAAAACTTCTTGACTAAACAGCGAAAAGTCTCAAATTATATATAAGATTGGTTGCCTTACAAATTTGGTTGAAGAAATTTACAAAAATGAAATACATTGACAAAATACATTTAATAACTGTTATAAATAATGAGTGTAATAAAATAACTGACTATACTCTAACTACATTAACACAGTCTGTAACATTACAATTTTTAGAAATAATATTAATATGATTTGGTGTACAAAATGTATGAAATTTTCGAGCTTTTTATTAATATAAAATTTATTTATAGGCACCTACATATTTTGCTTTTATTTGACAATAATGGTATTGAAATGTTGTCTGTCTTCACAAGATGTTTCACACAAAGTTCATCTTTATTGCCTGAAAATGTAACATATTTTAATACAACTCTAAGTTGTCTTACATCCTTAAAATATACAAATTTTTAATTTTTAATTTTAGTTAATCTATACTTGGATGCGTACAACCAAAATTTTGCGGTTATTAAAAAATATTTTAAGAATGCAAAATATTAGAATTTGTACCAAGAATTTAATTTTGTAAATATTTTGTTAAAAATTTGTAATATCGGGCATAAAGATTAATTGTATGAAATATTCCAATAAATATAGGGAGTATCGAAAAGAATGACAAGATTACAAACAACAATAACTTTGTTGCAAACAATGATTTAAAGAAGCGTTTAAACACAATACAGGACTAAACTCCAAATTATGTTTGTGTACTGTTCTAAGTGTCTTCTTTTGAGTCACACGCTAAACATTCATAAAATCAGCCAATCAATCAAACAGTCGAATCTGTGTCAAATGTTGTGAAATATGTTAGTATAAGACACTGATAGCAATGTTGTCTCTCTGCACACCTTTAGTTCGCTTTTATATTCAAAGAAGCATATACCATAAAAAGCAGTCCCATCTTTGTGATGCACAAAAAAGTATATTCCCATGAAAGTAATTAAACCTTTGTCATGCACAGAGACGCGTGTCCCCATAAAAAGCAACATCATCTTTGGATCTTTATCGTGCAATGTATCTACGTGCAACTAAACAAATTCTGTTTGTGTACTGTTCTAAGTGTCTTCTTTTGAGTCACATGCTAAACATTCATAAAATCAGCCAATCAATCAAACAGTCGGACCTGTGTCAAATGTTGTGAAACATGTTAATATAAGACAATGATAGCAATGTTGTCTCTCTGCACACCTTTAGTTCGCTTTTATATTCAAAGAAGCGTATGCCATAAAAAGCAGTCCCATCTTTGTGATGCACAAAAAAGTATATCCCCATGAAAGTAATTAAACCTTTGTCATGCACAGAGACGCGTGTCCCCATAAAAAGCAACATCATCTTTGGATCTTTATCGTGCAATGTATCTACGTGCAACTAAACAAATTCTGTTTGTGTACTGTTCTAAGTGTCTTCTTTTGAGTCACATGCTAAACATTCATAAAATCAGCCAATCAATCAAACAGTCGGACCTGTGTCAAATGTTGTGAAACATGTTAATATAAGACAATGATAGCAATGTTGTCTCTCTGCACACCTTTAGTTCGCTTTTATATTCAAAGAAGCATATGCCATAAAAAGCAGTCCCATCTTTGTGATGCACAAAAAAGTATATCCCCATGAAAGTAATTAAACCTTTGTCATGCACAGAGACGCGTGTCCCCATAAAAAACAACATCATCTTTGGATCTTTATCGTGCAATGTATCTACGTGCAACTAAACTCCAAATTCTGTTTGTGTACTGTTCTAAGTGTCTTCTTTTGAGTCACGTGCTAAACATTCATAAAATCAGCCAATCAATCAAACAGTCGAATCTGTGTCAAATGTTGTGAAATATGTTATTATAAGACACTGATAGCAATGTTGTCTCTCTGCACACCTTTAGTTCGCTTTTATATTCAAAGAAGCATATACCATAAAAAGCAGTCCCATCTTTGTGATGCACAAAAAAGTATATTCCCATGAAAGTAATTAAACCTTTGTCATGCACAGAGACGCGTGTCCCCATAAAAAGCAACATCATCTTTGGATCTTTATCGTGCAATGTATCTACGTGCAACTAAACAAATTCTGTTTGTGTACTGTTCTAAGTGTCTTCTTTTGAGTCACGTGTTAAACATTCATAAAATCAGCCAATCAATCAAACAGTCGAATCTGTGTCAAATGTTGTGAAACATGTTAGTATAAGACACTGATAGCAATGTTGTCTCCCTGCACACCTTTAGTTCGCTTTTATATTCAAAGAAGCATATACTATAAAAAGCAGTCCCATCTTTGTGATGCACAAAAAAGTATATCCCCATGAAAGTAATTAAACCTTTGTCATGCACAGAGGTGCGTGTCCCCATAAAAAACAGTAACATCTTTGGATCTTTATCGTGCAATATATCTACGACTATCACTTGGATTTTTCGTGTGTGACTAAATATAGCTACTTATAACAGTTATCAGGTCCCACTACATCTTTCTTAAATGAAATCTACAACAACAGATACATTTAAGACATACATTTGGCTATCAGCATCCGCATACTAAACTTTGAGCTTACTTCTTATTTTGTTTAAAGTAATTCTATTAATCCCTTTTACAACTAACTTATTGTCGTTTTTAATAAGATCATTCTTTCTTGATACATCCAATAATAAGAAACAATTTTTTTGCTATTTTTATATACATTTCTGATTTTCTGTTACGTTTTATTAAAACTATTTCAGTTCGTAGTTCATATATTTATCATAGGTCATTGTTTTTTCCTGGAAATAGTTAATAAAATCCTTTTTATACGTAGCAATTGCTATTGCTAGCAAAAGTTGCTTTCTCATCTTTAATAAGACAGAGTGGTAATACAAAACTTTACGGTCAATATAAAGCCATAGCAACAGTAACATTCAACGAATCTGAAAGGAATTTTAGAAGTAGTAATTAAAAGCGTGTGCTCGAGAATGGGATGAAGAATAACAACCAAGCTCACATATTTACGGTAACAATGACAAAATTTCGAAAATTTAAAAGGCGACAGATACGTTTTCACATTGTAACATGATCTAAAAAGTGTAAACCCGTAAATGAAGTTGAAATTGTAGCTGTAGCACTAAAGATACTACATAAGACAAAACAAAAAATTGGCAATGAGTGTTCGATCTGTCCTTCAAGAATACTTTGGTGTTATTGTCATATACTGTCATTTTACGTTTTCGTTGTCGACATCGTGATCCGGACAGATTCAATCTGGTTTTATGTTCCTCGGAAAAGAGGAAATTCAAGGTTTACATGTCAAATCTGCTAAGTACGTCTGAAATAAAATTATGATCAAATATTATAGTCTACGTATTATTCAAGCTTCGATTTATTGTTGTCCGCTATCTACCACATGCAAGTATACTTTATAGTGTAAATTTCTCAGTTTTTAGAGGCAACTACTGGGGAATTTTTAATCAAAATAAAATATTTTGTTGTATCGTCTCTCTCGCCTTCTGTGTTTTTCGCACTGCTATTCATTGCTCTAGATTTAAGTCTCTGTTTTAGTGCTCTAGATATTATTTCAATGTCATTTATAGTTCTTTACGCTGTAGATCATATTGCAAAGTGTAATAGTGGGTGCTACTATTTGAAATTTTCAAAACTGTGGCACTTTAATCAACCGTGAGAGGTTTTTGATTTTCCTTAAATCATTCAAAAGCGCATTCTTTGAACTACCTACAAAATTTCATTTCTAATTTTCGAACGCTTATGTCCCTAGGTCTCACATATTGACTATTTTTTACTACTTACTACCTTGCATATTTTTTCCCGAGTATGAAAGTTTCTTAAACTAGTTATTGTGCAGAATAGAGGCCTCAACGTCAGCTCTAGACGTCATTGTTTATAAATCTCAATTTGCATAATATTTAATACTGTACAATACGCAATTTAATTGTTTTAAGTTATATATGTATTTATAAGCATAAAATATTTCTCACAACTTACGAAAATTAAAAAAAATATCATTAAATACGCTTTTATGCAATGATATTCCCATAAACTGCTTATTCTTGTAATTATGTAAGAATGAAAATCATATTTCCTCAGGGAGCGGAGACCCCTCCTGCCGTTGTCACTTTAATTTGATGGTCCCAATTTCCATTAAGGGGCTACTTCACTTAGACGAAAACACCCGCTCGCTAATGTTAATCCTATGGAGGAAATTTTTAAAGATATCTCGTTCGCATTTCAATATTTTTAAATGATTTTTTTTTGCATTGGATAGCTGAGGTCAATCTCTATGCACGCTCCTTTCTACTTTTTGGATTTTTGTTGCAGTTTTTTTTATTGAGGATACTTTCACTTTCAGAACCGGTTTCGAAAGTGAAAGTATCTTAATAAAAAAAACTTGTAATCAAAATCGAAAAAGTAGAAAGGAGCGTGCATAGAGATTGACCTCAGCTATTGAATGCAAAAAAAAATCATTTAAAAATATGGAAATGCGAATGAGATATCTTCAAAAATTTCCTGCATAGGATTAACATTAGCGAGCGGGTGTTTTCGTCTGAGTGAAGTAGCCCCTTAAATGTGCTATTTCAGGATTCAATTATATGTATGGATGTGTTTTACAATTATAATTTCTTTAGATTAACCATCTCCTTGTACGAGAGATTTTATCTCATTTTTTTAAAATAATGCTAACTTTTCAACCACGAAACATCCACGTCTGTTGCAGAAATTGATTAAAACATCATGAAAAAAAATTATACTCATACAAATGTAAACTGCTATTACAAGACTTAAATCCAAATTACACTTTTCGTTTCTAAAGTAGTTAAAAGAGAAAAATTTACCAAATGAATCCTCATCTATTTCAATAGAATACTGAAAATCTCCCGAAAATAAGCTAAAAAATGTTGCGGCAAAATAGTGCAATTTACTGGAATTTCATTATTTTGATACGCTTTGAAATACGATTGCTAAGCAACTGATAAATTAAAGAGGAAAGTAAAAGGCAAAACATTTTAAAATTCCAAACAAATATGAAAATAAAATGTTTCATGTTTCCCGAACAGATGCAAATATTTTTCCAATAATTTAAACAATTAATTTTTATTTTCTAATAAATGTATAGACAAATTTTCAAAGCTATTGGATATATTTAAGACCTCTATATTGAAAATTTAGTATCCATACATTTTTGTTTAAATCCATTACTTAAATGTGTCATTTTTAGGTGCGTTCGTAATTATATAAATACGTAGCACCTATTGTCGTCGCTTGGTCCGTCCGTCCGTCCGTCCATCCGTCCGTCCGTCTGTCTGTCCGTCCGTCCATTCGGCCGCATATAACAACGCAAAAACTACCCAACCGAATGGTTTGAGATTTAAGATATATTATCTTTGCAGAATTTTGTCGCGACATTTTATTAAAATCGAATCAAAACTTTAGGAGATATTAATAAAAATATTTATTAAGAAATTTGAATTTTTTTTTTAAATCGGTGCTTTTTTGTTATAGGAGCTTCCGAAGTTTAATCGTCAAGCGACCGAGATATGAGAGAAATTAATCTGCAGACGATATAATTCATTTCACAGAATTAAAAATCATCAAGATCTGAATATTTATATAACTATCTACACTACGAACGCACCTCGTTTGTCACGTTTGACGTACAATTTCCAACTTGTCATTTTAGTTATGAAATTTGGAAATCGTCTGCAATCCCTTAGGAAAGCATTATGACATCAAAATAAATTTTCTATATTTTTCGAACGAATGAACCAAATTTTACCGAAAATTATATAGATAATCTAGGTACCTCACCAACATACCTACCAGATATCAACCTAATCGGATGCTTTTTGCGGCAGTTATCGTGGAACAGACAAACAAACAGACAGAAACCAAACAATGTCGGGTCTCCACAGTCAGCCTCAACTGACGTTTTGGCAATTAAGCGGAGTACAAATAATTGAATTTTGATGTAATAGCCTATGCTTGAATTTTTATAATAGTGTTTGTGTAGCTAAACATAATCTGTCAACACAAAATCTAATATTGGAACACGCTAAACAAATGTTCATCAAAAATAAAGTTCTAAATTAATATTGCTGACAACAAAGTAATAAGCTGCCATACCAACTAAGACACAAAACTGGCCAGAACAAAAATAATAACAATAATAGTAATTATTGCATATTAAGAATAGAATTCTTAATAAGAATCCTACTCCTATATTCTTACATACATAAAAAAGTTAATGCATCTAAATGACATGATAACATTACAATATTTGTTTATTTATGTATCTAGAATCACACGCTAGATACAACTTCAAATCTTCACTTCACATGTTTCTTCAATAACATTTCATAAGAAATGTATTGAACTTAAATTTAAAAAAATACAGTTTATGAATTTTAAAATAATATATATATATATATATATATATATATATATATATATTATTATATTATTATATATTAAATTATTATATTAAATTATATATATATATATATATATATATATATATATATCTGTCATATATATATATATATAATTGTAATACCTTTGAATTTCAAAATACATTAACAAGTTCTTGCAACAATTCACACATAATCTCCAATTAAGATAGTTAATCATAAAAGTGTAGACAGAATACCAAACAAGTTAATAAAAATTTTAACAATTGCAAACATAAAATTACCAAAGATATTTCACTTATGGTACGCAGCCAAAATTACAAAAAGTTATAAAGAAATTATATAAATATATAAACCCTTAAAATCTATAGAAATACTTTCAAAATCAGAATAAACAATTTTTCTTACGATTGGATTTTTTTTTATTATGAAAACAGTACATTATGTCAAACATCCTGAGAATGCAAAGGTACGGTGTACCGAAAAATTCACATTTCTGAAAAACAACATCACGAATAATATGCAGATATAACAAAATCTAACTATCCGTAGGTATTTGAATATTATAATATTTATGAAAGATTTCCTGGCGGTGAAAGTTTATATTACGTCTTGTTACTACGAGGTTTTGCGATTTCTCGCTGTCAAAAATGTTTTATTCTCATACTTTGTTATAAGAAACATATATAAAGTTATGCTTTGTATGTATATGTGCATATGCAATAAGTAACTTATCAAAATTTTCTTTTTGACAGGTTTTTAAATAATGCATGAATATTGGACTCATGTCAGTAAAGTTCTTGCCTGTGTATAAAAAGGGAAAAAATATATTTATTTAATAGAAGTGAAATTTTGAATGCTTTTTTTTCTAATATAAAAATAATATAATTTGTAATATATAACACATAAAGAATATTGAATAAAAATATTTAATACAAAAATATATTTGTTTAATACAACCTGTTTTTAAATGATATTTTCTAATATAAAAATTATGCATTATGCAATAAATTATAGAAACTTTAATCTTTGAATAAAATCAAAAGAATATATTTGAGGATCCGTTAGGCATAGAGAAAAGAATGTTATAAATATTCTGCTATTGGCATTTATTCTTTTATATGTACATCATTGAATTTATGCTTTTAAAATACTTTTCTTCTTTTTAAAAAACTAAATCATTCAAATCGATAAATACTTTCAAAATCTGAATAACTCATCTTTCCTAATGCTGGAAATATGTCCTTTTCGTTTACCAAGAAGACAGTACATTACATCCAATATCCTGAAAATGCAAAAATACACTATACCGAAAAATTAAAATTTATATAAATCAAAATCGCTAATAATAATCAGACACAACAAAATTGAAATATATGTACATTTTTTTTTTAATATTATAAGATTTCGGAAATTTTTCCAGGCGGCGAAAGTTTATTTACGATCTAGGTCGGCCATACTTTAACTTTTTGAGGTAGCTTTCAATACAAAAAGTCCTTCCGGCCTGTACCGGGAGGAAAAGGTAGCTTTCCTATATCTTCGTTTTAAAATTTTAGCTAATGTTACACGAAAGCAGCAAGCTAAAATGCAAAGAAAACGTTTACAAAAGATTCGTTAATACTGAATTAGAATAAGAAATACGCCAAATTATTGAGCTATAGCCAAATTGGCTTCATTATTGAAGACTTATTTTGGTCGCCAAATTTGGCGATATTTCGCCAAGTGTCGCCGAGTTTGGCGAGAATTTGGCGCTAACGGATATAAATATATAGTTTTATGCGTATGATTGGGAAAATGATTACAACAATGAAAATTTTTGTAATGTGCTGTCTTGTTTCAAAATGTCAGCCACCCTAGAATTTCAAACTGCTCTATCTCAGCCATTTTTTAAGATATAGGTAAAACAAAAAATGCTCTGGAATCCTTGTATAAAGGCCTAACACTTAATTAAAAAATAAATTTGAATTTTTAACTTTTTTGTATATTTATTTTAGTTTTAAATATTTATTAAATCTTTAAGTGGCCGCCATCTTGAAACAAGATGGCGGACCAAGCTGGCCAACGAACTCGGTCGAGACATTGGTGAGCTTAATACACACAATTAGTTTCATCCAAATTGATTTATAAATACGAGCGTTATCGTATGACATAGGTCAGATGTATATATATATATATATATATATATATATATATATATATATATATATATATGTGTGTGTGTGTGGATATATATATATATATATATGTGTGGATATATATATATATATATATATATGTGTGTGTGTGGATATATATATATATATATATATATATATATAAATCACCATTTGAACGGAGGGTGGTTTTGGGGTCTGGGGGTCATGATCGGTGAAAATATATCGAAATTTTCTGGAACTGCTTTCCTCCGAACGGCTGCAATAGGTAGCTTTATAATTTTTTGTATTGAAAGCTACCTAAAAAATTATAAAGCTACATATTGCAGCCGTTCGGAGGAAAGCAGTTCCGGAAAATTTCGATATATTTTCACCGATCATGACCCCCAGACCCCAAAACCACCGTCCGTTCAAATGTTGATATATATATATATATATATATATATATATATATATATAAATTTTTATATATATCATTTATAAATCAATTTTGATGAAACTAATTGTGTGTATTAAGCTCACCAATGTCTCGACCGAGTTCGTTGGCCAGCTTGGTCCGCCATTTTGTTTCAAGATGGCAACTTAAAAATTTAAAACTAAAATAAATATACAAAAAAGTTAAAAATTCAAATTTATTTTTTAATTACGTGTTAGGCCTTGTTACGACAAATCCAGAGCATTTTTTGGTTTACCTCTATCTTAAAAAATGGCTGAGATAGAGCAGTTTGAAATTCTAGGGTGGCTGACATTTTGAAACAAAACAGCACATTAACGCGATTACTCGCAAATTATTTTCTTTCATTGTTGTAATAATTTTCCCAATCATACGCATAAAACTACATATTCATATCCGTTTTCGCCAAATTCTCGCCAAATTTGGCGTTCAAAATAAGTCTTCATAAATGAAGCCAATTTGGCTATTGCTCAATAATTTGGCGAATTTCTTATTCAAATTCAGTATTAAGGAATCTTTTGTAAACGTTTCTTTGCATTTTAACTTGCTGTTTTCGTGTAACATAAGCTAAAATTTTAAAACGAAGATATAGGAAAGCTACCTTTTCCTCCCGGTACAGGCCGGAAGGACTTTTTTTTTCGCGGGCCGCAAGACATGTGTTTTCTACGCAAACCACCGTAATTATATATTAATGCAACAAAAATGTAATACAATCACAAAGGTAATTAATATAGTAAATTAGCAAAAATAATACAACAATGCAATAAAAAAGTCCTTCCGGCCTGTACCGGGAGGAAAAGGTAGCTTTCCTATATCTTCGTTTTAAAATTTTAGGTAATGTTACACGAAAACACCAAGTTAAAATGCAAAGAAAACGTTTACAAAAGATTGAATAAGAAATTCGCCAAATTATTGAGCAATAACCAAATTGGCTTCATTTATGAAGACTTATTTTGGTCACCAAATTTGGCGATATTTCGCCAAATGTCGCCAATTTTGGCGAGAATTTGGCGCTAACGGATATGAATATATAGTTTTATGCGTATGATTGGGAAAATTATTACAACAATGAAAATTTTTGTAATGTTCTGTCTTGTTTCAAAATGTCAGCCACCTTAGAATTTCAAACTGCTCTATCTCAGCCATTTTTTAAGATAGAGGTAAACCAAAAAATGCTCTGGAATCCTCGTATCAAGGCCTAACACTTAATTAAAAAATAAATTTGAATTTTTAACTTTTTTGTATATTTATTTTAGTTTTAAATATTTATTAAATCTTTAAGTGGCCGCCATCTTGAAACAAGATGGCGGACCAAGCTGGCCAACGAACTCGGTCGAGACATTGGTGAGCTTAATACACACAATTAGTTTCATCCAAATTGATTTATAAATACGAGCGTTATCGTATGACATAGGTCAGATGTATATATATATATATATATATATATATATATATATATGTGTGTGTGTGTGGATATATATATATATATATGTGTGGATATATATATATATATATATATGTGTGTGGATATATATATATAAATCAACATTTGAACGGAGGGTGGTTTTGGGGGTCTGGGGGTCATGATCGGTGAAAATATATCGAAATTTTCTGGAACTGCTTTCCTCCGAACGGCTGCAATAGGTAGCTTTATACTTTTTTGTATTGAAAGCTACCTAAAAAATTATAAAGCTACATATTGCAGCCGTTCGGAGGAAAGCAGTTCCGGAAAATTTCGATATATTTTCACCGATCATGACCCCCAGACCCCAAAACCACCGTCCGTTCAAATGTTGATATATATATATATATATATATATATATATATAAATTTTTATATATATCATTTATAAATCAATTTTGATGAAACTAATTGTGTGTATTAAGCTCACCAATGTCTCGACCGAGTTCGTTGGCCAGCTTGGTCCGCCATTTTGTTTCAAGATGGCAACTTAAAAATTTAAAACTAAAATAAATATACAAAAAAGTTAAAAATTCAAATTTATTTTTTAATTACGTGTTAGGCCTTGTTACGACAAATCCAGAGCATTTTTTGGTTTACCTCTATCTTAAAAAATGGCTGAGATAGAGCAGTTTGAAATTCTAGGGTGGCTGACATTTTGAAACAAAACAGCACATTAACGCGATTACTCGCAAATTATTTTCTTTCATTGTTGTAATAATTTTCCCAATCATACGCATAAAACTACATATTCATATCCGTTTTCGCCAAATTCTCGCCAAATTTGGCGTTCAAAATAAGTCTTCATAAATGAAGCCAATTTGGCTATTGCTCAATAATTTGGCGAATTTCTTATTCAAATTCAGTATTAAGGAATCTTTTGTAAACGTTTCTTTGCATTTTAACTTGCTGTTTTCGTGTAACATAAACTAAAATTTTAAAACGAAGATATAGGAAAGCTACCTTTTCCTCCCGGTACAGGCCGGAAGGACTTTTTTTTTCGCGGGCCATGACATGTGTTTTCTACGCAAACCACCGTAATTATATATTAATGCAACAAAAATGTAATACAATCACAAAGGTAATTAATATAGTAAATTAGCAAAAATAATACAACAATGCAATAAAAAAGTCCTTCCGGCCTGTACCGGGAGGAAAAGGTAGCTTTCCTATATCTTCGTTTTAAAATTTTAGGTAATGTTACACGAAAACACCAAGTTAAAATGCAAAGAAAACGTTTACAAAAGATTGAATAAGAAATTCGCCAAATTATTGAGCAATAACCAAATTGGCTTCATTTATGAAGACTTATTTTGGTCACCAAATTTGGCGATATTTCGCCAAATGTCGCCAATTTTGGCGAGAATTTGGCGCTAACGGATATGAATATATAGTTTTATGCGTATGATTGGGAAAATTATTACAACAATGAAAATTTTTGTAATGTTCTGTCTTGTTTCAAAATGTCAGCCACCTTAGAATTTCAAACTGCTCTATCTCAGCCATTTTTTAAGATAGAGGTAAACCAAAAAATGCTCTGGAATCCTCGTATCAAGGCCTAACACTTAATTAAAAAATAAATTTGAATTTTTAACTTTTTTGTATATTTATTTTAGTTTTAAATTTTTAAGTGGCCATCTTGAAACAAAATGGCGGACCCAGCTAGCCAACAAACTCGGTCGAGACATTGGTGAACTTAATACACACAATTAGTTTTATCAAAATTGATTTATAAATACGAGCATTATCGTATGACATAGGTCAGATATATATTGTTGTATATATATATATATATATATATATATATATATATATATATATATATATATATAATGTTGATTTATATATATATATAAATCAACATTTCAACGGAGGGTGGTTTTGGGGTCTGGGGGTCATGATCGGTGAAAATATATCGAAATTTTCCGGAACTGCTTTCCTCCGAACGGCTGCAATAGGTAGCTTTATACTTTTTTGTATTGAAAGCTACCTAAAAGTGTATAATTGTAAGTATAAAACTTAATATAATAATACAAAATTCCCAAGATCTAAAGATAAAATAAAAATCAAGATATTTTCTTTGAGAATTCAGACATTTTCTCGATGCAAAATCTTTCCATTTTTTAAAATGAAAACAAATTATAGCACAAATTTTATTAATTTTAATTTATGTTTGGTTAGTTGCCAAGATTGAAAATATATATATATACCTGTGTAACGCAAATAGCACAACACGTAAAAAGTAAGTTTGACTAAGCACGTGACATTTAAGATGTTTTAACCTAATTTTAAATTAATTATAAGTAACACGACAGCTTTCGGCTTTACAATAAAAAAAATATCTATACCAATAAATGAGGTCTGAAAAAATGTATATGCTTATCTCAAATACCGATTAATGATTAGGTGGCTCTGGTCGCATATAAAAATATCGGCGGATCATATGCGGCCCGTGGGGCGCAGATTAAGTATGGCTGGACTTAATACTACGAGGTTTTGAGAATTCTCTCTGCCAAAACTATTTTATTAACATACATTGTTATGAGAAATAGTATATAAAGTTATGTTTTGTATGTGTATGCATATTCACATACATTCAAAATTGTATTTTCAAAACAACTTATCAAACTTTTGATTCTGACAGGTTTTTAAATTATGCATGGAGACTGAATATATGTCAGTAACAGTTCTTTCATGTCTATAAAAAAGCAAAATTATATATTTTTTAATAAAGTATTTTTTTAATTGTGTCACTTTGTATAATTTGATATGCAATAAACAACAGAAACAACCCCTCCCCCCCCCCCAAAAAAAAAATAATAATAATAATGGCTTCTTTAAAAACTCCATGGGAAATAAAATAAAAATAATTATTATTTCTATGTATAACAAATAGAATTAAATATGAAAATCACATTCCTATATTATTTTTGCACATAACAAAAGTAGATCCATTCCAAACATATACTATTATTAGATTATTTGTTTCTCTTATGTATATAGTCACGCGCTACATAGAACCTCGAATTTTTGCACTCTATATATTTCTTCAATAAAATTATATAAGAAGCGAATTTAACTAGAACTAAGTAACATAGAATTTATTTCGTATTAAATATTTTTTCTTTTTTAAAAGTTTTTCAAATCGAGATATATTTTAAAAATCAGAATTTTTTTTTTCCTACGGCTGGATACATTTTCTTTTTCTTTTTTTTTTCTTTCTTCAATCTTTACAAGAAAAAAATATTGGATTCATGAAAATTTTTGACTTTCTGTTTTTGACGGATTTATACGTTTAGGAGTTCCTGAACACGATTTGACTGTTTTTAGAAAATGTCTGTTTGTGTGTCTCCCTGTATGTGACTGAAATTTTGTGGGCGCTCTATCTCAAGAACTAATTCACGGAATTTAATGAAACTTCAGATTCAATTAGATCTTGACCTAAATTAGTGCTGATTAGATTTTCATGTAAACATCCCAACAGATTGAGCTGCTATGCTGCATTTTTTACGATTTTCTTGATAGCTATATCTCAACAACTAATGCAGGGCATTTCATCAAACTTCATATTCTGTTTTACCTTGATATAAACACGCTGACCTGATTTTGGTGTAAATTGCACACTAGGTTGCGCTGCTGTGCTCTGTTTCTTACGATTTTCGCGATAGCTTTATCTCAAGGACGTATATATTGTCATTTAATTTGGGGTGCAGACGATTTGATTTAGAAGAAAGTTTTGTGGTGACCACAACATACTAGTTTTTATTTATTTTTTTTTTATCAAAAAAAAAATATGCATTATATAAATCATTTTGCAAATCCAAAGATACAGTGTACAAAAAAATTCAAATGTATGCAAAACAGAATCGCGAATAATATTCAGACATAAACAAAATCCAACTATATTTTGGTCTTTGAATATTAGAATATTTATTTAAGATTTTCCAGATGTGAATGTTTATTCACTGGCTAGATACTACAAGATTTTGTGAATTTTCGCTGTCAAAAATGTTTTATTTTCATACTTTGTTATGAAAAACACATATAAAGTTATATTTTGTGTGTGTATATACATATTCTCATACATGCAATACTGTGTTGTTCTGAGAACAACTTATCAAAATTTTCTTTCTGACAGGTTTTTAAATTATTCCAGAAGATTGATATGCCAGTAAAAGTTCTTACACGTGTTTTAAAAGCGAAAGCTATATTTTTTTTCCACGTGAACTTCTTGAAATGTTGTTTCTTAATTTAAAAGAAAAATGCCTAAAACTGTAAAATTTTAACTTTATTTGCATGACAATACTCAATGCATTTTAAAGATATAATAATATTACAACAGTTATTTTTTATGTATACATAAATTATACGCTAGGTAAATTATCGAATCTTTAGTATCTTAATTAGAAATATTTTTTTTAATTAACAGAAACTATGAAATTTTAACTTTTTTTTACATAACAAAACTTTGAAGATATAATAAAGATACAGTGGTAGACATAATTATATGACACTTACCTAATTTGACATACAGTGAAAGAAAAGATTCATAGCTTAAGAATGCTTTATCAAATACGATTAAAACATAAATTTATTCTGTTATCACACGTAATTGTTTTACAGAAATGATATTTTGTTAGAGTTTAATAAAAAAAAATTAAAAATACCATGGACAAAATTATAAGACTATATTTTACCAAACACCCAAACATTTTAATTAAAACACCTGCTTTTTTTCGAAATATGCAAATTTTCTGCACGCTGTTATGAGGTCAGCAGTTAACTAAAGCAGACGATTACAGACTTCACGCATTTACAAACATGCCACGAGGTACAGAATGCCACAGCACATTTTATAGAATTCTTTATGTCTTCGACACATGTAAACTCTCTCTCATTTCGGTAATCCTCGCAGTGGCGTATCCAGGATTTAATTTCGGGGGGGTGGGCTGACTTAAATTTTGATAATGTTCTGAGTCTTACGAAACAAGTTGAACAGCGTTATAAACAGAAATCATATTTGACAATAAGACCGTAGGCAGAGAAAAAGGGGGGGGGGGTTACGGGGCCGAACCCGAGCACACCCCCCCCCACCCCACCCCGCCGAAATAAGTTGAAAAGTGACAATGGATTGTTTCATATACTTTCATTTAAAAGAAAGTCATTGTAGCGTATAATCTATAAAGTTGTCAACATCTCCCCTAAATTCTGGCTACGATTCTTGCTTGACAATAAATTAATTTTGCTTGGACAATCTCAAACAAATTTTTTTTTCATAATTTGTCTTTTATTTTAGGATAAATTCCCTATTACTTCCAAGGCATGTGGGGCACTTTCCCAGAACCCACATATTTAAGGGACCCAAAAATTTATGGTGTTTCAAATCAATTTTATTGTAAACAATCGTAATAGAATAAGAAATTCAAATTTCTAGATTCATTACACAATTTATGTAAGCTAAAATTGTCAGTGATATCATAAGTATATTTATAGTTTTTCTTCTCTTTTGAGGATTTAAGTTTCTCATAGTGCGCCCAATTTATTTCAGCTCCTTCATATGTGTTTTAAACTTGTTTAAAAATGTTTTAATTTCATGACTATCTTATTTATAAAATATTATTTTCATTGGGTTGCGTATGTTGAGGCTGTCAAGTTAATTTTTACGAAGAAATTTCAATAATAATAATAATAATCCAACTTCACATTTATTCTCAGTTTTTCGTTTAAATGGGTGCATTACATAGTTATATTCATACACTTCTCATTCACAGTATTTGTAAAAATGAGATAATCTACGATTAGGGCCAAAAATATTTTCTGTTGCCATGGCACAAAATTTTGATGATCAGAGTCTGTTCAAGATAAACAAACTTTCTTTGCAAAATCTCTTTTTTAATACCAACAAAAATTTAATTCAAAATCTTAGGGGTAGCAAGCATTCCTCCTTGATCTCCCCCTTCCTTTACACATGCTCCTGGGATTTTGATCAAACGTATGGCTATTAACCTTCAAGAAATATATGTTAGAAAAAACTCATCAAATTTGTGAAGGAAAGGACAAGTTAAGAATTAATTGGAAACTAAACATCAGATTTCCCAAGTAAACCCAACAAGAGTTAAAAGTTATTGAATTATGGTTAACAATATTACTGGACATTAAAACAAAATGGTAAGTAAAATTGTAAGAAAATTTATTTTTAACCTCTGAATTTATTTAATGCTTCTTTTGTTAAATATTCCAAATGGTAAAAATGCCGATACTAAAGTGTGTCGTGTCAAAATAAGAGCGATTAGAAAAGAACACTATTCGTAATATTGTACTTTCATAGTAGAATAATTAAGAATTTTTATCTTTTGCTGGATCACTCGTACTCTGAAATATTGAAAAAGACATCTTCTTCCCTGCCCATCAACAGGAAACTTTCTGACACATTTTTAAACACAAAGGCATTAGACTGGCAGGCCTGACTATGGAAGAGATTTGGAATCGAGATGAGTTTTCCATTTTTTGATAAATAGATTACTTATCAAGTTATAAGTGATTCTGGTAACGTATTAACGACTCGTTTTTTACGCTTCTCAGGTTGTCGCGTAGGGAATCCGATTCAAAATGCCAACTTGGACATTGCTTTCTGAAAGATTTTCTACCTTTACAAAAAAAGGGAAAACGTGTTTCGATTGCAAAGTTTTTAAATAAAAAGACCTGTGAATTTCACGCAAAAATGAATCAAAAAATGTGTCATAAAGTAGCCAGTTTGTATTTGATAGCAGCCACAAATCTAGAAAAGCACGTAACATAAATAAAACTAGTTCACTAGTAAAAAGACCAGGAACAAACAAATCAACAGGAGATTATTTTTTTAGTATTGCTACTGGGCATCTTTAAAAGACCTTTCCAAAACCGAAAATCAATAATATTGCTTGACATTGCCATTCACAAAAAAAAAATTCAATTTGTACATTTGCTGATTTGGCGATAATTTTTAATGTCACTGCGCACTAATATACCTCCTTAGTCTTGGCATCATCTGTGGAAGAGAGTTAAATATTCTTTAAATTAATTAAATTACTTCTAGATCGTGCCAATTGAGCATATTATACGTATTCAATTATCCACTAAAACATGTATGGAACTGTTTTTCAGTCATTTGAAAATAGATTTTGTGGTCTCAAGTAAATTTGATCGCAGGACTGAGATGGAATTCCGGTGGAAATGCACTTTCAGACGACTAATAAATATAAAATGTGAAAACTTCATCGAGGGGGGGGATTTCATCCCCCCGTACTCCAGGCCACCCTCCTGAATTTATCACTGGATATTTGAACAGCAACAGAATCTAGCGTCCCAGAGGCGCATTGAAAATATAGTTTCTTGCCCTCTCAAGATAATTTAGTTGCTTTTGAAACCAGTGACAAATTTACCTAAATTTCGCTCTCTCTCTTTTTGGGGGGCTAACGAGAAAACAAATTCGTTGCGTGCCAGAAAATAAAACAAATTTATCTCAAAAAGAAAGAAACAAAGTCAGTTTTTTTTTGTATTTCACTTCGGAAGGGGAATGGAGCTGTTACCCCATAACCCCCACCCCTAGTGTACTAATAAGGGACTAAAGAAAATAGAGTGGGTTGTCCATTGCATAACAGAAAAAATAATTATAATTTTATCCCAAACATATAGAGAAAAATTGGCACTTTTTTCATTTCATTTTTGACCATTTTGGGAGGTGGGGGGTTTGTGCCCCATCAGCCCTTTCCCCTCTTTGGATATGCTGTGGTGTTACTCTGTACTAATATGAGAGTAAAGAGAAGAAAGTGGGTAGTCTAGTGTATAACAAAAAAAATACAAATTTATCTCAAAGAAGAAAAAAACAGCATTATTTTCATGAGATGTTCGACTATTTCGGGAAGAGGGGGCCCTCTGTAACCCCATCAACCCTTTCCCCGTTTTAGGTACGCTCTGATATCAATGTGAACTAGTATGGGGCTAAAACGAAGAGAGTGGGTAGTCTGTTGTATAACAAAAAATAAATTACAAATTCATCTAAAAAAGAAGAAAACAGCACTTTTTTCATGAGATTTTTGAATATTTCGAGAGGGGGGGGGATGTAACCCCATCAGCTACCTTTTTTTTTTAGGTATGCTCTGATGTCAATGTGGACTAATATGGGACTAAAAAGAAGAGAGTGGATAGTCTATTCTGTGACAAAAAAAATTACAAATTTATCTCAAAGAAGAAAAAAGCACTATTATTATGAGATGTTCGACTATTTCGAGAATTGGGGGCTGTAACCCATCATGCCCCTTCTCCTTTTTAGGTATGCTCTGATGTCATTGTGGATTAATATCTGGTTAAAAAGAAGAGAGTGGGTAGTTTATTGTATGACAAAAAATAATACAAATTTATCTCAAAGAAGAAAAAAAAGCACTGTTTTCATGAGATGTTCAACTATTTGTGGGGGGGCTGTAACCCCATCAGCCCCCTTTTTCATTTTATGTATGCTCTAATGGCAATGTGGACTAATGTGGGACTAAAAACAATAGAGTTCATAGTCTGTTCTCTGACAAAAAAATGTACAAATTTATCTCAAAGAAGAACAAAACAGCACTATTTTCATGAGATGTTCGACTATTTCGGGAAGGGGGGGGGGGGCTGTAACACAAACAGCCCCCTTCCCCTTTTTAGATATGCTCTGATGTCAATGTGGACTAATATGGGACTAAAAAAAAGAGAGTGGATAGTCTGTTGTATAACAAAAAAAATACAAATTTATCTCAAAAAAGAAAAAAACAGCACTATTTTCATGAGATATTCAACTATTTCCGGAAGAGGCTGGCTGTAACCCCATCAGCTCCCTTCTCCTTTTTAGGTATACTCTGATGTCGACGTGGATTAATATGGGTTTAAAAAGAAGAGAGTGGGTAGGCTATGGTATGGCAATATATACAGGGTGTTCCGTTAAAGGGGTCCAATATTAATAGGGGTAATAGAGGAGATCACATGGAGCATAAATCAGTATATAAAGCCTGGTCGGATCTCAATAGTTTTCAAGTTACAGCAAATAGAATGAAAATTCGGAAAATTGTAAAAGAATCCTCATTGCTAAACTATCGATAATGCTACATAAAAACGAAGCACATATTTAGAAAGAGCAGAAAAAAACCTACAAAATGACATCAATTGTATTAAAATAGCAATATTTATTGACGAGTTACAAGCCCTGAAACAGTGAAAAAAGTACGAAATCCAATATACATCAAAATAGTTAATCGTTAATTCCAAAAAGACAACTCTAGCTACAACAAGGAAAATGTAGTAACATTTGGTCTATTCCGAAAACTTTCGAAAAAGCTTACAATGAACCATATCGGTTTAATTGTGTGAGAGAAATTAATCAGTTTCTTAGTTACAACTCCGCTTTCTTTGACACTAGCAAAGGTTAAACTCCGCCCATCACGATTGGAAACACCGCCTTTTTAATTACTCTCAACTATACATTTTCGATCATGCTTCTTCTGAGATGCAACATTTTTAATTATTCAAGAGTTGAATGAACCAAAATAACTTTACAATAACAGTCTACATTTTAAAGTGGTCTTTTATTGATATAAAGCTTAAGTTAAATTCCTTAAAATTAAACTGGTGGTGAAAATTCGGAAATAATTAAAAATATTGCGATTTGTAACTATGCAAGAAGTTTCAGTACATGTTTTACATGGACAATTATTGTATATATATGTGCATCATAATTTATGATAGGAAATAATAATAACAAATAGCATAATAATTTTATTAATTATAAATTTAAAAAAGACACTAAATTTTAAATTAATTCATACAAACTTTGTAATTTACAATTTGAGTACACCACAGTCTGTGACTTACAAAATACTGTGCCAAAAAGTGTTGAAAATAAAAGAAAAATGACAAATAAAGAATTACATCCCACGTACTTTATGACATATGTGAAGCATAGTCTTCTGGCCTGCGCTGCACAGTTCAATGTCGGAAGGCAGACGAACGGACATTATTAGAATAGGTGTTCGAAGTTGCGCCCATTAACAGAATCGCACAGCCGACAGCGACGTCGTAAAGATTGGCGAACACGCCGAAAAACTCCGACGGAGTTGGGAATGTCTCCTGCAGCGACAACGATTCGCGCTAGTAAATCCTCCGGTGTATCCACAGGCGTTTCATACACCAGCGATTTAAGGTGTCCCCAAACAAAAAAGTCTAACGGATTGAGGTCTGGAGAGCGTGCAGGCCAAGCAACAGGTCCACTGCGTCCAATCCATTTCCCAGGATATGTTGAATTGAGGTGATTGCGAACACCTATGAAAAAATGTGCCGGTGCGCCATCGTGCATAAACCACATATTGTGGCGCAATGTTGCTGGCACATTTTGCAGTAACTGCGGTAAGATATCCCGTAGGAAAACCAAGTACGTACTGCCATTGAGTACATCTGGGAGTAAATATGGTCCTATGAGATAATCGCCGAGGACACCTGCCCATATGTTCACACTGAACTTTTGTTGTGCGTTCGACGGGAAAACAGTGTGCGGATTTGTATATGACCATGTGTGCATATTGTGCGTGTTTACCACGCCCTCTCTCGTAAATGTTGCTTCATCAGTAAATAAAATATTTTCCAGAAATTGTGGATTATTTTCTGTTACATTAAGCAACCAGCGTACGAATTCTGTCCGCTGAGCACAATCTGTTACTGATAACAGTTGTACCCGCTGCACATGAAAGGGGTGCATGTTTTCTGCACGCAGAACACGCCACACACTTTGGTGAGAAACACCGACTTCAGACGCAGCAGCTCGTGTACTCGTGGAGGGGTTATCTTTAAAAATATTCAGTACATCTTCTTCCATTGCAGGTGTTCGTACATGTCGAGGTTTCCCTGCATCAATGCTTGCTGTATTAAACGATCCAGTCTCCCGTAATCGTCTATCGATTTTTATGAAGAGTTTCGAACTTGGGCAACGTCTCCTTGGAAATTGCTCACGGTACATGCGCTGTGCTAGACATGCATTTCCATGAGCTTGCCCGTACATCAGATGCATGTCCGCATATTCTTCGTTAGAGTATTCCGGCATAATTATTATACATCAACTTACTACAATCCCACTTACAACAGCCTCCCTTTAACATAACGCCCACTGATGACTGCTGTTTTATTACACTTTTCTTCCTATACACATAGAAAATTTGCATAAAAAGTACTTCTTCTTCATCATCCTGAAAGTTCATGGAGGAAACGCAGCAGTCACGGAGTTTGCTTTAAGACAAGGTGAGAGCTGCACAATATGTCATTCACTTGACCAGACTGAATAATGAAAGGGTATTGATAGAGGTTGATCAGAAATGTATAATTGAAAGATATTAAAACTGGGTGTTTACAATCGTCATGGGTGGAGTTTCGCTCTTTCCGAGCGTGCAACAGTACAGAGTTGTAACTAGGGAACTGCTTGATTTCTCCCATACAATTAAACTGATATGGTTTATTGTCAGCTTCTTCGAAAGCTTTCGGAATGGACAAAATTTTATAACATTTTCCTTGATGTAGGTAGAGTTGCATTTTTGGAATTAACGATTAACTATTTTGCTAAATATTTGATTTTGTATTTTTTCACTGTTTCAGAGCTTGTAACTCGCCATTAATTCTCAATATTCTAAAACAACTTATGTCATTTCGTAGGATTTTTTGTGCTCTTTCTAAATATGTGCCTCGTTTTTATGTAGCATTATCGATAGTTTAGCAATGAGGGTTTTTTTATAAATTTCCGATTTTTCATTCTATTTGCTGTAACTTGAAAATTATTGAGATCCGGCCAGGCATTATATACTGATTTATGCTCCGTGTGATCTCCTCTATTACCCCTATTAATATTGGAACCCTTTAACGGAACACCCTGTATATATATATATATATATATATATATATATATATATATATATATATATATATATATATATATAAATTTATCTCAAAGAAGGAAAAAAACAGCACTTTTTTCATGAGTTATTCGACTATTTCGAGAAGGGTAGAGCAGTAAATCCATCAGCCCCCTTCCTCTTTTTAGATATGCTCTGATGTCGATGTGAACTAATATGGGGCTAAAAAGATGAGAGTGGGTAGTCTGTTGTATAACCAAAAAAAAATTTCAAATTTAGCTGAAAAAAGAAGAAAACAGCACTTTTTTCATGAGATTTTCAACTATTTCGGCCGGGGGGGGGGGCTATAACCCCAACAGCCCCCTTTCTCTGTTTATGCTGTGATGTCAATACGGACTAATATGGACTAACGAGAATGGCTAATCCGCTGTATAACAGAAAAAAAATTACAAATTTATCTAAAACAGAAAGAAAAAAGCACTTTTTTCATTTTACTCTTGACAATTTCGGGGGGGGGGGGGGCTGTAGCCCCATCAGCCCACCCCCTGGATACGCCGAGCTAAGATTCCCCACAAGTTTTTGATGGGATTTAAGTCTGGGGAGCGAGAAGGCCCGGGAAGAACATTGATAATTTGCACTGAAGGCCACTTTTTTGTTACGTGTGATGTATGAATCGACGCGTTATCGTGCTGGAAAGTGTAATTTTCGCCACAAAGAAGTTCACCGTATATGGCTACTTGATCTTTAAGAAGATTCTTATACTTTTCGGAATTCATTCTTGAATGCACAAAAACGATATCGCTTTTCCCTTGAGCCGAAAAACCAGCCAAGCCATTACTGAGCCTCCACCGATTTGGCGGCTCATTTGTACATCAGGAGACTTCCGTAAATCATGTCAATAATAGTGAAACCCGTCAAGACCCTCGAAGTTAAACTTTTTTTCATCAGAAAATAACACAGAGTACCATTTGGAGTTCCAGGCCATAGTTTGTTTAGCGAAGTTTAAACGGTTCATTTTGTGCCGTCTTAGAAGCGGTGGGTTTATTTTTTTTATTTTTTAAATTTCTTATAGGAAGCATTATGCAACACCCTGCGAATGGTTCTCCTTGAACAATTCAGTTTCAAAGCATTTTTAATGACGGTAGTGGTCATCTTATTCTGTGTAGCGAGCGAAAGCACATGGCGTCTGTGTCTCGAGGACAAGCAAGGAATACGTCCAGATCTTTTAATCACCGATCCATTACTTCCTCTTTTCAAGACATTGGAAATTGCACATCTACAGCGTTTAATAACTTTTGAAATATTATTAACTGAACCACCAGTTCCATTTAATCTCCAAATTTCGCGAATTTTACTTTCTTTTAATTCTGAATCTCGTGGCATGTTTGTAAATGCGTGAAGTCGGTTATCGTCTGCTTTAGTTAACTGCTGACGTCATAACAGCGTGCAAAAAATTTGCATATTTCGAAAAAAAGCAGGTGTTTTAATTCAAATGTTAGGGTGCCTTATAATTTTGTCCAGGGTATTTTTAATTTTTTTATTAAACTCTATAAAAATATTATTTCTGTAAAACAATTACGTGTGTTAACAGAATAAATTTATGTTTTTCTCGTATTTGATAAAGCATTTTTAAGCTCTGAATCTTTTCTTTCACTGTATGTCAAATTAGGTAGGTGTCTTATAATTATGTCTACCACTGTATAAAAATATAAACGTTTTAAAGATATTAATATTACAAATTTTTATTTTATTTTATGTATAGTTAAATCACACGCTAAGTACAAAATCGAATCTTTACTTTTGGTACTTCTTTAATATGATTCTACAGGGTGGTTAAAATTAAACTGACGGTACTCAGAGGCTTTCTGGTTCTACTGAACAGATACGAATGAAACTTCATATATATATATTATTTAGATCATGCGGCCGAGATTTTAGTAAAAAGTTTGAAATTTCGTTATCAGATGGCGCTGTACTCTAAACGCCATATGCAAATGAGTAGTTAGTGCAATTTCGATATAAAAGCGGAACCTATTGTTTAAAGAAATCATTAAATTCATCATCAATTTCATCAAGTATGTCTAAATTATTTAATTGATTGTAATTTGGGAAATTGTAAGTTTTCTCTTTTAGCATTAGATTGGTTAATTTGTATATTTGATTTTTATCATTCAAGATTCTTCGTCCTTCTTTTACTTGGTAGCAATTATAGTCATTAGTCAACGTAATAATTATTGAAGTAATGCCAGTTAGAACGCATAATGCGTCAGTGGAGATACTCCTGTATACCTTTATTAAATTTAATAGAGCGGTTCTCTGTATTGATTTCAATCTCCGTGTTCCGTGCCAACTCAGGAAACCAAACCTCATATCCATAAGTAATCTGTTTAAAAACTACCGTTTTACACCATATTTTCAAAATATCCGGGCTGATTCCGTGATTAAAAAAATTAAATCTTTTGAAACCAAGTATGAAGTTTGAAATTTTAGTTTTCACATAAGTTAGATGGTCTAGCTATTTAAATTTAGAATCTAATACTAAGCCTAAATAAGTTCAGTTCTTCGTAATATTTATTCTAATGTTTTGCAATTTGAATATAGGTTTCCTGCGAGTCAGAAGATATCTACCAAATAACATTGCTTTAGTTTTTTGAGTTGAGATTTGTAAATTTGGAGAATTGCATAGATCAGAAAAGTTTGTGATTCTTGATTTTGCTGCTTCTTCGAGTTCCTTTCTGGAATTCCCAGTTGTTATAATAATAAAATCATCTGTGTAAGCTAGTATTAGGGATTCTTTACTGTGATACTGTTTTATGATGTAATCCGCAACCAGGAGCCAGAGGAGGGGACCCAGACACGAACCCAGAGGCCAACATTTGTATGCTTGAAACCATTCTATAAATTTAAATCGATTAACACCTATAAAGCGATTAGAAATATAGTTTTTTAGTAGACATCTTAAATATGGTGGGAGAGGGGAACTGTCGATGATATCTGAAATAATGTGCCAGTCACTGCTATCAAAAGCTCCCTCAATGTCGAATGACACAATGCCACAATATTTTTTAGAGGAAAGTGATTCCGCGATTTTAGATTTTAAAAAGTTTACTCCATCTACAGTACTTATTCCTTCTCGGAAATCGAATTGAACATTATCCAGGTATGATATGCTTTCTAATAATGTCATTACTCTTGTTTTTATTAGTCTTTCGAAAAGTTTTCTCAACATTGGTAGTAAAGTTATTGGACGACGTGCAACTGATCCAGCGATTGTGGAGGAAGTTGCGATTGCAACAGCTGAGGCATCTGCAAATTCTTCAAATGCTACTGTAAATGGTCGCTCAATAGCACAAGCATTGGACATTCCATGGGCAACCATGCGCATGATTTTATGCAGAAATCTGAAGCTCTACCGTTACAAGATGCATATCGTGCAACAGTTGAAACCGCAAGATCACTCTGTGCGTCTTGATTTTGCATTGCGTTATCTGGCGAGGATGCAAATGGATGAGTTCTGGCTATCGCACATCTCATGGACAGACGAGACTCATTTTCACTTAGATGGTGCTGTGAATACCCAGAACTGCCGCATATGGGGTTCCAGAAATCCTCACATGCCGTGCAACAACACCCACTACATTCCCCTCACTTCACGGCTTGGTGAGGATTCACGGCGAATTTTGTTTTGGGCCAGTATTTTTTCGTGGAAGTCACAATGAAAGGGTTTGTTAGGCGTACAGTAACAGGTGACCGATACCGCATAGACTTCTGGAGAATCATGTTGTCCCGGGTTAAGTCAAAAAGGCTGTTTGACTACCACAATATTCATGCAACATGCAGCAACTGCTCATACGGTGAGATGTGTAAAGAATGTAATTCAAGCCAACTTCTCTGATGAATGTGTCATCTCGTGTACTTTCCCGATTTCCTGGACAACAAGGTCACCAGATCTGAACCCATGTCACTTCTGGCTGTGGGGTTTCCTTAACGATCATGTTTATCAAGGACGTGTAACTAATTTAGCGAATTTGAAAGCTAGCATCGTAAGCTATGTCTCCCTCATTCCTACTGATATGTTGCGTGTGGCCGTTGATAACGCGGTAGTACGCTTTCAGCATATTGTTGACCGCCAAGGCATGCAAATAGAGCACACAGGTGAGTAAATAAATAAAGTATTCCGGTATTATTTGAATTTTTAATCATTATCTTTCATTTTACATTGTTAAAACACCACCTGGTGACAAAATTTGAATTTTTTTTTATGAAAACCTCGGTTACATGATCTACTTAACAATAATCTGAAGTTTCATTGGGATCCGTTCAGTAGAACTGGAGTTATGAGCCTATGAGTAGCGTCAGTTTAATTTCAACCACCCTGTATATAGTGATGGGCAGAATCAATGATTTTTTCATTCGAATAAATCATTCGGGCATGCGCAAAAACATAATTGCCAACATTCGTATTTTTTAATCAATCACTACCAGAGATTTTGTGAACAAAAAAGAAGGAAAAGCACAGTTGCCAAAATTCTTATTCATTTTTATCAATTTCTTCCAGAAATTTTGCAAAACGAAAGACATTTCATATATTTTTATCTCGCTTTTTATCTAATTCTAATTAAAATCAGAAACTTCTTTTTCTTTTTCAAAATATCTGGTAGTAATTGAATGTTTTTTTTAAAGTTTGGCATATATGCTTCGGTGCATGTCCGAATGATTCATTCGAATATCAAAATCATTCATTTTGCCCATAACGAATTATATAAGAAAGATATTGAGCTACAACTAAACAGTATAAATTTTATGATTCATAAAATACATAATAATCCTTTGATTTTTTTTTTAACTAAACCCTTCAAATCGAGCATTACTTTCAAAATCAAAATAACCTATTTTTGTTGCGGTTGAAAACGTTTCCTTTTTATTATAAAAAATGAAATACATTATACCAAACATCCTGCGAATTTGAAAACACAATGTACCGAAACATTCAAATTTATGTAAATCAAAATCCCGGATAATATTCAGACATCCAACTATCCCTAGGTATATGAATATTATAATATATATAAAATTCTTGCAGATGGTGAAAGTTTATTTACCGTCTAGATACTGCGATGTTTTGAAAATTCCCGCTGTCAAAAATGTTTTATTTTCATAATTTGTTATGAGAAATATATATAAAGCTATATTTTATATGTGTGCATATTCAGATGCATGTAGTTTTTCAAAAATTTAATCCTGACAGGTTTTAAAAAGGTACATTAAGATTGAATATATATCCACAAAAGTTCTTTTATGTGTATAAAAAGTGAAAGCTATATTTATTTATAACAAAAGAAAAACGTATTAAAGATTTTTCTTAAAACTGACTCAGAGACCCAATTCATTTATTCATATTTCTTTTAATGAGCAAGTTAGAATTAAACTATGTAGTACACGGAAAGTGAACTGTAAATATAGAAATGTGAACTAATTTCAATAGCCAAACTGTACAAAATAAGTATAAAAGTTTAAAAAAATCATAAAAAACACTCTTTTATAAGCATTTAATGCATACAATTTATATTTTTCCCCAAAATTTTCGTAACAATATATTGATTTGGAGTAGCAACCGAACTCGATTACGAAATATTCACTGTTTTTTTACGCTTGGTAGAAAGATCAAGTAAGTAAATTAATTTAAAAATATATAATTATTGTGTTGTTTCTTTTTTTAAATGGGGCAACCGGAAAGAAAATTTGAAAAAATATTTAAACTATCTTTTTAGGATTTCTAAATTGATTCCTCAACGTATAATCGTAAATTAATTAATATTAAACTATTAACTGGTAAAAGCGATTTTTTTTTCTAAATAGTACACTCTTCATTTTTTTATCTGGGATCCCGGCAGTGCGTTTGCCAAGGTCACGCAGGCCGTAGCTACCTTTTCTTGAACCATTTTGGTATACTTTTCATTCCATCATAACTTCGTTTTGGAGAAAGTTACGGAGTTTTCCTTTTTACAGTTCACAAAAACTATTAAAGTACCGAAACTGACAGTTCTCTTTATAGTTATTATATTTTTTTTAACATGCATCCTGTTTATTGATATGCATGCGAGAATAATTTTTCGATTTTTTTCACTTTATCGAAGACAATTAGAAGAGAATAATGATATATTTTCTAATGGGGAGTACGACAGTTCGTACGTAGATTTCCTATTATTCCGCAATCGAGACTACTGCCACGGTTAGCGTAAAACAGAAAAAAAATATATTGTCATGAATACGGTTTACTGTAAATGTGGATATCATTAAAGGTTTTTCATAAGAACCACTTCACTTGCACCCAATCGTATTAGCTAAAACCAATTGGCAGTGGACTGAATTACAGAAGATTACTTAGGAATAGAAAATTTCCGCATTGGCGAAGGTAATGCAACTGATAAGAAAACGGACATGAAGCATAAATGCATAAGTGAGTTAAGCGTTAATTGTTAATAAAAATGAAATACATAACAACACAAAGTATGCGACATGCTACCATGGTCACAAAGAGTCCTTGTTGATTTGTCTATCAGAAACTTCCGATACGGTGAAGTATTGCACAAGTAAATTATGAATAAAAGTAATATGACGGAATGCTTATCATACATTTAAGGAAGATCAAACTGGTTGTCAGAGGCGGCTAATATTTAAATATTAGCTAGAGAAAATATGAATTTCCAAAGTACAATAAAATAATTTAAAAATACTTTTACATTAATATTCGTTAGAAAAATATATTTAAAAATCCTACAAAAAGTAGTGATATCCCAACAAACAGTTTTCTGTAAAAAAAAAAAAAAACCTCTAAATTGTTTTTAGTGTTTTGACCACAAAAAGTACTGAGATCTGAAGTTCGCCAAAGGTAAAAATCAAACATCCCAAATCTTTCATTGAAAATGGCTTGGCTGTTAATGCTTTATAGGGAATTTTTCAAATTCTATGCTTTTTGTTGCCCAAAGTACTGAAATATGATACACATTCATAAAACAAGCATAATTTCGAAATCACAGCTGACGAGTATGGTCCACTCTGGCTCTCAACGCTTCATATATATGTAATACAATATGAAATTAGATGAAAAAAAATATTCCTTGCTATTCGCGTTAATAGACCATAGACCGTACAAAATGATCAGTAATCCATAAATGGACTAAATGATTCTTAATCAAATCTAATGTTTTTTGATACTCAAATGCTATTTATCACAAGACTTTTAGTTACAATGTCTTCATGGAAATGTGCCTCTTCGTATTTGCATATTACTTTTAATATTCTAATATTTCATAAATGCATAATTTCCCATCAATAATTTGGAAATTATTTATGGACTCAATCATTTATTTTAAGTGAAAGATTTGATATGTTTAACATCAAGTAGGGTGTATTAGGTATTCTAATTTATTTTTCTAAGTATTACGTTATTCTAAGGTTCTTCAGAATTTACTGAAATTTCTTACGTGCATTAGAATGCCAGAAAAAGGAAAAAATAAAACACCTTAGAAGCATTAACGGCTAACTTGCAGGAAACCATTTTTAATGAAATATTTGGGATGTTTGACTTTTAACTTGGACGAAATTCAGATATTAATACTTTTTGTGGCCGAAACATTAAGGCGAATGTGGCGCTTTTTTTTTTTGGATTGATAATTTATTTTCTATTTTTTAGCCTTTAAAATGTTTCGTTGCTGTAGTTTCATAACAATTTGTCAACTTTTGGCTAGCGTTTATTGACGCATAATTAACTTCATTGTTATTTGAAATCCTATACAATTGTATGAGTTACAGAGAATATTTGGCGATTTATCACTTGTGGTGGACTATCGGGAAAATGCCTTAAAATTTAATGCATTTATTTGAAATGAAGTTTTAAAAATATTAAAATGTTGTATTGTCATCGAAAAAACATCTGTGAACGAACGTATTTTTATAATTATATCATGTAAGGAAATCCACATAAAATAATAAATGTTTAATTGTTTTAATTAAAAAATACAGTACGAAACTATGTTGTATATTCGTACATATAAATTCATTTATCAGCATCTAAAGCAACTTAAGTTTGAAATACAATATATATTAGTTAAAAAATTATAATCATAAAATTAGTCGTTTTAATTAGTAAATTAAAACTAGGAAGTATAAACCTTTGAAAGGGAGCAATCTCTAAATTATAAACGAATATTTTGTATTATTTTGTTTATTATTATTTTACATAAAATAGTCATTGATTAAACACTTTGATTATGGTCCAGGTTTGACGACTAGTTTTCTATTAAACTGTAACACAATTTACAAAAAATTTCCTTTGTGGTAGATTTTTCTTGAAAGTATCCTAGTATAAGGACATTGTAAACATTATTTTTCAACAAGTGCTACTAATTGAATCA
Source organism: Maratus michaelseni (assembly GCA_963931845.1). Classification (NCBI taxonomy): domain Eukaryota; kingdom Metazoa; phylum Arthropoda; class Arachnida; order Araneae; family Salticidae; genus Maratus; species Maratus michaelseni. Next base: position 147,501,185 of record OZ007588.1, on the reverse strand, counting down.
AAAAAATAGCACACTGGAACGTATATGTCCCGAACTGAAATGAAAAGGTTAATTAATTTCATTAAACAAATCTATTGTATAATCGTAGAAGTTTTTGTAATAGCTTCTACAATATCAAAATTTGGAAAAACGATCAAGGAGTAAGTTAAAAAATAATAATAACATAAACCAAAGAAAATAAATAAAAGTCATGAATATTAAAAATATAAACAAATATTTATTATTAATTTTTCAATTTTACATAAAATACTCAATTAAAAACAAAATTTAGAAATAATTCGATACCAAAACTGTATTTTGATTTCTTTTAAGATTAATTTGCTTATTAATGTCTGGAATTTGTAAAATTTGAATTGAGCGTTGAAAATGATGATTTTGTTTTATTCTAATAATCTGTTTGATTATCATATTTATTAAAATTCACAGTAGATAAAATTAAAATAAGATATCTGCTGTGGGGAAACTTCGATATCAATACTAGGGTATAAAAAATAATTAACTGGACACAAGAATTGTAAGTTTCCAAAACAATGAAGCCTCCCTATAGATAATATTCAAGAGCATAAACTATATTTTAAGCTTTACAGAATAAATTTATAATTAGCATTTAAATAAATAATAATAAATGCAAATAATCAATTACATTAGTTAATGGCATAATTATTAGGTTAACTCTTTTTGCACTTCTACTTCGTAAAATTGCTGTAATCGCATAAATTTAATCTTGTACACATATATGTGTTTGTGTATGCTAGACAAAAAAAAAATTAAAAAATTAATTGCATCAGTTAATTCATACAGACAAGCATAAGATTGACCAGGAATATCTGTAATCTACATTAACTTCACAAAATTTTAAATATCATCAATATTATCCACGCAATGGCATTATTGGCATAATGATTAAAATTTCTAAAAAAGGTGACCTGTCTTCATTCCTAACTGATTTCTTTATTTGTTACGTGTGAGTCTAGAAGTAGGAAACGTTTTAAAATAAAAATATATATGCTAAAGGTTATTAAAATAAACATTAAACATTCATTTAAAAAAAAATATATTCCTACGGAGCTATGCAGATGTTATTAATTCATTAACATTTGTTTCTACATTTTTTTTTATAAAAGCAGTATGTAAAAAATAGAGAGTCCTTCTTTTATCTAGATAAATATATTATGCCTGCTATATTTAATTTACACGAAAATGTGCATATTTTGATTATTCAAAGTTAGTTCTAATGACAATATAAATTACATAGATTTAATTAATATCAATTTTAAATAAAATTCTTTTTGTGCCTGATTAAACTTTTTTTTTACTAGTACATTACACTTTATTATTTACAAACTTAAGCAATGAAGCTTCTAAACATTTATTTAAATCTTCTTTCATTTATATGGTGGCTAAATATTTTTATAATCATTGCAAATTTTGTTCATCTTAGATTTTAATACTTTTTTCACATCATTTAAAAAAAAATACATATAATTTTAACTAATGATATTTTAAACAAGAACGAAAAATCATGCGTCAAGCATAGATTATGTAACACTTTCCAACGCTTCCAAAGTAACTTTACAAATCATTACCGTTTAATAAGCTGAAAGATTACATCTAAAAAAAATTGGAAAACGCATAACATATTTAAAAACGTAATTTCGGGAATTTCCAACATATATTTCCAACATATACAATATTCGGAAAAATATCCGAATATTTTTATTCATCCCTGAATATGATCTATAGATTTGTATATATACTACATAGGATGCTAAATTTTAGTTTAGTTAAGAAACACGTAGCACAGTTTAAAATTCTCCTTCTGGAGTTTCTGTCAATAAACGGAAATGTGTTCGCGAACTTTTGTGCTTCCCTGTATAGGATCTGCAGAATTTATATACACCACGTAATAGACAAAAAGTGAGTTAAATGTAAAGTCGCGTTCAGTAACTTAAAACGCACTTCCAGGAATTATTGTTAACAGACAGTAGATAATTCTTTTGTGTGTCCCTGTAAATGAACGATGACTGCTATACACACAATATTCTGTAGTAAGCCTCTTGTAACGCACCTTAGTGATATATATAACTTTCAATACATTTAAAATAGTGAAACATTATTTAATTAAACCGCAAACGACCCGTAAGGCATGGTGACGTCACGGCGACGTCACTGTGAAGTCACACTGTGACTTTGTGACCGTCGTCGTGACGTCACGTGACGTCGATGTGAAGTCACTGTGACGTAAATGCGAGGTCGTTATGGCCGTTTTCAAGGCTTTTTGTCACCTCACAATGTGACTACTTTGTGAAGTCACCATGCGACTTCAATGTGAAAAATGTGACGAATCTGCATCGGATAGGGTGACCAGATTTTACCCGAATCCTATACGGATTGTTCGGATCAAAATTTTTTTATGGTTCAAGTTTGTGACGTCTGTGACGACACTGCACCGGGTCGGGTGACCAGATTTTACCCGAATCTAATCCAGAAACTTCGGATCGATCTTTTTGGATTTGTTTGGCTACAGAATAGATTTAGATTAGTTGTCGTGTGACCTGATTTTCGTGAACCCGATCCGACCCGAGTCGGGTATAATGTTTTTACTGTAAGTCTTGTTTGGAATAGAATCTTGCATAAGACCGCGTAACCAGATTTTATCAGAAATTGTGTTACGATACAATTTCTGATGTCGGCTCGGATCTAGAGTCATACACGAATCCGGTTATATACTTCTTGAAAATGATTGAATGTCAACTTGAACATGAATGATGGTTGACTGAAACTATATTTTGATTCAACCCGTATTCTTATCCTAACCCAACAACAACAACAACAAAAAATCTGTAAGCCCACAACCCGACCGAACCTGATAAATGATTTCGCATAGATTCGGATAACAAGATTTCACCAAATACGGATAAGATCGACGATAAGGATTGGATCGGCAATCATTTTTATTGATGCAACTCGTATTCAAATTAACACTTTGCATCTGATTGAGAAACCGGTTAACACGAAACTTTCTGACACATTTATGAACAAACTTTTAAACGCATGGCACTTGCATGCCTGATTATTAAAGCTATTTGGAATGAAAAGCGTTTTCCATTTTTAGATAAATGTAATACTTAAGATCAATGTCGGTCACGTTTTACCCGTTTCTGACGCTGCGCGTCGGAAATTTGTTTCAAAACACCGACTTTGATAGTGTTTTCTGAAACATCATCTGCCGTTACCAAAAAATGGATAACGCCATTCGATTATATATAGGGTAGATGTGCCAGTAATGGACACCCTTAAGGAATTTCTTTAACAATTATTTTTTAATTAATAGTTATAATTGTTATATTCAACATTTTTTAATATTATATTACTCTACCAACAATATTTAACCATGCTCATAGTCACATTTCCCAATGTGAATCTAAATTTAAATGTAAATAACAGAAATAAATCAAAACACCCTAAACTCCAGTAATGGACACCTCACAAAAAGTAATAGATAAATGATATTATGATTGCATTTAAAACTAGTGCTCGCGATTATACGTTTATATACGTTTAAACGTATACGTAGTCAAGCCTTTTTTCTATATGATTTCTATTAAAAATCGTTACCGGTTACAATACGTTTTATACGTATTATACGTATAATCGCGAGCACTATTTAAAACTAGAATTTAAAGATAGCATATTAATGAAAAAAATAAAGCTGAATTTTTATTGGTTATTTTTTTATAAACCAAAAACATTGAAGGTGTCCCATTACTGGAAGGCGGTCCATTACTGGCACATCTACCCTTTTCTGAATAAGAACACCTGCCAATTTCATGTATTTCCGAATAAAAATGAATTCAGAAATATGCCAGAAATTAGCTATTTTGGATTTGAGAACAACTTTAAAGAAAATATAAGTATACATTTTCAAATAAACATTCTGAAAAATTTATATTAGGAATCAATTTAAATAATAGATATACCTATTGTGCGATATTATTAAATAATAAACGTTGTATCAAGCAGTAAAACAGTTTTCGTTGTAAATGAAATATAGAACTTAAGATCGTAAATGCCAAAAAAAAAAAATTATATATTTTTTTTCTTTACAAATTATTTTATTTATAGTTTTTGATAGAATACTAAATGCAGAACTTAAATATCAATTTTTACAGTAAAAACATTCGATAACACAGCTGGAAAAATTACCTTAACTAAACAGTTATTTTATTGTTTCATCAATATTTATTATTTTTGTGCATCTAACATTGACATATCTCGACAAATAAATTATTCAATGCATTAAAATGTCACATTTTTTTTTTCAAATATACCGGAAAATTATTTCTGGAAACCTACACTAGCAACGAAATTATTAAATTGCAAATCAAATATTAATAGTTTTAAAAATTGCAATGTTTTTAATTATAATGAATAACTATGAAAATTGAACTAAGAAACGCAAAACATTATGTAAATTCCTCATTTTAAATAACACTTTACATTTAAAATACATATTGTTAGTAAATACTTTAAGCTTTTTTCCAAATAGTCTATTTAAAAAAATTTAAAACATTAAAGATAAAATTTAATACAAGTGATTTTTTAAAAGAAAATTTAAACATCTTAATTTTTAAATAATGCAATATTAAATGTACTAGTACTAAACATGCACTATTAACAAAACTGCGAAGACATTAAAAGTTACCTGCTGATCTATAGGTAAAGGTGTTATTGTTGAATGCTCCTTATCTGCTTCCCTTTCATTGAAAAATTAGACTGTACATCCACTACAATAATTTTCAAATTATTCCAGCAGAGAGGTGTGTTCATAGATCTGAGAAATCAAATATCACTCAGGCCTTATGAATGCACCCGGCTAGACACAGGGAGATGTTAAAATGGATGGTTTACTTTAAAATGGAGATTGTTCACTTTAAAACGTTAATTTACTTACACAGTATAAATCTACAAACTTCAAAGAACCCATGAGAAAAAGTCGTCTGCCTTCAATATGCGCGCGCAGTATTGTTTAAACACAACAAAATAACAGCTAGCAGATGTTTCCAACTTTACCGCAAATGATATAGGAAGAAAGTAATTTAAATAAAGACATTTCAAAACCTTTATAATTTGTATGGCTGAAAAATGAACTTCTAATGATGCTATAATATTCTTTTTTTATATGAGAGATTTTTGTTTTCTTAGAAATAAGCTGTGAAAATTCACATTTTTATATATTTTTTAATCCATTGCATTTGCTTTAGACGTCAAAAGTAAAGATAAATTTTAAATAATAATTGATTTAATAGGCTTTATAAAGTAATTTCGATATAAATTTAAATTGCAATCAAATTTCCTAAGTACAATTTTTTTATTTTTTACACTCTATCGAAAAGAGCAATATATTTAATAGAGGTGACATCTTACTAAGCACTGGCCAGTTTTGGATAAATTGCTGTAGGAATGACATATACTTTATATCATGTTTTTAATTCATTTTTGCTCGGAAATACACGAAATTGGCTCGTGTTTTGTTCAGAAACTATGTTATTGAAAAACCTTTTCCATTTTTTATTAACAGCAGAAGATCTTTCAGAAAAGAATGTCAAAGTCGGCGTTTTGATTTGAATATCCGACGTGACAGTGAAAGACAGGAGAAAAACTGGTCGTCACGTGACACGAATTGCTTATAACTTGATAAATAACTAAATTTCTATTTAAGGATTTTTACCTGTGTATTATATAGTATATTTTGTTAAATTTCATGAAAATGGTAATGAAAATTGTAAAAAATTATCTGCCTCATATATGTAGACAGATATTTATTTATTATTTTATTTTGGAAATACTCAATATATTTAAATAGTGTGTGACAATATTTTTATTAATGATTTAGGTACATGACATAATTCAAATCTATATTTTATGAGTTTTTTTTTCCAAATTCACTCTCCGATCACACCGTGAAGTCACAGAGTGTTGGCATTTTGGTCATAGTTTTTACGTGACTTATGTGACTTGCAGTGACGTCATTGCAACGTCACAAAAATTTCTAAAGCTGTCAAAAAGTAATTTTCTTTATGTTATAAGATGTTCTAAAGTTTATTTTAAGTTTTCTTTAGATCTCCAAGACGTTCACATTTTGGTCACAGTGTGACGTTACAAAGTGGTGGCATTTTGGTCACAGATGTGACGTGACGTACGTGACTCACATTGACGTCACAATGACGTCACTGTGACTATGCATGCTATGCGGGGATTTTTCTCCATAGACGTAATGTAACGGAATTCTTTTGACTGTCTCTGTAAAGTAACTATAAGTGCTATGCACAACCTATCCCATATTAAGCTTCTTGTAATGCACCTTAGTGATATCAATTACAATGTATTTCAAATTGTGTAACATCATTAAAATAAACCGCAAATGATTTTTCCCCATAGACCGTAATGTAACGGAATTCTTTTGAGTGTCGCTGTAAAAAAAACTATAAGTGCTACACACTTAAATTGAAATAGGGAACATGCTATAGATAACGAAAATAACATATAAAAATTTCAGGGCAATCCGAGCATATTTACGGTAGTTAGAGCACGGACAGACGGCAGACGGCCATACGGCAGACAAACCGAAGTCATAAACACTTTTCAACTAGGTTGGAAAGTGTTAAAAATGATCTATTTAAAGTTATGTTTTAAATCACTGATCTTAATCCTTTAACTGCAATCGTTGACACTCTAATTTATTATCATGAAGATTTGAAACATAAAATTATTCAAAATTACCAACTTAAAGGGAAATAAAATTCTTCAATACCTGAAATGTAAACGTATATTTAATATAAATTTTTCAAGTTTACGTAAATTAGTCAATGATTACTAATTTTTAAGAGATAATTCGATATGAAACTTTTTTTTGTATTCCTTGCAGATAAATTTATTGATTAACATCTATAATAAATAATGTTTCAAATACAATATCAAATTTAAAGAATAGTATAAACCACTAAAAAGTTATATAAAATTCTTATATAAACGAATATTTACTATTCACTTTTTCTAGATTACATAAATTATTCATTGGTTATTATTTTTCAAACTCTAATTCGATTCCAAACTGTATTTTGTAATCTTTACAATAGTATAAACCACTAAAAAGTAATAAAAAATTCTTATATAAGCGAATATTTACTATTCACTTTTTCTAGCTAACATAAATTATTCATTGATTAATATTTTTCAAAAAATAATTCTATGCCAAACTGCATTTTGTAATCGTTGCTCATAAATTCATTTATTACCATATAAAATAAGTAAAGTTTGAAATGTGATGAAAATATTGAATTTCTTTCCCAAACTTTCTAAAATGCAGTTTGACTGAAGACTAAGTAATCAAAGATTCATTTCTCGTTTCAGTATCCTTAAAATAGATTTTGCTTCCGCAAGCTACTTTATGCGTTGCTTAGTTACAGAAATCACAAATCTAAAAATAGAACTCATCCTATTTTCAAGATATTTCTTCTTTATAAAGTTTGGAAAATTTTACTGTAATGGTGAATATATCAGCAACTTTTCATATGTTTTAAATTGAAGTTCTCTTTTATGTTTTTAAAATGAGTGTAATGCTTGTGCTGCCTTAAATAATTTTTTAGAAAGATCGAAACACAATAAAATTGAAATCAAACAAAACAAAATTGCAATCAAATGATATAAAGAAAAGCTGAATATTTTTAAGCTTTAAATATATATTTAGAGAATAAAAAAACTGAAATAAATCATTTTCTCAAAAAATACCTTAGACATAAAAAGTCAAATCACTGATGCAGAGCTAAACTTTTTTTTTTATATTAGGGAAGTACCCACAGAAATTTTTTACGATCTTTGATTGATGAGATTAAATTTTTCTCTAGAACGTCAAAAAAGAACGTAGAAAACATTGGATAGAAAAGGCACTAAATTCTTTAGGAAGAATAAGCTCTAATACAAGAAGAAGAAAAACTTAAAATATTTGAAAGAAATGTTATTTTAGGAAGTGGAGAATAATTACACTGAATAAAAAATGTTTTATATATTTTTTTAAAATGCATAAAAGTTGGATTAAATAAATATTGTCCTTTTGAATTATTAGAATAGAATGAATTTGAATACTCAACTTTTTCTTGTTAAAAATAATAATAATTGTTTAATGAGCAAAAGTTAGATTAAATAAATACAGTGCTTTTGAATTATTAGAACAATCAACATCAACACTCAAAGTTATCTCATTTCATTGGCATTTTAGAAAAATACAAATTATTTAGCGATCCATCAATACATGAAAAGCGGCAATCAAATAAGTGTAGCGTAAACCGACAAGAAGCTACGCTACGCCTTTCTTAAGTGAAATTTACAACAACAGAAACATTTAAAACTTACAATTGGCTTTCAACATTCTAAAATCTCTGACAACCATATAGTTTTAATAATATAATTTACTCACCCGTATTTTGTCTTTCTTCTGTAACATATGTATTTCTATAATTATTAGTTAAAACAAGAACACATTATGTGAATTTTACCTTGTGAAGGGTAGAAACAATTTTCACTTACCCAGCTAGATTCATGTCTTGATAAAAAGTAAAATGTAACATGAACGAAAATAAAGGGAAATGTTGTTAATGGAAGAGAAGAATAATTTCATATAAAAAGAAAAATAAATGCTATAAAAAAAGTTTCTATTTTAAGTTTTTGAAGCGGGAATCTCAAACACGACTACGTACAGAATAATTCGAAATAGCCTTAATATGTTTTCTTATAAAATACAGTGTCATTAAGCGATCACAAATACAGCTTTGTGACAAAGAGAAGATTCCCAAATGAATTACTGCAGATTATCGATGAGAGTAAAATTGATGTCAACTACGTATGGTTCATCGATAAAGCCCATTTTCATTTAGAGGGATTTGTCAATAAACAAAACTGGCGAATATGGGGAACCGAAAACCTCTTTGTGTGTCTTGCAAAACCACGGCACTCAGCAAAAGTTTCAGTTTGGGCTGGACTGTCCAGTAAAAGGATCATTGGGCCCTTTTTGACAGCGGAAATGATTAACTCATTTCAATATATTGAAAGTTTACAGCAATTTGTTGTCATATTTCAAGCTCTAGGGCATGCACCAGAGAATTCATGGTTTATGCAGGATAAGGCCTGAACACACAGTACTACTACAGTGCTTGTTCTCGTTGAAGAATACTTCACCGATCTAATCATTGCTATCAATTATTCCCGAGTGACAGACATTGTTATGGATTGGCTTCCATATTCTCCGGATCTCAATCCATGTGACTTCTCCGTATGGTGCTACATGAAAGACACTGTTTACTCTAAGAATCCTCAAACGCTGGCACAGAATGAACAATTCATCTGTGAGGCATGTGCTTGTGCATCCGTTTCAGTAGAGACATTGCAAGGAGTGACTTCGAACTTTACCCTTCGGTTGCGTCATGTTATTGCTAAGAAAGGTGACAATATCGAAACCATTGTAATGTGATTTGACCTCTGTTCCCGAAGCACATTTTGAGACCTTTTTTCAAACACACTGCTCTGTGACTGCAGCGCCCTCTAATGTCCAATCTTAGAACTATTTCTGGAAACCGGAGTATAACAAATTCCAGACTTGTCTATCCAACATGCAACTTGTTTCATTTTCCTGTCCCTCACTGTTTCGCAGTTATGTCATTTCAAAGTTGGGGAGTCTTTCCTGTATATATAATACCTTCTACCTATATGTATATATATATAATACCTATAATTATAATACAATACAAAAACATGTATCTAACATTGTAAAAGTCACAAATTGAAATAAGTTGAAAAAATTAATATATATATTTATATATACATTATTATTTTTAAATAAACACTCCCTTTACTTTATAATTAGCATTCTTTTATAATTTTACTTGTTACTAATTGAGTATTCTTTGTACTTTTTACTTTAAATTTTATTTTATTTTTCTAAATTAGTAGATAAACACTCTACATATTTTCTTTTATAACTCTGTGAAAATTTATGTAAAAAAGCATAAACTGTGTACTTTGCAGACCAAAACTCAAAACTATCAAAAACTCAAAAAAATAAACATAAAAGAGATTGTTTTCATTTGCCAAATGAAAACAAGCGCAGATTGTAAAATGTAGAATATTCCTGAATCATAATTTATGTATAGGAGTATTCAGTAGACAATATTTCTGGTCAATTGGTACCTTTATCTTTTGATACGCTTATTTGCAGAAGAATTTCCAGGGTATGATCAGGACTGTATAATCTGCTTAAATAACCATCTAAGAGTTTCAGTTTTTTTTTATCGTTTCTGCACAAAATTAAGCTGTTATAATTAATTTACCTAGGATATCTAATTTACCAACAACCGCATGGAAGAAATGTTAAGATGGTAAACTAAAAATAAAGATTTTAGTGTGTTTCGTAATCATTTATCTTTAGAGCAAAACTGTTTCTATGTCAGTAGACTCCCGATAATTCGAACTCTGTTAAATCGAATTTCAGTTAAATAGAAGTAATAACAATCGCCAGAAAAGCTTCCTTTAGAAAAAATGTTTAAACAAGTTCATTGTCCGAACTAATTTTTATCACATCAGTTATTAAGGTTTTTAAAAATTTAGATCTTCAAAAAAAATCAAATAAATGGATTGCAAAAGTGCGAGCGACATTTAGAACAAAACTTTTTTTTGTGGTATATAGTGAATGTTATAGTATTGCGATGCTATCGTTCATTAGTGATCTGGTGTGCGGCGTAGAATTCTTTGAAGAATTAACCAGTAATAAAATGCTTTTACCTTTCCAAATTTACAGATGAGTCAGAAACACAACCTGCCGAAGATTGTCATACGAACATGACTGCCAGAATTTCCTAACTCATATTAAAAATTCAACTCTAGATGTGACATTTTTTGAATATGGGAGTAGCAGATAATTGTTTTTAAATTTGTAGGAAATTAAGTAAAGAAGAAATTATTGAATTATAGAAGAAATTACAGGCAAGCTAGGTTATTGGTAAAATATTTTAATTACCATGATTAACTAGCACTATGAAAAATTACTATCAATTTAAAATGAACATATAAATTTTACTGAAAACACAGTGAATAAGAACGGCAGTACTGACAGTTTAGACTTGATGAACTTGTCAAACTATTAGGTTTTTAACATATTTAATGCTCCACACAAGATTCCCCACATTTTTTATTCTTAGCGACAGTATGGAGTCTCCAGTATCAGCACTTTTCTCCTGCCTGGCGGTTTCCCAACGAGATGACACTCCACATCACTGATTATACATACATGTATGTGGCATCGACATAGATACACAACTGCGACGCAATGTTTACATAAGGCCATTCCCCCAGTGGCCACCATGCCCAATTCAGATAAACTGTGGGGATCAGGTTGGAATTGATGCTCTACTGTATCGTGTATTGTTGGCACCAGGTAATTTTAACAGGGTTGTTTGGTTGATTTATGACGGCCGATGATCTACTCGAGGGGTATAGGCCCTAGTAGGAGTGCCTTCCGTGGGGGGGTTTCTAAGGGATCCTAACCCCTATTTACGGCACGGCTCGAAGAAAACCGCGGAAAACTCACAACGGTTAACTCGACGAGCGCTGCAGGGTTTTGAACCCAGCACCTCCCGTCTACCAGCTTTGAGAACAGAACCTCTCAGCCACTTGTGGGGTTTTAACAGGGTTGAGGTTGATACTGGGTACATTGTTTACAGTCGGAGGGTTAAACAGAGAATTTCAAATGAAAGTTTGCTTGCAATCTGGCTTCTTTTTACAACTAACACATGTTATCTTGGTATAGTTTCTTAAGAGACGGTTGAGTTAAATTACATATAGAATTTTATTTTAAAGGTCGCGGAACTAGATTTTAAAAGAATGGGCATCGGTATTGTCATAATATGTTTAAAGTCGTGTGTCTATTTATATTATGCTTTCGCTTTTTTAAAAAAGCTACACGTATGCATTTTTAAAATTCAAGGATGATATTTTTTCACAAATTCAATTTTTGTTTCAGAATTAAAAAGATATATGTATGAATTCTCAATTTTCATTAATGTTACTTTAATATGCATGCAAATTTTAAACTACACAAAACATTGCATTCTAAAATCTTCTGTTGTTCCAAAAATTGTTGTTTGAAATAATTACTATTCATATTAATTATAATAACGAGTTTGCAGAGTTTCTAAATGATTCAATTTTATGTTTTAAATTAAGTAATTTAATAATAACACTGATAACGACAAATTCAAATTTGGTAAATTTTGGATACATCTTGCTGTGTTGGACAAATACTGACAAGCAATAATGCTCCAATATTTTGCAAGCAATATTGCTCCAGCGTAAGAATAATAAAAGCTTATAATTGACAATGCTGACATTTTATTACAAATAACATAAAGCCCACATGTCTGCAATATTAGCATTTCATTCCAAATGTGTCCAACGTAAAAACAATATTTATGCAATATTAGCATTTATTCTAAATATTCCCTGTGTTAAACAAATATTTAACCAATATTGGTAATTATATGCGAAATATTTATAATAATTGGAATATTCACTAATTATTTAGTGAATAGCTGTTTGCTATTAGTTGTAGTGGAAGAAAAGCATAAATTTATAATAAGGTAAGATTTTCCTTTATTTGTATGTTTGCCCATTTGCCAAATACTTCAAAAGGTTAAACATTTTTTGTTACATCATTAATTGTATTTAATCACTAATTGAAGGTCCATTATGCAAAGAAACCTACTAGTGAAATTATATGTTATATGCATCATTTATCTTAAAGATCTGTGTTCGATACCATTTTTAATTAAACACGGATAAATATCGTGCTTACTTGTGTACTCTTAAAATCTTGAGTTGGGATTTATTAGTAACCTCATTTACTCAAAAGATCTGACATTACCTGAATCTTGCAAAACTCAAGCTATGAAAGATAATATAACGTCCTACATTTCTCGATAAATGTACGTTTTAAGCTATATAATATATATTTTATATAAAGCAATGACTGTGAAAGAAAAAATTACAAATAATTAACAAAGCCAGTGTTTTTTTTTCTTCTTTTAATATCTTTAAATATTTTAAAAGATTCAGTTTTCTTTGCTCTATTGAAGCATTTTTATAATCTCATGGTACATAATTTGATTATCATTAGTGGGATGTTACATGTCCGTCGTTAAATTGTGTATTACATTCATCATTTATCGGTTAAGCTCTGCGGCTGACTTCCTTTGTACTAAATAACGTAGGACTTGACATATGCGGTCGCCAGGTCGCCACTGACAATCACGTTTTTTTATCTGGTGACCAAGTTACTTAAACTGGTGTTTTTTTTTTTTTTTTTTTTTTTTTTTTTTTTTTTTTTTTTTTTTTTACAACAATCAACCTAAGAAATTAGCAAAAATAATTTTTTTTCTCTCATTCGCCCCTACTCGTGCGCGTCAAGCAGTGATCTGTTTCTTCTCTCGTACTTTTAATGGAAGAACCAAGTTTAAAAGCTATTTAGCATCTTAAGCGCAGAAAACGTCATTCATTTCAGCTCTAGCCAGCTAGCAACTCATGTGATTAGAATTTATGGTTGGTTTCAATAAAACAGTAAGAAATAGTGTCAATCGAGTCTTTGTGGCATCTAAAATTGGATACAATGCTAAAAAAATGCAGACTTCGACAGGAAAAAAGGCAAAAAAATTGTTTTCCTGCTTTTTATCAATAGCCCCTTCATGATGAGATATACAGTGGCGGTCAAAAGTTTCCGGCCAGTTAGTTTCTTTGATTTGTTTGCCAGAACGTTTCAGCGAAGAAGAAGCGAATTGCTCCAAAAGTTAGGAATATGTAAATGACCTCTGACCACGTGATCATTTTGATTGGATACTGAAGACACTTGATGCAAAGGGGAGGAATTCGAAATTCACGTGCGCAAAAGTTTCCGGACATTCGTCATTTGTTAGATTTTGCTATCGGTAAAGTTTTTTTTTCGGCCGTGTTTGTTAATTAATAAATGTGAATAACGTACTTGAAATTCAAAAATGAAAAGTTCAACAATTATTGTTCGTAAGTAAGTGATTTGTTTGTCGGTAAAGGGCCAAACCTCTCGTGAGATTGCGGAAAAGTTGTCGATCTGATAATCTACTGTGAACGATATTTTAAAATATATATAAAGATGATGATGATGAAAAATGACTATCCGTGTGGACAGAATTATCAGGAGAAAAGCAGTTGATGACCCGCATAAAAATGCCGGTGAAATAGCCCGCGATTTACGGAGTGAAAATATTGTTGAAATATGTCGGTCTACCGTGTCAAGATGCTTATGTAACGTAGGACTTTATGGAAGAATCTGTGTTAAAAAACCTTTCATGCGTAAAAAAAAAAAAAAAAAAAAAAAAAAAAAAAAAAAAAAAATCAGCTGGCCCGACTGGCGTTTGCCAAGGAACACAAAGACTCGACAAGTGAAAACTGGAAAAAAGTACTATTTTCCAATGAATCGAAGTTCAACCTTTTTGGAAGTGATGGCAGACACTACGTCCGACGACCTAAAACAAAATATATGATTCGAGATACGTTATTCCTACAATGAAGTTCGAAGAATTATTCCTATTCGAACGTTATTCCTACATCCTTGGACACATTATGCTGTGGGGAGCATTTTCTATAAAAGGTGCCGTCCGTTAGTTGAAATCCGTGGCAAGATGAATGGTGAAATGTATACGGATATCTTGCAAGATCATTTGTTGCCTTATTGGAGGAAAAATTGTGGTCGCAACTATTTTTTTCAGCATGATAATGACACAAATAATACATACAAGCTCGTCAATCAGTGGCTTTCGCACAAAAAAAAACCGCTTTTGAAATGGCCAGCCCAATCACCTGATCCGAATCTAATAGAAAATCTTTGGAACGAACTTTACAAACATGTGCAGAATTATAAATATTGCAATTCAGCAGAATTTTAATCCAAAATCGCAAGACGAGTGGAAAAAACTTACCATAGCCGATCTTCAACCGTTCATTGAATCGATGCCACATCGCTGCGCCTTAGTACTTATTGCTAAAGGTATGACGGCAAAATACTAATTGTAAATGTCGTTGATCACTGTTATTTTCTATTATAAAACCATTTTTTTCCAAACTTGCCAAGATGGCCGGATACTTTTGAGAACATGCGTTTTCTTTTGCACTTAAGTTTGTCAATTGAATTTATTGATATTTATTTGTTATTCCATAAATAAGTTCCTAACTATTATGTCAATAAAATGTATAAGTATCACTTTGATATTGCTCTTCATATGGGCATACTTACAAATTAATCAAAAATTTTATGCTGGCCGGAAACTTTTGACCGCCACTGTAGATTGTGTAGCACTCAACTATTCGGACACTTAAAGCATTCTGAAATCAGCATTTACTGAACATGCAAATTAATTCAGCTTTTACAATTTTGTTTTTTTAGAGATACCTAACTTTGATAAGTTTCATTAGAAAACTTGGTTTATATTATCTTTCTTAATTATGTACTATTCTAAACTATGTAACTAATAATTCTAAACTATGCTTGTTATTATTTTTTCTCAATTAATTCATAAAAAGGTTTTGTGGTTTCGTAAAGCAATGAGGAGGAGAGAGGGGAAAAATATTTTTTTACTGGAGACTGGATTTTTTTGCTGGCTACCAGATTTTTCCATATTTGTGAAGTACTGAAATAAGGATAGCCAAAATATTGCATTCTTGAAATACAGTTGTTGAAATAATTAGCACTCCTATTAATTACGTCAACGGTTACACAGAATTTCGAAATGGTTAATATTCTATGTTTTTAAATAATTATTATAAAAACAATGATTGTGATGGAAAACAATCACAAATAAATTAAGAAACTGAGTAATTTTGCTGTTTGCATATTTTCCAGATACTTCAAATGATTCAGATTTTCTTTCTTTCATGATGAATGTAAGTAATACCACAGAATAGGTACATAAATGATGATTGCAGTTTGTGTGTAAGATTTTTTAATATATATAGTTGTCGCGATGCTATAAATCATTCTGCACATGATCAGTATGTTTTACATATGAAAACATCACTTTCGTTTAATTACTTAGCTCGATTTCTTCTTGGTGTTGGGAGTTTTTATTCCATGAGTGTTCGTAAAATTCGAAATTAGCTATTTCTTTTTAAATTATAAACACCTCAATATTGGTGCATAATTTTACAAAATTGACAAAAATTGTCTGTTTGTCTGTCTAATTGTCTGTTTTTTGATAAACTTATAAATACTTTCCAAGAAATACTTCTAAAATACACACTTCTTGTGTCTTTTGAAAAAAAGTTATGTTCGTTTGTACAGATGCAGCCATATAATCAGCAATCATATAAATAGACGTGTAATATTTTAAGGATTTTTTTTTTCATATTTCTAATTACATGGAAAGACTGTCAAAATAATTGAGTACAGTTTTCAACTTCTGTTTCATTTTACATTTTAGGAATGAAGAAGTTTTGACAGTTTTGTAAATAATTTATAAAATTTATGATTGAATGTACTTGATATATATTATATATATTAAGTAGAACGTGGATAATGAGATCCAGTGTAAACCAAAATAATGGATAAATTAACTAGTATGAATACACAGCAAACAGCGAAACGGGTTTTCCTTTTTATTTTAACTTGTCTGTAAGAAGAACCACAAAATATACATGTATAGTTTAGTACTAAAAGTAAATACTTAACTGCCATTATAAAAACTGCCGAAAATGAAAGAAAAAGAAAGAAAGAAAGAAACTGGGTACCTAGTATTTGAAGTAATACAACTTCGCTTTATGTAAATGAAGATATGTAATTTGTTATGTTAATTAATTAATTTCTACATAATTTAATGGGCATATGCTCCTTATCGGTACTTAAATAGAATTCATTCCTTCTATGTTAACGGGATGCAAAGAGCAATGCAATAATAGATATTTAAAGATATATGAAGTCATTATGAATATTAAATTAATTTTATCACCATACATTATTTAATGGATATATAGATGACAGCAACTTCTTAACAAATAAATAAATAAATTAATTAATTCACTAGGTTATTATTGTTTTAAGAGAATCTGTTATAATGTTCAGCTGTGCATAACAAGTAATGTTCACTCTCGTTTCAACTTCGATATAAGAGGTTTCTACTAACTACAATAATAAAAATTCTACACAAAATATAAAAGTTGTTTCTCATAGCGTATTACTCACCAACGCATTTAACAAAATTGTCTTCATATTGTAAATATTTTACTTTATTTTTTCTATAAATAATGTTTCATATAAATTAAACATTACTTTGTTGAAATAAGGTTTTTAATATTTGGAAAAGAATTAAGAAGTTCTTAAATTTGCAGCAATGTGTACCAGATTTTAAAGAATTTCTTTTATAAAAGTCATTGATTGAATGTTTCACAGTTGTACGTGAAGCACATGTTATTCTGTTAATAAACGAATCATTTTTACAATACATTACTTTCAATTTAATTCAATTCCGTGAATCGATGGAGTTTTCGTGGTTTTATTTCGAGCCGTGGATCTTCTCCATGCGTAAATACGGATTAGGTTCCCTTAGAAAGACCCCCACGAAGGGCACTCCCCCCCCCGGCCTATATCCCTAGTGTCGATAATTGGCCGTCAATAATCAACCCAACCCAACCCGTGAATCGATGGTTTCAAGTTGAACACATCAATCATAGATGGCAGCAGCAGTAGCTTTCAGATTCCTTCCTCGGATTAAACACAAATGGCAAGAGTTCGATTCTGTAACAAAGTTAACACAGGCAAAATGAAGTTGTCAATATCAGAAATCGATGTCGGAAAATTTCTTAGATATTTTTGATTTCATGTGAAAGGAACAAAATGATCCATTTCTTCGAGAGAAGATTACAAGGAAAATCTATCTGGCGAACTAATAAAATTTAGTTATTTTTTAACTTCGCTCTGTACTTTCATTTTCAAACATGTGGTATTTTTATCTGTTGTAGCCTTTAATTGTGGTTCTCTCTTCCTTGGATGGAAACGAGTGATAAATAAAAATAACTCACAAATATAGCGTGTAAAATATTTCTATTACAATATTTATGTATGTGTGTATAAATAATCAAAGCAATTTCTATTATTATTATTCCATAATTTGCAATATGAGCAAAAAAATTATTGAATTAGTTTTTTTTTTTTTTTTTTTTTTAACTATGTTAGTTATTTTTAATATTGCACAAAATTAATGTTACATCGTTTTACATGATTTTCCTTATTTTTAATAATATTATTAACCTTCCACATATTTCTATTATATGATTCTGGTTTATTTCATCAGATTAATAACAATAATAATATATTTATGTTACATTATTCTATTTTAATTTTCAGTTTTATTAATAAGTTACCAGTGGATACATGGGATTCTTTCGCACTGCAGTCTTTAAGATTATTTGTGATACGATTTTCATTAATATTTTATTAAATGTACATTTTAATCAAACGACGTATTTTATTGAAATGTGTGTGTAATATCGCCCAAACCTCTTAAAAAGCATTTCGAATGAAACCTTATTCATCGTTTTGCATTTTGTGTGTGCATAGAAAACAAATGCTGGCTAGCGAAATAATGTATATGATAATTTCTTACTCCTCTCTTTCCCAATTTATAAAAGATTCCTTAACATTTTATGTCCCAAATTATGCACCAAGAACTGTCTCTACCTAAATAGTTATCTTCCTTAATGTCTGAAGATATATTAGAAAATTTGTGTAATGATAATATAAAAATTAAATGAGTTTTTCATTAAATTTTTATTAAATAAATTGGTAGTTACAATACTTTTTAACACAATCCAACATAGTCGAAAATTTTTATGAATTCGACATTTCTGTCTGTCTGCCGTCTGTCAGACTGTCTTTGCTCTAACTCGCGTAAATATACTCGGATTGTCTTACAATTGTTATATGTCATTGAGGGTTACTATGGCATGTTCGGTATTGAAAATGAAGTGTGTAGCACTTATAGTTACTTTACACGGACTCTCAAAATAATTTCGTTACGTTACGGCCTATAGAGGAAAATCATTTACTACTTCTTTTAATGATGTTACACTATTACAAAAATATTGAAATGGATATATATCACTGAGGTTCATTACAAGTGACTTACTATAGAATTTAGTAGGCATAACACTTATAGTTCCTTTACAGGGACACTCAAAAGAATTCTGTTATATTACGATCTAATGGGAATAATCGTTTGTGATTTATTGTCTTAATGATTCACCTTATCAAACATATTAAAAACGATATATATCACTATGGTGACTTACAAGAGCCTTACTATAGAATATTGTGTGCATTTTTTATTTACAGGGACACACAAAAGAATTCGGATAAAGTACTGTCTGTT
The DNA here is from genome assembly GCA_963931845.1 of Maratus michaelseni. Classification (NCBI taxonomy): domain Eukaryota; kingdom Metazoa; phylum Arthropoda; class Arachnida; order Araneae; family Salticidae; genus Maratus; species Maratus michaelseni. The sequence continues at coordinate 147,481,692 of OZ007588.1, read as the reverse complement.
AACAATAATTGCTGGAAGTGCATTTTCTGTTGCGGAACGGGTTTTTTAATTTAGCTAATTGTTTGTTTATTACTTGGTGTGTATAAATTCTATAGCTATATACAGGGAAGCACAAAAAATCTCGAGTACATTTCCGTTTATTGGCTGAAATTCCAGAAGGGGAATTTTAAACTATTCTATGAATTTCTTAATTGAACAAAAATTAACTATTCTATGTAGTGTATATACAAATTTATAGATCAGATATAGGGATGCACAAAAGAATTCAGATATTTTTTTCCGAATATTGCTGGTAATTCCTGAAAATGTGTTTTTAAATGTGTTAAAGTTTCTTTTTTATTATTTATTGTTTACCTGGACATCATCTTTCATTTTATTAAACGGTAAAGATTTTTATATATTTTTGAAGTGTTGGAAAGTGTTGCATTATCTATGGTTGCGCATGGGTTTTCGTTCTTGTTGTACAGTACTGACAATAATAATTAGATTAATTATTAAAAAGTCTGTTATGAAAATCTTGTAATTCATAGAAAAGACCATGCAAATAAATTTATTCTGGTCCTGTCTGTAAATCGAAAGGTTTTCGTAGCTGTAAATTTTTCATATAATATATTTGAATAAGAGAAAAGCTTCACCTATGAAAATGATTGTGAAAATAATCTTTTTAGAAAATAATTTAGCTTGTAAAATGTGACCAAACAATGTATTTTGTATGGAAAGTAAAATCCACGTTTATTGATGCACGTATTAAATACATTTTATACTTAATTTTCTTTACTTAAAAGTACCGTCGGAGTATAAAGAATTAAATAAGTTATATGAAGAATTTAAGGCACCGTTTGTTGAACAGAAGTACTCCCACTTTAGATTTTAGATTTTTTCAAATCTTTACTAACTAGATTCTGGCAGGAACGTAAAATTATTTTCATCCCAAAATGTTTCAATTACTATTTTTCCGGTTATAAAGAATAAAATAGTTTTCTTTATTTTCCTGAAATAGCGAATAACTTTCAAATCAGAATCTAAAATTATATGCTTAAAATCAACTTTCGTGGGTTAGGCAGACAGGAAAAAATTAACATCATTCAAAGTCTACTATATATATATATATATATATATATATATATATATATATATATATATATATAAATTATACAGCATTTATGGTAAATTGAAAATAAAAAATAATAGTCCTTGAAATATTAAGAAAATATCCAAAAAAACAATCACGTATAAATACAAATGATTTCGCAAATTTGCCATTTTCAAAATCAAAGTATACACAAATTTGTGAAGTCTTAATTTCAAAAATCCCCTACCCAGTACCGGTAGTTTAATTTGCTGAAATAAATAGAATTCCCTTGTCAAATTAAATTACATTAATTGATAAATACATAATTTTATATAAATACATTTCTAAAAAATAATTATTATAGCTATTTTAGAGAATATCACTTTTTTAGGTACTCAGAGAAACAAATGAACTTAAGTGTGATATCGTCACATTTTAATTACGTAAGGCAAGCCTAAAGTTTCTGTAGATATTTATAAAAAGGTCTTGATTTTATAACACCGCTATACACCTAGTATCATTTTAAGATGTAAAATAAATTCGTTATTTTTAAATTAAAATGAAAAAACCTTATACTTATAACAGTTTTTTCTTTCCCCATACAACAATTCCGAGAAAAATATTCTAATTATTCACAAAAATTTAAAAACTATCAGCTACTTCCAGATTCAATATTTATAAAGAAAACTTTTTACTTATTAAAATCAAATATTATTAATATACATTCAACATTTATACAGAATTTTGAAAAAAACCTCTTTTTAAAGCTTTCATTCTATAGGGCGAGCATATTTTATTTTACTATATTTTGTATTCCTTGTTACGTAGCAGTAATAAAAATTAATTAAATTTCATTTCATGTCTTCATTTTTTTTAAATATTTTCCCTGTCTTTTCGGGGTTTTGTAATTCTTTTTTTGACGAATAAAGTTAATTACATATTTTATTCTTCGAAAATCTACTTCCCGTTATTCTTTTAAATAACTATTTTTAATTATCATACGAGAACGAATATACAACAGCAAAAAATTCGATATTAAAATTGAAATGGGAAAATACTACATAAACATTCATGAATATATTTATTAGGTGAAAGGTTTGTGGCATTTTTAACTTAGTTTTATCAAATAAAAATAAAAAACCTCATCTTTTTTTTCAGATATTAGGAGTTTTATTTATTTATTTATTTATTTATTTGTTGTTGTTATCATGTTAATGAGCACAGGCGCCGACAAGGCGACGGGGGGAAGAGGACACATTCACCTTTGTTTTTTAAAATTTCATCACAATATTCCCTCTTTTGCATAATTGTGAAAAAAAATATTACATAGTATATATATATATATATATATATATATATAATTTTTATGTGATTTAGCAACATTTGTAAAAATTATATATATGATCGCACTTCACACTGTTTTATTTCTTAGCTTATCACAACCCGCATAGCATGCACAGTCACAGTGACGTCATTGTGACGTCAATGTGAGTCACGTACGTCACGTCACATCTGTGACCAAAATGCCACCACTTTGTAACGTCACACTATGACCAAAATGTGAACGTCTTGGAGATCTAAAGAAAACTTGAAATAAACTTTAGAACATCTTATAACATAAAGAAAATTACTTTTTGACAGCTTTAGAAATTTTTGTGACGTTGCAATGACGTCACTGCAAGTCACATAAGTCACGTAAAAACTATGACCAAAATGCCAACACTCTGTGACTTCACGGTGTGATCGGAGAGTGAATTTGGAAAAAAAAAAACTCATAAAATATAGATTTGAATTATGTCATGTACCTAAATCATTAATAAAAATATTGTCACACACTATTTAAATATATTGAGTATTTCCAAAATAAAATAATAAATAAATATCTGTCTACATATATGAGGCAGATAATTTTTTACAATTTTCATTACCATTTTCATGAAATTTAACAAAATATACTATATAATACACAGGTAAAAATCCTTAAATAGAAATTTAGTTATTTATCAAGTTATAAGCAATTCGTGTCACGTGACGACCAGTTTTTCTCCTGTCTTTCACTGTCACGTCGGATATTCAAATCAAAACGCCGACTTTGACATTCTTTTCTGAAAGATCTTCTGCTTTTAACAAAAAATGGAAAAGGTTTTTCAATAACATAGTTTCTGAACAAAACACGAGCCAATTTCGTGTATTTCCGAGCAAAAATGAATTAAAAACATGTCATTCCTATAGCAATTTATCCAAAACTGGCCAGTGCTTAGTAAGATGTCACCTCTATTAAATATATTGCTCTTTTTGATAGAGTGTAAAAAATAAAAAATTTGTACTTAGGAAATTTGATTGCAATTTAAATTTATATCGAAATTACTTTATAAAGCCTATTAAATCAATTATTATTTAAAATTTATCTTTACTTTTGACGTCTAAAGCAAATGCAATGAATTAAAAAATATATAAAAATGTAAATTTTCACAGCTTATTTCTAAGAAAACAAAAATCGCTCATATAAAAAAAGAATATTATAGCATCATTAGAAGTTCATTTTTCAGCCATACAAATTATAAAGGTTTTGAAATGTCTTTATTTAAATTATTTTCTTCCTATATCATTTGCGGTAAAGTTGGAAACATCTGCTAGCTGTTATTTTGTTGTGTTTAAACAATACTGCGCGCGCATATTGAAGGCAGACGACTTTTTCTCATGGGTTCTTTGAAGTTTGTAGATTTATACTGTGTAAGTAAATTAACGTTTTAAAGTGAACAATCTCCATTTTAAAGTAAACCATCCATTTTAACATCTCCCTGTGTCTAGCCGGGTGCATTCATAAGGCCTGAGTGATATTTGATTTCTCAGATCTATGAACACACCTCTCTGCTGGAATAATTTGAAAATTATTGTAGTGGATGTACAGTCTAATTTTTCAATGAAAGGGAAGCAGATAAGGAGCATTCAACAATAACACCTTTACCTATAGATCAGCAGGTAACTTTTAATGTCTTCGCAGTTTTGTTAATAGTGCATGTTTAGTACTAGTACATTTAATATTGCATTATTTAAAAATTAAGATGTTTAAATTTTCTTTTAAAAAATCACTTGTATTAAATTTTATCTTTAATGTTTTAAATTTTTTTAAATAGACTATTTGGAAAAAAGCTTAAAGTATTTACTAACAATATGTATTTTAAATGTAAAGTGTTATTTAAAATGAGGAATTTACATAATGTTTTGCGTTTCTTAGTTCAATTTTCATAGTTATTCATTATAATTAAAAACATTGCAATTTTTAAAACTATTAATATTTGATTTGCAATTTAATAATTTCGTTGCTAGTGTAGGTTTCCAGAAATAATTTTCCGGTATATTTGAAAAAAAAATGTGACATTTTAATGCATTGAATAATTTATTTGTCGAGATATGTCAATGTTAGATGCACAAAAATAATAAATATTGATGAAACAATAAAATAACTGTTTAGTTAAGGTAATTTTTCCAGCTGTGTTATCGAATGTTTTTACTGTAAAAATTGATATTTAAGTTCTGCATTTAGTATTCTATCAAAAACTATAAATAAAATAATTTGTAAAGAAAAAAAATATATAATTTTTTTTTTTTTTTGGCATTAAGATCTTAAGTTCTATATTTCATTTACAACGAAAACTGTTTTACTGCTTGATACAATGTTTATTATTTAATAATATCGCACAATAGGTATATCTATTATTTAAATTGATTCCTAATATAAATTTTTCAGAATGTTTATTTGAAAATGTATACTTATATTTTCTTTAAAGTTGTTCTCAAATCCAAAATAGCTAATTTCTGGCATATTTCTGAATTCATTTTTATTCGGAAATACATGAAATTGGCAGGTGTTCTTATTCAGAAAAGGGTAGATGTGCCAGTAATGGACCGCCTTCCAGTAATGGGACACCTTCAATGTTTTTGGTTTATAAAAAAATAACCAATAAAAATTCAGCTTTATTTATTTCATTAATATGCTATCTTTAAATTCTAGTTTTAAGTTTTAAATGCAATCATAATATCATTTATCTATTACTTTTTGTGAGGTGTTCCATTACTGGAGTTTAGGGTGTTTTGATTTATTTCTGTTATTTACAATTAAATTTAGATTTACATTGGGAAATGTGACTATGAGCATGGTTAAATATTGTTGGTAGAGTAATATAATATTAACCCTTTGAGGGGCGGTGGTATATATTATATACCACCTAATTTTAATCCGATTCAAACCAGAAACTTTTAATAAAATTTCACTTTTTTAACTTTGACGGGGAAAAGATGAAAAATTGCTTTTCCGTATTATGAACTAAATTCTTTCGTAAATACCGGTGTCAATTCGACGTTACAGGAACACAATTGCTTGCCCCTGAAAGGGTTAAAAAATGTTGAATATAACAATTATAACTATTAATTAAAAAATAATTGTTAAAGAAATTCCTTAAGGGTGTCCATTACTGGCACATCTACCCTATATATAATCGAATGGCGTTATCCATTTTTTGGTAACGGCAGATGATGTTTCAGAAAACACTGTCAAAGTCGGTGTTTTGAAACAAATTTCCGACGCGCAGCGTCAGAAACGGGTAAAACGTGACCGACATTGATCTTAAGTATTACATTTATCTAAAAATGGAAAACGCTATTCATTCCAAATAGCTTCGTGTTAACCGGTTTCTCAATCAGATGCAAAGTTTTAATTTGAATACGAGTTGCATCAATAAAAATGATTGCCGATCCAATCCTTATCGTCGATCTTATCCGTATTTGGTGAAATCTTGTTATCCGAATCTATGCGAAATCATTTATCAGGTTCGGTCGGATTGTGGGCTTACAGATTTTTTGTTGTTGTTGTTGTTGGGTTAGGATAAGAATACGGGTTGAATCAAAATATAGTTTCAGTCAACCATCATTCATGTTCAAGTTGACATTCAATCATGTTCAAGAAGTATATAACCGGATTCGTGTATGACTCTAGATCCGAGCCGACATCAGAAATTGTATCGCAACACAATTTCTGATAAAATCTGGTTACTCGGTCTTATGCAAGATTCTATTCCAAACAAAACTTACAGTAAAAACATTATACCCGACTCGGGTCATATCGGGTTCACGAAAATCAGGTCACACGACAACTAATCTAAATCTATTCTGTAGCCAAACAAATCCAAAAAGATCGATCCGAAGTTTCTGGATTGGATTCGGGTAAAATCTGGCCACCCGACCCGGTGCAGTGTCGTCACAAACGTCACAAACTTGAACCATAAAAAAATTTTGATCCGAACAATCCGTATAGGATTCGGGTAAAATCTGGTCACCCTATCCGATGCAGATTCGTCACATTTTTCACATTGAAGTCGCACGGTGACTTCACAAAGTAGTCACATTGTGAGGTCACAGAAAGCCTTGAAAACGGCCATAACGACCTCGAATTTACGTCACAGTGACTTCACATCGACGTCACGTGACGTCACGACGACGGTCACAAAGTCACAGTGTGACTTCACACTGACGTCGCCGTGACGTCACCATGCCTTACGGGAAAATTCATCTCAAATATATATATATATATATATCATCTCCTATTTATCTTTACCCTCCCAGTATTTCGTCTCACCTGTACGCGTATAAATAGTTTTAAAGCAAGGTTGCCGCTAGCAACTATGTTTTTATTATTTCATCTAGCAGTATTTTTTTACAAAAGGTATTCCACCTCGAAGATTAGCAGAAATATACCATACTAATTTTTATTTGTAAATAGTGGGGAACAAAATAATAAATATAGAGTCGCCAGTGGCAGCCTTTTACAGCAAATTCTAAAATAATCAATAATTTCTGTGGTGTAATAAAAATACTTTGATTAAGTTACAATAGACGGCGACACCAGTACTGAATTATGGATTGAAAACCTGAAGAAAAGGTTTTCGTTCATGATATTTCAAAGGATCTGATATCTATCAAATCACAGCTAAAAAACTGTCCATTCTCTATATTTTGTAATTCATAATAGTTTTTTGTATATCATTAGTTATTATTACAATATTTTAATGTAATAGTCGCGCAGCAAAGATTTTCGATTGAAAGGAAGTTTGAATGAAAAACCCTCTTAAAAATTTCCAGAAATGCTAGGCAAGTACAACGCTTTAATAATACAATTAAAGCTATTTTTTTCTAGTTTGCTAGGATAGGCCAATGATTAAGAATAAATTTAAATAAACTGTTTCAAATTCTTTTATTTCTGCATTATCTTTCCCTCTAAGAATAAAGGAGAGGATTCATTTTATATGCATCAAATTACGAACTTATTGAAATTAAAAATAAATATTTTATACTGTACTCTAAATTTATACTTTTAAACTTTTTACTTTTCCATTGTACAATTGTACATTTCGCACTGATTGTAATAAAAATACGGATAATTTAGAATTGTATTAAATCACCTTAAATTGGAAGATCAAAATGATGAATTTTGTGTATAACTACATAAGGAAAATAAACGTTGCAATATCCACAATGCGAAACTAAGGTAAAACATTCTTATTGTATAAAGAGCGAAATATCTTCTTTAAATCACTGAGTGGTCACCAACAATTTACAATTAAAATTTAAGGTATAAAGGAGTTAAGATTGTTTATTAAATATTCCAATTTCTAACCTTTTTTTTTGGTTAAACAATGTTTAAATATACGTCTAATGTATATGTTTTCGCATATGTAAATGAAAAACAAAGAAATAGTACATCTTTATCGCATGCACTAAGAGATTTTCTACGTTTCTAATCTCATCTCCTCCTTTACATGTTTTTTTTTTTTTTTTTTTTTAAATCTTTAAAACTTTCTGAATATTTGGTCTGTGAAATTAAATTTGCTTACAAACAGCTTCATTTTTTTTTTCATTCCTATTACTTCTTAATGTTTACCGAGATCTGAATCTAACTGGGAAACTGAAGGGTGAATATGTTAATATTCATTTCAAAATTAAAATGATCAACGTCTGCTTGATGACATCAAATGAATGTTTTCTCGCTCAGTTCAATTTTGTGCAGGTACCGCATGTGCTTCCCTAGTATTATTTCTTAATTCTTACCAAGATCTTAATCTAGCTGGGGAACGGAAAATTAGTTAGCTTTCTCAAATTTGACTCAAAATTTTAGAATGATTTTTCTTTAAACAAGGAAGATAAAATAGAGGTGTAATATGTGAAACTGCGTGGTTCTCAGATATTTAAAAATGTTGAAATAAGTCGTATATGTTTCCACAGTTACATATTTCATTTTAAAAATATATTGTTATTGTCAGTTTTAGGCACACTTATTTGTTTGTCGTTTTAAAGTATTGATTTGATAAATCTCTAAATATTTTGTATTTATTTTTCTGGTAAAACAGAAAACAAAAAGACTTTGGTTATTACTATAAATCCTATTCTGAAAAATAAACAGTACGACATTTATTTAATCGAACATTTTGACATTATTCAATTCGAATATTATTCACTTATATAAAGTAACATTTCTTTATTTTTGTTTATACGACCTCTCACTTCTTACCGAGACATTAATGTAGCTAATAACAGAAAATTATTTAACCTTTCCAAAATAAATTTTTATTTTAAAGGGATTTCTTTTTTTATTATATGGTCATGAAAGATTTATGTGAGAGAATAAGAAGTAGAAAACATTGGTGAGTAATATATGATATTATATATGATAATATTACATATGATTATTACATATGTAATGTTATCAATATTACATATATAATATTACAATATTACATATTACAATCTAAAATTTCAAAAGCTAAATCCTTAATTAATTCAAAACTATTTAACCTATAAGATCCTCAGTTTTTTCACTGTTTTGAAAGCAGTTACTTTAACCTTATTATTTTACCATAGTTGTACATTTCATTTAATAGAAGTATTGTTCTCGCATTTTTAGGTTACATTTATTTACTGCAACTTTTACACTTATTGAACTCACAAAACTATAAATAGTGTGCATTTATTTCTCAAATTTCAATTAAAATAACTCTGGATATTTTCATCATCATAATTCAAAATTTCAACTATATAACATTTAATTAATCGAACTATTACACAAAATTAAATTGGATCTTATTTAAAAAGATTTATTTTTGTTGCTATCTATTGTAATTATAAAACTTTCTTCACTTCCTATAGTAATACTTCTTTTAAATATTTTAAGTTTTTCTTCTTGTTGTATTAGACCTTACTCTACGTAAAGAATTTATTCAATTTTTATACTACTTTTTTTTCTAGCATTCTAGAGAAAAATTTAATGTCATCAATCAAAGAGCCTAAAAAGCAGTTGTGTGTACATCCCTCAAAAAAAAAAAGAAAAAGTAAAAAAGAAAGAAAGAAAAAGAACTTAGCTCTGCATCAGTGATTTCATTTTGTAGTTCTATTGTGTTTTTGTGAAAATGATTTATTTCAGTTTTTATTCTCTAAATATATATTCAAAACTTAAAAATATTCCGTTTTCCTTTTAAATCAACTGATTCCATTTTTTTTTTTTTTTTTTTTTTTTTTTTTTTTTTTTTATTATTACAATTGTATTGTGTTTTGAACTTTCTAAAAAAATTAGTTAAAACACATGCATTACTCTCGTTTCTGTTTTCAAGAATATAAAATAAAACTTCAATGCAAAACATATGAAAAGCTGTTGACATATTTACCATTATAGAGAATATTTTAAATTTTATAACGATGAAATATCTTTAATATAGGATGTGTTCTGTTTTCAAATATGTGTTTTCTGTAACTAAGCAACGCATAAAGAAGATTGGGGAAGTAAAATCTATTTTAAGGATGATGAAACGAGAAATGAATCGTTGATTGCTTAGTCTTCAGACAAATTGTACTTTACAAAGTTTAGGAAAGAGATTCGATATTTTCTTTGCCGTTTCAAACTATACTTGATTTAAATAGTAATAAGTGAATTTAAGTGCAGCTAAAACAAAATACAGATAGTATAAAATTATTTCTTTAAAGGTATTAATCAATGACTTATATCTTAACTTTAAAAAAGAAATATTCATATTTTAGATTTTGAAGTTTTTATTTCTCATTTCAGTGGTGTTTACTGTCTGAATTTGAAATATATTATATACGTTTATTATTATCGCAGCTAATAAATGAATTTATAGCCAAATGAATTTATAATAAAAAAATACAAGATAAATTTAATATCGAACTATTACATTAAAATTGTTAATCATTGACTGTTTAAAATTTATCGATTGAACTATTTTCTTTTCTTTTAAGATGCTTCCGCTGCTTAAATTTAGCTTATTGTATTATATCATTATGGGTATAAATATAAAACTTTCAACATAACAGATATATTATTCCAAAATTTATATAGTGTGGATACGGACTAATATAGTGCTGTGGAAAATAAGATATTTTTATCATTTTGCAACGTTTACTTAATACTATAATAACTATACTATAATAATAATATATGCATTACAGTTTTGCTTATAATTAATTCTTGAACTATTGGTTATATTAAGTAAACATAAAACAATTTTTTTTTTTTTTTTTCAGATTAGTGGCGAATATCGTTAACTTTCAGTAGATTATGTTATATTCTTTTTAACTTGCTCATTTAAATTTTAGGTGTATTGGCATCAAAATCGTCTCAAAAAATATAGTATTTAAAAATTTAGAATTTTGTGAATGATAATAAAGAAATTTCTATGTATGAATATACAGTACTGTATGTAACTATACAGTACTGTATGTATCTATATCTATCTCTCTCTCTCTTTGTATATATATATATATATTATGAATTATACGTATGATACTCCTCTGATAAATCCAAAAGTTATTCGGCCCCACCAGTGGCTGAGAGGTTGTGCTCTCGAAGCTGGTAGACGGGAGGTGCTGGGTTCGATCCCAATCGCGCCCGTCGGCCTAATCGTTCGGAGTTTTCGTGGTTTTCTTCCAGCCGTGGATTTATCCATGCGTAAATACGGATTAGGTTCCCTTAGAAAGACCCCCACGAAGGGCACTCCCCCCGGGCCTATATCCCTAGTGTAGATAATTGGCCGTCAATACTCAACCAACCAACCAATCAACCAAAAGTTATTCATAGCCTATCATATATGATTTTCATCTCATTGTGTTCAGTTTTGTAGCATCATTTCATTTGAATTTTATGCTGTTTCTTTCTTAGTTTTCAACACACGTCATTTCTTTTTAACTATATATATATATATATATATATATATATATATTACCATAAATGAAACATTATCATAACACCAACTTAAACAATGAAATAATAATTAAGTATGAAATAATTAGTTGACAATGAAAGATTCCCCAACACACTTAATATGGAAACAAAAACATATTAAAAGAATAAGAAATTAAATAAAAATGGAATTAAATGAATGAAATGAAATGAAATTTGTGGAATTTTGACAGAATTATCAAGTCCCAAATGCCTAAATACCACAAATAAAATGAAATGAGATGTTTCATCATCATATTAACCATACATTGATAAAAAATATGATTTTGGGACTACATCTCATAAACATTGAAGCAAACCAGTGATAAAATGAAAAATAAAATACAATATTAAAAAGGAGAGAAGCCTTACATATAATTTACAAAGAAAACAATTTATAGAGTCAGTAAGTATAAAATCCATAAAAATTAAAAAAGATTAAAATAGATACCGTTCACCTCAAGAACCAGCATGAAACTCAACCATGACTTGGGAATGAATTGCAAAAAAAAAAAAAAAAAAAAAAAAAAAAAAAAAAAATCATTACATGTTGCCAATTTTAGAAATATAAATTTACACCCCAAGAACCAGCATGAAACTCAACCCTGACTTGGGAATGAATTGCAAAAAAAAAAAAAAAAAAAAAAAAAAAAAAAAAAATATATATATATATATATATATATATATAGCATTACATGTTGCCAATTTTAGAAATATAAATTGCTTTATAATGATGCCAGAAATAATGTTAGAATATTATGTATTGTAAAGTAAACAGGAACATAAGTGCTGCCATCTATTGGGAAAAATTAATATAATCTGAATCGAAAGTATTGGATGGATATAAATGTTTAATAATTAAACCAAATTACTATCTTAAATAATAAATAAAAGAAATTAATAAATAGAATATCGAAATACATTAAAGTAATGGATGTATTAATGAATAATTCTATGTTATAAATTAGTATAAAGATGGAAAAATTAATTATTAAAGCAACTTAAAATAGTGCTACCATCTATTGGTAAAAGTGAATAAAATCTGAATAGAAAGTAATGTATATAAATTATTGTTTAATAATTAAACCAAATTACTATCTTAATGATAGCCATTAGTTAAATAATAAATAAATGAAATTAATTAATAAATAGAATATTGAATTACATAGAAGTAATGGATGTATAAATGATTAATTCTACGTTATAAATAAGTAGTAAGATGGAAAAATTAATAATTAAAGCAACATAAAAATATATGTACCATTAAATGACAAAAACGATTAAATAACTGTACCAAAAATGCAACATCAATTAAATTAAATTAAAATAAAATACTAAATATTTGAACTATGATACAAAGAATTTAAATTTAATGTTGATTAAATATTGAAATGAATTAGTCACAAATAATGTTCCTTCATACCAAATTAAATAAAATATAAACACTTAATAAAATTAAAACATATTATATTAACACTGTATAAAAGTAAACATTATATTAGAAGTAAATATGATATTGTCCACCATAGGTATTAATCCAAATCATTATATCAAATACATTCTTAATATTAATGAATATAAATTCATTTAAATTAATTAAATAATGAAAAAGTAAATCTTACTAAATTAAAAAACATATAGAAATATCACATAGCAGTGCATTATAAAACGATTATCAAACAAATATGTAAATCAAAATGCATATATATAATGAAAAATATATTTTTTAAGCTTATTAATAAATATTTCTGTATACTTTAAATATTGGAGAATTTTATTTCTTTTTCGAAGATTTCAGGGATTTATATTTTCTAGTTTTAACTTACGGATTTATATTTAAAAAATTATATCATATTTCAAATTTTAGTTATTATATATGTTAATAAATAAATTCATTTGTACGAATATATGTATAATGGAGTTTCATATTCTATTATTTAATAAAAATTACAAATCAATGGTTATTTTACTTAAATTTTAAATATAAATAATGTGTTATCTATTGTTATCTATGTTCATTAGATACTCAAGAACTTTGTTTCTCTTCCAATGGGTCTAATTTTAAATTAGTATTTAAATTTCTTTCAATTATTAACATCAAACATTCTGCTAATAAATGTAGTAAATGCTAATAAAAAGATTTAAATTTAAGAATGGACTTGGTATTACATTATTCCATTACAGTGATTATTGATCGCTGCTTTTTACGTTAATTTTTCAAATTAATAAAAGGAATTCTTTTACAGTTTGGATATTAAAATTATTGTACAGTTCACTTTCGGCGTTCTATATAGTTCAAATTTTACTTGCTCATTCAAAACACTGTGATTAGATGATATTTCTTGACTTTATTAATCAGGTACATTTATGTAATATATAACAATTGTTATGATAAGCAAATTTAGTTAATCTATATCATAAAAGCGCATATCGCGTGACCATGGGAAAAAATACAATGTTTTTATGACTATATTTATAATCTATCAATGAAACGTAAATTCTTGACTTGATAGACATTTTTTTAATATTTTCTACAAAATGATCGTTAAATTCAGGCTTCCTCTAAGCAAAATATTATTATCCTATATATTATTTCTGTTGTCAACATCCCTTTTCTAAACAAATAAAAAACGCAGAACGATAAATGATGTAACATATGAAAAGATTTCGAAGCGGCTTCTGACATAGTACACTCACATTTCGTTAAAACATGTATTTTGATTACAAATTGCAATTAATTAAAAATTAAATCGGCATTGTTTCATAAATGAAATGAATTGTTTATCTCAAATTAGCGTTGCCACAAAAATAAAATAGCGCAACAAAGATTATAAAAAAATTATCAATAAAGATAAAGTGGGACATAGTTGTGGCATGGGATTATTTTATATTTATGATTAACAAGCAAAATTTAATTTAAATGCTCAATTTATTTTTTTTTAGTCACCCTCTAATGTCACCCTCTAATCCAGTTAATTTTATTATTATTATTATTATTATTATTATTATTATTATTATTTGCGTTTGTTAGTTAGTTTTTACTGTCAGTCAGTTTGCGTTGCTTAAGTCAGTTTTTACTGTAACTTTGATGGAATAAATGAGATGACTAATGTTGTTAGCAGATATTTTTAGTCCTTATTTTTCTTAGAAGATTAAACCTTTATCTGAAAAATATTAGATATTGCTAAAAAATATTAGAGTAAAGTGCGAAAGTATTTTGTATGGAAACTAAAATCCACGTTTATTCATACACGAATTAAATAAATTTTATATTTAATTTTCTTTAATGGTACTTAAAAGTACCGTCGGAGCATAAAGAATTAAATAAGTTATATGAAGAATTTAAGACAACCTTTGTTGAAGAGAAGTATTACTCATATACCTCCCACTTTAGATTTTAGAGTTTTTCAAATTTTTACTAGCTAGATACTGGCACGAACGTAAAATTATTTTCGTCCAAAAATGTTAGAATTACTCTTTTTCCAGTCCTAAAGAAGAAAACAGTTTTCTTTATTTTCCTGAAATACCGAATAATTTTCAAATCACAATCTAAAATTATATGCTTAAAATCAACTGTTATAGGTTAGGCAAACAGGAAAAAATTAACATCATTCAAAGTCTACTGTATATAAAAAAAAATGTATACAACATTTATGGAAAATTGAAAATAAAAAATATTAGTCCTTGAAATCTTAAGAAAAATATCCGAAAAAAATATTCATGTATAAATAAAAATGATTTCACAAATTTGCCTTTCAAGACCACCGCATTTCCAAAAACAAAGAATATACAAATTTGAGAAGTCTTCATTTCGAAAATTCCCTGTTTACCGGTAGTTTAATTTGTTGAAATAAATAGAATTCCCTTGTCTATATATCAAATTAAATTACATAAAATGATAAATACAAAATTTTACGTATAAATACATTTCTAAAAAATAATAACTATTGCTATTTTAGAGAATATCACTCTTTTTTTTGGTACACAGAGAAACAAATAAATTTAAGTGTGATATCGTCACATTTTAATTACGTAAGGAAAGCCTATACTTTCTGTAGATATTTATAAAAAGATATTGATTTTATAACACCATTATAAACCTTGTATCATTTTTAAAATGAAAAATAAATGCTTTTTTTTTTAAATTAAAATGAAAAAACCTTATACGAATAACAATTTTTTCTTACCACATACAACAATTCCGAGAAAAATATTCTAATTATTCACAAAAAATTAAAAACTATCAGCTACTTCCAGATTCAATATTTATAAAGAAAACTTTTTGCTTATTAAAATCAAATATTATTAATATACATTCAATATTTATACAGAATTTTGATAAAACCTCGTTTTAAAGCTTTTATTCTGTATGGCGAGCATATTTTATTTTACTATATTTTGTATTCCTTGTTACATAGCAGTAATAAAAATTAATTAAATTTCATTTCATATCTTCATTTTTGTAAATATTTTCCTTGTCTTTTCGGGGTTTTTTACTACATTTTTCGAGAAATAAAGTTAATTACATGTTTTATCCTTCGAAAAAATCTACTTCTCTTCCTTCTTTTAAATAACTATTTTTAATTATCATACAAGAACGAATATACAACAGCAAAAATTCGATATTAAAATTGAAATGGGAAAATACTACATAAACATTCATGAATATATTTATTAGGTGAACTGCTTGTGGCATTTTTAACTTAGTTTTATAAAATAAAATTAAAAAAACCTCATCTTTTCATTTTTATTTTCAGATCGTAGGAGTTTTATTTATTTATTTAATTTTATATATATATATATACATAACTTTTATGTGATTTGGCAAACATTTGTAAAAATTATATATATGATCGCACTTCACGCTGTTTTATTTCTTAGCTTATCACAAAATTCATCTAATATATATATATATATATATATATATATATATATATATATATATATTAGATGAATTTTGTGATAATTTTGTGATATATATATATATATATATATATATTAGATGAATTTTGTGATAATTTTGTGATATATATATATATATATATATATATATATATATATATTAATATTATCTCCCCTTTATCGTTACCCTCCCAGTATTTCGTCTCACCTTACGCGTATAAATAGTTTTAAAGCAAGGCAGCCGCTTGCGACTATGTTTTTAATATTTCATCTACCAGTATTTTCTTACAAAAAGTATTCCACCTCGAAAATTAGCAGAAATATACCATACTAATTTTTATTTGTAAATAGTGGGGAACAAAATAATAAATATAGAGTCGCCAGTGGCAGCCTTTTACAGCATAAAATTCTAAAATAATCAATAACTTCTGTGGTGTAATAAAAATACTTCGATTAAGTTACATTAGAGGGCGACACCAGTACTGAATTATGGATTGAAAATCTGAAGAAAAGGTTTTCGTTCATGATATTTCAAAGGATCTGATGATTTCGATCAAATCACAGCTAAAAAACTGTCCATTCTCTATATTTCGTAATTCATAAAATATTTTGTATAACATTAGTTATTATTACACTATTTTAATGTAATAGTCGCGCAGCAAAGATTTTCGATTGAAAGGAAGTTTGAATGAAAACCCCTCTTAAAAATTTTCAGAAATGCTAGGCAAGTACAACGCTTTAATAATACAATTAAAGCTATTTTTTTTTTCTAGTTTGCTAGGATAGGTCAATGATTAAGAGTAAATTTAAATAAGCTGTTTCAAATTCGCTTATTTCTGCATTATCTTTTCCCCTAAGAATAAAGGAGAGGATTCGTTTTATACGCCTCAAATTACAAACTTACTGAAATTAAAAATAAATATTTTATACTGTACTCTAAATTTATACTTTTAAACTTTTTAATTTTCCATTGTATAATTGTACATTTCGTACATTTTGTAATAAAAATACGGATAATTTAGAATTGTATTAAATCACCTTAAATTTGAAGATAGAAATTATGAATTTTGTTTATAATTACATAAGAAAAATAAACTTTCCAATATCCTCAATGTCAAACTAAGGAAAAATATTATTATTGTATAAATAGCAAAATATCTTTTTTAATCAATGAGTGGTCACTAACAGTTTATAAGTAAAATTTAATGTATAAAGGATTTTTTTTTTTTTTTTTTTTTTTTTTTTTTTGTTAAACAATGTTTAAATATAAGTCTAATATATATGTTTTCGCATATGTAAATGAAAAACAAACAAATAGTACATATTTATCGCATGCACTAAGAGAATTTCTAGGTTTCTAATCTCATTTCCTCCTTTACATGTTTTATTATTATTTTTTTTTTAATCCCTAAAACTTTCTGAATATTTGGTCCGTGAAATTTTATTTGCTTGCAAATTGCTTTATTTTATTTTCATTCATATTACTTCTTAATGTTTACCGAGAGCTGAATCTAGCTGAGAAACTGAAGGGTGAATATGTTAATGTTCATTTCAAAATTAAAAATGATCAACGTCTGCTTGATGACATCAAATGAATGTTTTCTCGTTCAGTTCAATTTTGTGCAGTTCCCGTATGCGCTTCCCTGGAATTTCTTAATTCTTACCAAAATCTTAATCTAGCTGGGAAACTGAAAATTAGTTAGCTTTCTCAAATTGGACTCAAAACTCTAGAAAGATTTCTCTTTAGAGAAGGGAGATAAAATAGAGTGAAAGTGCGTCGTTCTCATATATTTAAAAATGTTGAAATAGGTCGTATATGTTTCCACAGTTACACATTTCTTTTTAAAAATATATTGTGATTGTCAGTTTTAGGCACACTTATTTGCTTGCCGCTTTTAATGAATTGAATTGATAAATCTCTAAATATTTTGTATTTATTTTTCTGGTAAAAAAGAAATCAAAAAGACTTTGATTATTACTATAAATCCTATTCTGAAAAATTAACAGTACGACATTTATTTAATCCAATCTTTTGGCGATAAAAAGATTTATTTATTTTTATTCAATTCAAATATTCTTTATTTATATATATATATTAACATCTCTCTTCATTTTTGTCGATACGACCTCTCACTTCTTACCGATACATGGATGTAGCTAATAACTGGAAATTATTTAACCTTACCAAAGTAAATTTTTATTTTAAAGGGATTTCTTTTTGTACTATGTAGTCATGAAATATTTATGTGAGAGAAGAAGGAGGAGAAAATATTGGTGAGTAATATATGATATTTAAACTGCACCGTTTTCGAATATTTTAGAACTTAAAAGTCCCTTCACCAATTGTAAGTCTTAAAAGTTTCCATAATATTTCGATTTCAATTAAGAAATAAATTTTCTCGTAGGATTAAATTACGTTTATTTATACGTCGCTTTCGCAGATAGAATCTGATGGAACTCTAAGTACAGTATATATATATATATATATATATATTGGCTGTATGAAATAGGGCAACTCTGGATAATATTCTATATCGTATTCTAAAATTTCAAAAGCTAAATCCTTAATTAATTCAAAACTATTTAACCTATAATATCCTCAGTTTTTTCACTGTTTTGAAAGCAGTTACTTTAACCTTAATATTTTACCATAGTGGTACATTTCATTTAATAGAAGTATTGTTCTCGCATTTTTAGGTTACATTTATTTACTGCAACTTTTACACTTATTGAACTCACAAAACTATAAATAGTGTGCATTTATTTCTCAAATTTAAATTAAAATAACTCTGGATATTTTCATTATCATAATTCAAAATTTCAACTATATAACATTTAATTAATCGAACTATTACACAAAATTAAATTGGATCTTATTTAAAAAGATTTATTTTTGTTGCTATCTATTGTAATTATAAAACTTTCTACACTTCCTATAGTAATACTTCTTTTAAATATTATAAGTTTTTCTTCTTGTTGTATTAGACCTTACTCTACCTAAAGAATTTATTCAATTTTTATACTACTTTTTTTTTTCTAGCATTCTAGAGAAAAATTTAATGTCATCAATCAAAGAGCCTAAAAAGTAGTTGTGTGTACTTCCCTTAAAAAAAAAAGTAAAAGTAGAAAAGAAAGAAAGAAAAAGAACTTAGCTCTGCATCAGTGATTTCATTTTGTAGTTCTATTGTGTTTTTGTGAAAATGATTTATTTCAGTTTTTATTCTCTAAATATATATTCAAAACTTTAAAATATTCCGTTTTCCTTTTAAATCAACTGATTCCATATTTTTTTTTGTTTGTTTTTTATTACAATTGTATTGTGTTTTGAACTTTCTAAAAAAAATTAGTTAAAACACATGCATTACTCTCGTTTCTGTTTTCAAGAATATAAAATAAAACTTCAATGGAAAACATATGAAAAGCTGTTGACATATTTACCATTATAGAGAATATTTTTAATTTTATAACGATGAAATATCTTTAATATAGGATGGTGTTCTGTTTTCAAATATGTGTTTTCTGTAACTAAGCAACGCATAAAGAAGATTGGGGAAGCAAAATCTATTTTAAGGATAATGAAACGAGAAATGAATCGTTGATTGCTTAGTTTTCAGACAAATTGTACATTAGAAAGTTTAGGAAAGAGATTCGATATTTTATTTTCCGTTTCAAACTATACTTGATTTAAATGGTAATACATGAATTTAAGTGCAGCTAAAACAAAATACAGATAGCATAGAATTATTTCTTTAAAGATATCAATCATTGAATGTTATATATTAACTTGGGGGAAAAAAAGAAAAACTCGTTCATATTTTAGATTTTGAAGTTTTTATTTCCCATTTTAATGGAGTTTATTGCCTAAATTTGAAATATAATATACGTTTATTATTATCATCGAAGCTAATAAATGAATTTATGCGCAAAAAGATAAGCTTAATATCGAACTATTACATTAAAATTGTTAATCATTGACTGTTTTATGAATAATTTAAAAATTAGTGATAAATACGTATCGATACGTTTGAAATTTATATATTGAATTATTTTATTTTCCTTTAAGAGATTTCTGCTGCTTAGCTTTAACTTACTGTATTATTTGAATTATATTGGTATAAATATAAAACTTTCCCCATAACAGATATACAAATTTTATCTACCGTGGACACAGACAAATTTAAGTTTTGAAAATAAGATATTTTCGTCACATTTCAAAGTTTACTTAATGTAGATGATAATAAATGCATTTATTTGCAACGATTACAATATACAGATTGGCACGGAATTAATTCTTGAACTATTGGTTATATTAAGTAAACTTAAAAGAAAAAAAAAATAATTTTTATTTCAGATTATTGGCGAATATCGTTTACTTTCAGCGGATTATGTTATCTTCTTTCAATTTTTAGGAGTATTGGGATCAAAATCGTCGCAATGGATATATTATTTAAAAATTTATGATTTTGTGAATGCTTATAAAGAAATTTATATGTATGAATATACTATACAGTACTATATATATATATATATATATATATTATATATATATATATATATATTTATTGTATTATTTAATACAAATTATAAATCAATGGTTATTTTATTTAAATTTTAAATATATATAATGTGTCATCTCTTTTGTTCATTAGATAATCTAGAATCCTTTTCAATAGGTCTAATTTAACTTCGTAATTAAATTTCTTTTAATTATTAATATCAAACATTATTCTTTATGTATATGATATTTTAAACTTTAGTTATTGTAAATGGTAATAAAAGGATTTAAATTTAAGAATGGATAAAAGACTTTGGTATCACATTATTTCATTACAGTTATTATTATTGGATGTTATACGTTAACTTCTGAAACTAATAAAATGAAATATTTTACAGTTTCGATATTAAAATTATTTTACAGTTCCCTTTCAGTTTTCGGCCCCACCAGTGGCTGAGAGGTTGTGCTCTCGAAGCTGGTAGACGGGAGGTGCTGGGTTCGATCCCAATCGCGCCGTCGGCCTAATCGTTCGGGGTTTTCGTGGTTTTCTTCGAGCCGTGGATTTATCCATGCGTAAATACGGATTAGGTTCCCTTAGAAAGACCCTCACGAAGGACACTCCCCCCGGCCCTATATCCCATGTGTAGATAATTGGCCGTCAACAATCAACCCAACCCAACCCTTTCAGTTTTCAATATAGTTAAAATTTTACTTGCTCATTCAAAACACTGTGATTATATGATATTGATTGGCTTTATTAATCAGGTTAATTTAAGGAATATATAACAATTGTTGTGATGAACAAATTTAATTAATATATATCATAAAAGCGTACGTCACGTGACCATCCGAAACAAATACAATGTTTTTATGACTATTCATAATCTATCAATAAACGTAAATTCTTGACTTGATAGACATTTTTTTAATGTTTTCTACTAAATGAGGCATTAAAAAATACATAGTGGCCTCTAATCAAAATTTTATTAAAAGGTATTTATTTCCTTACGAAAAAAGATATCTCACAAATATAAAATTATTTTTACTGTCATATGCGTTAACCATATATGCTTTAATTATAAGATTAAATAACAGTTTATTGAAAAATTTGAAATATGTTTACCGTTTTAATGATTATTTATAGAATTTTCCTAACATTTGACGTTCTTGCTAAAGAGACTATAAACCGACACCAGAATGTATTGCAGAAACGTTTTCATTAAAATTTGTCATGCGGGTTGGGTTGGGTTGATTATTGACGGCCAATTATCTACACTAGGGATATAGGCCCGGGGGGAGTGCCCTTCGTGGGGGTCTTTCTAAGGGAACCTAATCCGTATTTACGCATGGATAAATCCACGGCTCGAAGAAAACCACGAAAACTCCGAACGATTAGGCCGACGGGCGCGATTGGGATCGAACCCAGCACCTCCCGTCTACCAGCTTCGAGAGCACAACCTCTCAGCCACTGGTGGGGCCAAAATTTGTCATGATATATATATATATATATATATATATATATATATATATCATCATCATCATCATCATCAACCTTTTCAATCCACTGCTGGATGTAGGTCTCCCCCAGATTTTTCCATTGTTGCCTGTCTAGTGCTTTAGTCATCCAATTAACACCGGCCACTTTTCTGATTTCGTCACTCCATCTTACTTGAGGTCGTCTTCTTGGTCGTTTTACATCTCTGGGATACCACTGTAGGGTGTTTGTGCTCCATCTATTATATATATATATATATATATATATATATATTTTTTTTTTTTTTTTTTTTTTTTTTTTCATTTGTTATTTTATAAAATTCATAACTCAAAATTTTATTGCTTTACATATAAGTTTTGCAATTAATTTACGTTCAAGTGTATACCCAGCGCCTAAAAAAGTTAATTGTCAGAAGGAAGAACAATAATTATGATGGTTGAAAGATAGAAATAGTAAGATTGGGCGGGGGGACGGGGGGGGGGGGTTGCATTGGTGAAAAATGTGCCTCCGAGCTCCAATAACTGGATATAACGAATAAATTTCACTTTCTCTTCAACTTAGTTTTAAGCGCTTTCCACTTTATTAAATATGAAAAACAATTATAAAATCTGTTAAAGAAAGTGCATGAATCCCCGACACATTTAACAGAATTATCATATTATAAATAATGTGTTTCATTTGTTTCTTTAAACTATATGTCATATAAATTAAACATTAATTTATTAATAAAATATTTTATAATCTGGAAAAAAATAAATAAATAAGAAGTTCTCTAGTTTCCCGCAACATGAACCAATTTTTTTTTTTTTTTAAATCTATATATATATATTTTTTTTTTTTAACAATTGTACGAAAAGCACATTTTCTTTAATTAATAATTGATCAATCATTTTTATAACTCATTTCTTTCGATTTAATTCAATTTCATGAATCGATAATTTCAAGTTGAACACATCAATCATAGGTGGCAGCATCAGTAGCTTTCAGATTCCTTCCATGGATTAAACACAAATGTCAAAAGTTCGATTTGTAATGAAGGTAACCCAGCAAAATGAAGTTGTCAATATCAGAAATCGATGTCAGAACATTTCTTAGATATTTTTGATTTTATGTGAAAGGAACAGAATGATCCATTTCTTCGAGAGAAGATTACAAAAAAAAAAAAGAAAAAAATATATCTGGGGAACTAATAAAATTTAGTTCTTTTCTAAATTCGCTCTTCACTTTCGTTTTCAATATGTGGTATTTTATCTGTTGTTATCCTTAAGAGATATTATCTCATGCTTATATGAACGTGTGTGATATATAAATATAACTCACGAATAAAGGATTTAAAATATTTGCATTACAAAATAAATATCAGTATTATTTTCAATCTTAAACCTATTGTGATAATAATGTACTAACTAATAATATAAAATAATAATTTTTAAGTAAATTTTGTTGATTATTTGAACAAAATTAGAAGTTGGTATGTGCTTTCTATTTAATTGTGTTACATTAGATATTAAGAGACATTTTTAAAAACTATTTCTGTCATATTTATTTTACTGCATTGTCAATCCTTCTTTCTTCAATAATTTGATCACTAAATTTTCACTAATGAATCAATTTAATGTAATTTTGATGATGATTTTTTTTTTTTTTTTTTTTTTTTTTTTTTTTTGTTTCTGTCTGCAATCAAAAATAGGTTTTATGAGCCCTGTTTTTTTTTTAAATGTATGATTGACTACTACATCAATGCAATTTTTTCCCTTAACTTTTCATTAATTTGCGATAGAAGCAATAGAAATATTCATATAGTAGTATTTATTTTTATTTTTTTAGTGTCAATTATTGTTATTTTACCAAAATTTCTGTTACATCATTTTAATTAATGATAATGACTAATATTATCAAACATACAAAAATGTATGTTACATCATTCTGTTTTGATTCACCAGATTACTATTAATAATAATAATAATATATTTACAGAAATATATGTTAAATTAATCTATTTTATTTTGTAACTGTATTAATAAAGAGCCGTTCGGGGCTTTCACACTGCATTATTTGAGATTATTTGCTGATACATTTTTTTTCATTAATTTTTAACTAACCGCAATTTTTAATCAAACAATATGTTTAAATGAAATGTTAGTGTACTATGCCGAAACAATTTTCAACAATCTTTCAACTAATACCACTTTCATCATTCTGCGTTTTGTATGTCAATCCGAAAAGGAATATTGTAAAATGAAATGTACGAAAATTACTTACTCTTATTTTCCACAAATTATCAAAGTTTGTTTAATCCTTTATACACCAAATTATGAATCAAGAAATTGCTGCACTACAATAATTACCTTTCTTAATGTCTGTAGATATAATAGAAAATTAATATAATAATAATATGAAATTTAGAAAAAAATTTCATTAAAACTGATTTAATAAACCACTAGTTACTTTGATAAAATATTTACAAGAATGATTAAATAACAAAAAAATTTGCAAATTTCGCGATTCTTATAAAAATAATGTAAATGAAAATGTTTGTAATTGAAAATATTTTTGTAGTTGAAAATTTTTGTATTGCATTTTTTAATAAGAGAAAACTACAACTATGTAAATTGTTGTGAAAATACTCTCTTTAAAAAATATTTATATTCAACTGTTTTGCTATGTTTTCTGAATGTGATTTAGTAAATTATTTTGCATGAAAATTAAAATATACTTTTATTATTAGATGGATTAAATAAATTTTACATTACATTTTCTTTAATAGTATTTAAGCGTACCAGAGCATAAAGGGTTAAATATATTATCCCGAGAATCTGAAACACATTGATATTGGAGATAAATATTACTCATATGTCTTCTACTTTATGTTTTAGATTTTCTGGATTTTTTACTAGCTAGATTCTTGCACAAACATAAAATTAATTTTATCCCAAAATTTTCGATTACTCTGAGTTAGGTTCTAAAGATTCGAATATTTTTTCTCCATTTTCCTAAACTTGCAAAACATTTTTCAAAACTTAATCTAAAATTTAATGCTTAACCCTCTGAGCGTTTTGAAAAAGGGTAAAATTGTAATGTTGTTTTCTCCGCATTTTGTTTTAAATGTTAAAAAATATGATTCTTTCAGCATTATAAATAAAACTTAATTACAAATATGAATATAACCCTTGAGAGTATTAATCATTCTTCAATGTTTTGAAAATTCCTTAAATCTATAGAATTATATTATCTTAAACATTGCATATATTGCAGTGAAACCTGGAGCTTAGTGAACGGAATATTACGTTCTACACGCTTAGAGGGTTAAAATCAACTTTTGGACATTGAAAAATCACGAGTCAATCAAAGTCTACAAGAAAATATATACATATATATACAGAAAAGAAAATATATAAAACGCTTACAATAAAATGAACTTTATTCCTTGAAATCTCAGAAAAATTTATCCATGTATAAATAAAACATATATTGAAAATGTATACTTTAGATGCATAGTATTTTCAAAAAGAATCATTTATAGACATTTCAGATGTCTTAATTTAAAAAATCCCGGTTGTGTCAATGTGTCATCTGCTTAAAATATCATTTTATATTTCAAATTAAATTGTCTTAATATATTAAATACAGATAATTTATATATAAATTTTTTCAAACAAAATATTTATAGTTATATTTTATGAATATCACTGTTTTACGTACACGGAGAAAATAAATAAACTGACGTGTGATATTTTTCCTTTCGTGTTAAAGTTTTCGATGAAAGAGAAAGCCTGATTTTTTTCTATAGGTATTAGGTATTTAAAAAGTCTTCGATTTAATAACACCACTATATACCTAATATGGTTTTAAAAAGGAAAAATAAGTGCGTTCTTCTGTAATAAAAAATAAAAAATAAAATATGTGAATGAGTGTTTTTTCTTACCGCAAACAATAATTCTTTAAAAAAAAAAAAAAATTCTAATTAATTTTACAGAAATAAATATATATATCAGTTTCTTTTCTAGATAGGATATTTGTTATGAAAACATTTTTAATTATTAAAATAATATATACATATATTAAGATACTCCCAATATATATGCACCATTTTTCAAAAACTCATTTTAAAACTTTTTTCTGCCTATAGGGGTACATATTTTATTTTACTACATTTTACGATCTTTGTTATGTATCAGTAATAAAAAGTAATTAATTTTTTTTATATATATCTTCATTCTTTATATATTTTTTTTTACGGGATTTTTTTTTTCTGTGGTTTTCTGTATTTTTAAAATTAGTTGCATATTTTTTTCTTCGAAAATGTACTCGTTATTGTTATTTTAAATAACTCATTCTTATGAACTTGTTATAAAAGAACGAGTATACATACAACTGCAAAAATTGGATAGTTAAAATTAAAATAGGAACATACATAAACATTTATGAACACCTGAATCTTTTTATTGGTTGCATTATTGGAATCATTATTTACTTCGTATGTGTTAATGAAAGAAAAAAAAAATCGCTTCTGTAATTTTTACATTTTTTTGCTTTGTCGTTGTATTGGGTTGGGTTGATTATTGACGGCCAATTATCTACACTTGGGATATAGGCAAGGGGGGAGTGCCCTTCTAAGGGAACCTAACCCGTATTTACGCATGGATAAACATACGCCTCGAAGAAAACCACGAACGATTAGGCCGACGGGCGCGATTGGGATCGAACCCAGCACCTCCCGTCTCCCAGCTTCGAGAGCAGAACCTCTCAGCCACTGGTGGGGGATGTCGTTGTTTTGGAATCGGATGTTATTTTCTTCACATTAAAGTTCACATGCGTCGGCAACGGTGAAGGGGGACGAGGGACATTCCATCTCTGTCTTTTAAAATTTCATCTAAATATTCTCTAATTTGCATGATTTTGGGTTGGGTTGGGTTGATTATTGACGGCCAATTATCTACACTTGGGATATAGGCCCGGGGGGAGTGCCCTTCGTGGGGGTCTTTCTAAGGGAACCTAACCCGTATTTACGCATGGATGAATCCACGGCTCGAAGAAAACCACGAAAACTCCGAACGGTTAGGCCGACGGGCGCGATTGGGATCGAACCCAGCACTTCCCGTCTACCAGCTTCGAGAGCACAACCTCTCAGCCACTGGTGGGGCATTGCATGATTTTGGAAAAATATACCATATATATATATATATATATATATATATATATATATATATATATATATATATATATATATATATATATATTACATATATTTTGTCGCATGTGAATTACTATAATAAACACTAACTGAAAAAATATATACGGTTGAACGTGAAACTCTTTTATTTATTAAAATGAAACCCCAGCTTTTCACAAAATTCACCCCCCCCCCCAAAAAAAAAGGGAAAAAAGAAAAAAAGAAAGAAAGAAAGAAGAAAAAACCCTTTCCCCTCCTCGTATTTCATTTTATTTGTACCGGTGTTAATACTACTGAAACAAGAATGTCCCTTCCGACTATTTTTTCATTATTTACTATACCAGTATTTTCATACACAAATATTCCACCTCGAAGATTAGCAGAAATCAACCATTATGTTTTCTGTTCGGAAATTGTGTAGGACAAAATAATAATAATAATAATAATAAAATAGACGTCAATGACAGCCTTGCGTAGCAAATTCTAAAATAATCAATAATTTCAGCAGAGTAATAAAAATACTTTGATTAAGTTACGTTAGATGGCGACACCAGTAATGTATTAAAGGTTGAAAAGCATTTATTTTGTTGGGAATGAATTTTCTTGTGTTCTTTTACACAATTATTTGCCTCGTCTTTTTTTTTTTTTTAGCCGCATGCTGTTTGAAGAAGAAAAAATAATCTTTTTAGAGATGGATATTTTCTGTTAAATTATAGAGTTATAGATGGAGAATAAAAGATCGCTTCATATTAAAACTTTTGTTAAAAACACATAGAGATAAATAATGATTTTTATTTAATCTCTCATATGAATCTTTTTTCAAAGGATCTGATGATTCCATTTCACTTTATGCTAAATAAAAAAAAAAATCTAATTCTATATATTTTGTTACTTATAATAGATTTTTGAATAAAATTAGTTATAATCATTGTTATTATTATTAAATATTTTATTGTAATAATTGCGCACGAAAGAATTTCAATTAAAAGTAAATTTGAATAAAAACCTTTTTAAAGACTCCCATGAAGACTCCCAAGTGCAAAACTTTAAAAATAGAAGTGAGAATTTTTTTTTTGTCTAGTTTGCTATGGTGGGTCATAGATTATCAGTAATTTAAATAAGTGTTTCAAATTCGCTGATTTCTGCATTATCTCTCCTTATCCTTTATAAGCTACAGAAAGAGTGAAAAATTATTTTTCATGTTCCAGAAATCCATATCAAAAAATGACTTCAAAAAAATTCTCTTAAAAGATTCAAATAGAATATAAACAGTTATTATTATACAGTTATTATTTTTATTATTATTAAATATTTCATTGTAACTGTTGCGCAACAGAGATTTTAGTACGGAGACTGTTTTAGTGAAAATCCCTCTTAAGATGTATTTTCTCTTTTTTTTATGTACAGGTGTCAGTGATTACAAATAAATTTTTATATTAGATTCATCACGTTTTCCTATGTTATATTTTCTCGTAAGAAGGCCAGTAAAAGTGTATTTTCCCTAAATTAGGATTCCATATGGCAATACATCTTAGGAAAATCGCTTTAAAAATTGAACTTTCAGAAAACTACGCTTGATAATATTAGTGATAGCGTACATGATGTTTTAATAAATGGGTTGTTTTGAAGTTTGCTTCATATTACGTTTATCTAGTGTTATATTGTAATTTCATACGTTTTATTTTATATTTATTAAGTTTTAGCCGAATCAGGTTAATGGAACATTATTCACGTGGAATTCTCCTGAATAACGATAGAGAAGTCTCTAATATTTTCATTCTCCGAAAATACTTTATTGTGTATATTTCATATTTTACGCATATTGTAAGATGTATGTATGTTATAGGATGTATACAAATATGTAAGATGGACGTATGCATGTATGTATGATTGTATGAAGCAAATGCATAAAGTTTTGAATATTAATAGTGTGGGAGGCAGCCTCATATTTTTGCAACCAAATTTAGCGTCGATGATCTTGATATATATAACAGAATCGATGACGGAGATAACAAAACGTTTAGCTTGCTGGCGCATTAGTGGATGGGGTGTTGCCACAGTAACATCGCACAGCCAATTGCAATGTGAAATCAATGACAGCCGGATTACGAATGTTACCCCGACACGGGAGTGTCGTTAGTAATCCGGTTACCGTTCATTTCGCATTGCAACGTAATGTTCAATGTTCCTATGGAAACACCCCTCCCTGGTGCGCCAGCTGACTGGTGATTTTGGTATCTGTACTATCTAATCTATCATATATATCAATATGATCGACGTTAACATTGGTTTTAAAAATTTCGTGTGAATCTTGGACTATAAGAGTGAGATTAAAGAAAAAAGTACTAAATGTAGGGAGGTAATATGCATCTTAAAATTATTTATTAATCATGGACACTTTGGCTAGAAAAGATAAACTCTGATCATAATACAGTCTTTTATTCTTCCCATGTTCAATGGTAAAACAGAAAAAATCATCAACAACAACCCAGATATACACTTAATATTGTAATGCCGTTTTCTTTCTTTATTGCCATAATTGGTTGCTTAGTAATTTTCTAGATTTTATAATTTTATAAACCCGCACATATGATATCTGGTCTTTCAATTTCCTTAAAATATCAATGACTAATAGAGAAATAATGCATATTACATTTTAAGAAAATCTACTACCAAAATAAATGATTTGCTTATAAAAGGTATGAACGAAGAAGAGTTTTCCAGATTTGTGGATTCCAACAACGACTTAGAAACATTTGGTGAAACATCAAATACTAAATTTGCACAAAGTGATGGCGAAGGAAATGAATTGGTTGAAGTGTATTCTAAAAAGGCTAATTGTCTTGCTTAATTTAGCAATTGCTGTGGTGTTATACGACGCTTTTTTAGAAGCGAAACCAAATTTTTATTTATTTTATAAGCTGGAATGGCAAATTTTAATACATTTGTTTTGAGCAAAACTAAAATCAATGTTGAGAAAAAGACTCCCTTATTTCACAAACAGCCAAAAATATCCGGTTTCTTCAGTAAGAAATGAGAAATTAACTTTAAAGTTATATTTACAAACTTTATGAGAAGTATGTGTTCTAGAATAAAAATAGCTTTTTGTCATTTGAATCTTAATTCCTGAAATTTAATGTGACATTTTTTTTAAACTTATTTTTATTTAATTTTTCACTAATTACAATAATTAAAGGTGCACTGATAGATAATTTTTAATGTCTTTACGAGTTTTCTTTGATCCTTGTAAAATTGTAGTTGTAACAACGTGATCTCGAATAATGGAATATCCCGCTTCTTGAAATAATATTTCAAAGAAAAATGTCTATTCTATTAAATGAGCTTGACTATATTCATAAAATTATTCTTTATCCATTGTTAACAAACTAATCTATAAATTTAGTCATCGAGAAAGTTTTAGCAAAATAGATCGTAAAGAAATGAATTATAAAAATTTTAGGTATATTCCTACATTGTATGATTATTTGAGATATGCTTTATTGAAGCATGGTATAAATTTGATAGCCTGCCCCCCCCCCCCCCCACGAAAATTGAAAGATTTAATTTGCACTAACATGGATCCAATTCCAAGAAATCAAATTGCTGGTATGTATACACTATCTCTTACACAACCGACAATAATTCTATGGAATATATTTGCATGACGTTTAGAAAATTTAGAGAAATAGTTAAAGAGCACAAAGCAGATATTAGATTTGGCCGTCCGGGTAGTGCTTTATCGCATTTAAATAATAAGCAAAATATTGTAATAGATTTTAATCAAGCAAAAGTCATTTATTTATCATCAAACTACTATAGATCCGTTATCAGAGAATCTATAGATATTTTATATAAAGGAAATCTGGTTTGCAACGATACGTTGTCATACAACATACCCAATATATGGTTTAGCATCCTGAATAATAGAAGATAAACGCACAGTAAAGCACCTCTTTTTACATACTTTCTTTTAACCCTTTAATGGGCGGTGTCCAGAAAAAAGGACACCTAATTTTAATTCCAAAACTAACAAATGGCCCCAAGAATATTTAATTAAAATTTTCTTTTTATTAAGTACCGAAAAATGAACAAGTTTTATTTTCTAATGAAATCGTTTGTAAATTCTGGCGTCAGTCCATTATTTCCTCATTTCACAAACAGACTTACTCCGCGCCGGAAAGGGTTAACTTACATTTCTGTATGTATGTGGCAGTCAAATCTTGTGACTCATTTTTCACTCACTTCCTGTTGAAGTAGAATTTTGAAATTCGGGATATATATGTATTTCTGAGGGCAATATATGAATTGGACAATATATATAATTTTTAATTCGATCCTTAAGGGGGGGGGGGGGGTCAACGTCGGCCCAAAACTTGCATTTTCCCCCATAGAAATAACGACACGATTATTTAATTGAAAAATAGCTCCATTGTTACAACATTCATCCATTTTCAGCACATTACTGCCCGCATCATTATGACGTCAGCACTGAGCGACCCACACATCTCTGCTTTATAATATAAGTTGAGATTTTTGTGAATTTTAATGAAAGCATGTTTATTTTTTTAATTAATTAATTACTTTATTTATTTAAATTTAATTTATTCGCTTAGGTTTCAAAGTTGTTTACATTTTCAATTAAGGTGTCTATCAAAACTAACTCAAGCAACACCCAAGAAATAATGGACTTTTCCACCTCAAAACTAAAGGAAGGTTCAGTTCAGATACGTAAGACGACAGTAGAAAGACATTCTGCTCCCTGAGGATGGTTGCGCTTTGGTTAAACATTTTTAACATCTTTGGACATTTTTTTAATGTTTTTTAAATGTCACCTTTTAAGTAAAATTGTGATCTGTTGAATCTCATATTAATATTTTATTCATAAAATGTTTACAAATTTTCGTACCGAGTCTTGTTTGACCACGAGACTTGGAAAAAGCAGTAGTTTCTTTGCAAAATAAAATAAAATATTTCAAAGAAACCCATAAGTCCGTTCCAATTACAAAAAAAAAATCATAAGAATTCAGTAAATTATTGTACTGGCTTGCACCTTAAGATTTATCAAATAGTCGTAAATTTTGTGGTAGTATTTTTTTTTCAAAGACAATTTGAATTTTGCCCACAAAAAAAATTGACATTTTGTGAAGTCTTATCGTGCACAAATCAAAGCACACTCTGGTACGACAATTTCTTGAATTTTTGAAACGGAACACCCGGTAGTTTCAAATATTGGAAAAATATATTAATATTTATTATTTTCAAGTCTTATTATCAGCCAAATATTTTAAATGTTGCTTCACAAAAACCGTTTAAAATCTCTGTAAAATGTAATTATATACAGCTGATAAACTTGAATAAGCATAAGTTATATAGATCAATAACTTTGATGAAAAAAATCATGTAAAAGTAATTATTTTTTTAATATATAAATGAAGGTTATTAGCATTACATAAATATTATGTTGCAGTTACAGAGATAAAATCGAAAAAATATTTGAACCCAAGATAAGTAATAGCTAATTAAATTTCATGAATATGCAATTTGTAAATATGTGGTAATATTTTTTTGTTAATATAAAACCATACAGTAGAGAATGTAGCTTACTACTGAATAATTACATATTTAAGGTTAATTATAATTTGTACTTAAATGCATATTAAAAGTTGTCGTACGTTCAAAGAAAATATTTTGGACCATTAATCAAGTCAACGAAACCGTTTACTTGCTTCCGTATGTTTACTTGCACATCATTTTATTTGAATAAAAATCCTGAATACATTATTTCAGAAACGTAGGTTTTCTGTGCCTTTTAGGGTGCGGTTATGCTAACCCGTTTTCAAGCTATTAATAATCGCAAAGTCCTTGAAATTTAAGAATGGTTTAACGAAAATGGTGCAGTGTCACAATACATTTTTTTTCGTTAATTTTAGAAATTTAAATGTATTTATAAAGAACATCTAATTTTTTGGATTTTTAAACGTTATTTTTAATTTATTTTGTAGATCGGGTATTTTGTAACACTGGAATTTGATATGCTATTAAGAGAAAAGATTATTAAGCGAGCATGATATACGCTCGTCAGTCGATTGGCATTTTGACCGATATTAAAGAAATTGGATCTTTATTTTATTTTATTTTATTTTTTTGTTATGGTACATCACTTTTACCAATTCTGTATGTGGGTATACTTTATAAATGAATCCTTTGACGGTTAGAATATTATATTTGAGAAAGTAAAAGCTTTTAATTATTGGAAAGTCATTCAAATTTAACAATAGTCTAAGACTTTAGTAATAAAAGTATTTTTTTATTTTATTTATATAGTTGCTTTTAGAAATGTAAATGTATTTTAGGAAATGTAATTTTAATATTAACTTTAAACACGGTTTTTAATTTGTTTTGTCGATCACGCTTTCCATATTAAAGAAATTGGATATGATATTGAAGAAAAAGTTAATGAAGTATAGGATTACTTAGTGAAACAGCATTTTAACTAGTGTATAAGAAATTATATTCGTTTTTGTAAAATTATTTGCAGACGGAGATATTGCTTTCGATTAACAAAGATTTCCAGGTTATTTATTCCAAAAGCACTTCAAACACGGAAAAATCCTTATTGTAGTGATTTTTGTGTTGTAGATTAGAAATAGGGAAGATTCTTCATTAATAATTATCATTATCATTTCTTCAAATAAAGAATTATGATATTTATTACATGCATTAGACGTTGTATGCAGTTGTAGAGGTTTGTTATAAGATGGGTGTAACCATATTAAATTTATACAAATCGATTCAAAACAACTGTTCAACAATTTGCAAGAAAGCAGAGCACACTACAACAAATAAAGTACCGCACACAAAGTATACGAAACTGTCGCTTCGGTGGATTTGGATAAAATTTTAATACTAATTATACTACTTATACATTTTACCAATTTTTTTCAGACATTATTTATAAAGAAGCATGGTTAAACATTTCCATTAAAAACAGTCTCCAATAAAAATTTCCACCATCTAACAAAAGCGCTTTCACCCCCCGCCAGGGCATCATCAGTTGTAATCTCTAACCAACTTCCTCTCCATTATATACATGACTGCTGGCTCACAAATTTTAATATGTTGTAGCTCAAGCAATGCTGATTAAATATCTTAATGAGCACAGTCCTGAAAAATGTTTAATTTTGATGATAAGACCATAGAAAGTTCTTAATTCATATTACATCGCTACAAACAACACGTTTTTATTTTTCAAGTTAAATAAATATAATTTGAACCAAAAAAGAATATTTAATGAAATGTTTTACGCCTCCATGTGGTTTTTAATAACTGTTTATTATTTAATATATATATATTTTTTTTTTGAAAAAAATACCATATTTGTATCATAATATCATAGCTGCCTTCCACTTTTTTTTTTTTTTTTTTTAAATCAAATCAATCAAAACCAGAAATTTCATTGGATAAAAACTCTGGTAATACACCACGTCAAAGCAAAAAAAAAAAAAAAAAAAAAAAAAAACATTTTGTTAAATAATTTTTCGAATTCAAGTTATGTTTATTTGAATTCAAAAACAAAAACAAAAATTGGCTCTCTCTGTAATATGAATGGAGATCTTTCGACAGTCATGGAATCTGGGATCACATTGACGACGATCAAATCGATGATCAAATTGCTGGAAAACACAGTAATTCAGAAAGTGAAATCATATGTAATGTAAACTACATATCGAAGCATGATGCGTCTAGTTTAACGCTGCTTGCACTCTAAATAAGAAAGAGTGACTATTCACTCTGGAGGAGTGGATATTCACTCTATCGCAGAGTCAAAATTTGCCCAACCTCTTTAGAGTGACTATTCACTCTAGGAAAAAGTGAAATTCTTGACTCCCTGAAAGAGTGAATACTCACTCTTTCAGGAGTGAGTTTTTTCACCCCTGATAGGAGTGAACAGTCACTCTTTCAGGAGTGACTAAAATTCTTGAATAAAAAAGATAAAGAAACTCATTTTTACACACGCTTGTTCGTAGGCGGTCACCCTCCCAAGTAGTAACCGAGCTCGCTGCTGCTTGACTTCTGCGCTCGGACGAGAACTGGTACCTACAGCTTGCTACAGCCGCTTACAATTTAAAAAGCTCTTATTACATTATTTTAGCTTTGTTTCTTTTGTGATATTCGAACACACTTATTAAATTTGTGTAGAAATCATAAATATTTACGGTGTTTCTCAACTGTGTAAATAAGAAACTGAAACCTTCTTTTTGTATCATATAATACAGAGACTGTTCGCACATTTTTTAGACAAATTTGATAAATTATTTAAAAAGATGGAATTCTTTTAGAGGAAAAAATTCTGACAACAACTTATTATGTGTAATTTATATTATCGTCTGATAATTTCAAATTTATTCTTATTTCAAGATTGCGCATGCTAAAAAAGCTGTGAATGGGAAGATGCGTTTGCGTTTTTTTTTTCTTCTTCCGAACAGAAGTATGCTAATTTCACAGTCTAAAATGATTGCAAAGCGCATAATATAAAAACTTTTTAGTGCGAAATAAACATAACAATTGATTGGAAAGTGCTATTCCAAAAATCAGTACATATACATAGCAAAAAGATATCAGACGAAAAAAAAAAAACAGGGAAAAAAGAGCCCATTTCAAGGCGGAAAACGAAGTTTCAAGTAAGGATTTATAACTATCGCAAATTTATCTTACATCGAAAACATCCATCGATATCCATCGAAAGCATTATGCAGAATTAGAATCAAGAAACAAGATTATCATACAGATTATTTCAGAAAGCAATATTCATATTTTAAACGTTAAAAACAACAACGCCGAAATCGTCTAAAAAATGTGCGAACACCCGTCTGTACATTTCCGCTATGACAAAAATTCCGTTACAACAAAGCAGTTATTTATTTATTCATTCATTTTTTTCTTGCTAATAATGTTTTCATAATTAGAGCCCGATTAAGATTGTCCGAGGCCCAGGGCCTGTTTACCAAATAGGCCCGTGAAGCCGAAGTTTACTCACTGAAATACAAAGGGGCCCCCAAATTTACTTTTCAAAACTAATTTTTAGAGGGGAAATTTTAGTCAGGGTAAAAAACGTTTTCTTTTTTCTTAAATTATAGCTGTTAAATTTTTCCTAAGATTATTTCCGACACATTTATACTCTTTTTTTTTTTCTATAATAAATGTTATTAAATCAGTGATTAAATGCAACGTTTTTCATTTCTCTTATGTTTAATTTCAAACGTGCTAAAAATACCAGAAAATTTAATCTGTATAGTTATATTTTGTTTATATTCATAAAGAGGTTAGAAATGATATAAAATATGCAGAATAGGTTATTTAAATAAAGAGGAAAATAATTAGCATTCAGAGATATTAAATTTCTGTTTATAAAATAGAAGCAAAATTGTGTTGCAGCTAAGCATAAATTTACTTCAAATATTTATTTTCCCTGCACTTTTCTTAGCATTGGCAAATCCTGCAATTTGTAAAGCATAAAATATATTTCCTGTCCATAATTCTATCGATTCATTTATTATTTCAATGCCTTTTTCAGTTTTTTTTAAAATCGTGCTACTATATATAAAGGATTTCATTTTAGGTGTTTCGTTTCGATAACGGAGATTACTCGGATTCTCATCCGTCAGCTGGCGCCATCTTGTGATTTTATTGGAAAAAACTGTTTTTCCTCACTCTTCAACGGAGTGAAATATCTCACTCTTGTCAACGGAGTGAACAGTCACTCTCGACAACGGAGTGAGATATTTCACTCTTTTCTAGAGAGTGGAAAGTTCCACTCTTTAAAGAGTGCATATTTATAAAATTCACTCCTAAAAGAGTGAAAATGCCTCTCACTCTTCCAAAGAGTCAACTTCTCACTCCTTCCAATTTTAGAGTGTGGATGCATATAATGTCTACTTCCTAACATATAGGTATTTATATTTTATACAATTGAAGGGGTCGGGGCAAGAAAGTACCAAGCCACATTTTTGGTGAAATAAATCTAACACTGCAATCTGTTGCTTAATATTGTAAATTATAATATCCAACATGTAATTTGTTTCTAATATCACTTGGTGGCAGCATATGTGACAGGTTTCGTTTTTGCAACAGATGTTTATTCCCCCAATGAAGATAGCTAACTTACAAAAAACGTAATAGTAATATCATTAAAGTGATGCCATATTATTCTCAGAATATCTCAAAGTGTTACTAAGACATTGGCGAAACAACTTTAGGTTATATATCTTGATTTGAGTATGTGATCAAATTTTCAAATTGAAATATCTCAGAAGTTCAAAAGTGTGGCTTGGCACTCTTTTGCCCCGACCCGCCGACCCCCTCAATTGTACGTAAGTCTACTGCAAATCTATATTACAAAGCAAGAACATGTCCGTAAGTAACGCTGACGTCATATTGAAGGTGGCAACACTTGACCAATAAATTTCGATTCTGCTACATTTTTTTTTTGTTTAATTTTTACACCGTTAAATAGGGAAATGTTTTTCTTTCATATGCAATTTAATAGAAAATTGTACCTCAATGTGCTCATGTATTGTGGTTTTTATTTATTTATTTATTTATTTTTGTTAAATCTACCTCTATCGCGTGCAGGCCGGTTACGAAAGATGAACTTGTTTGCATTTAAAACAATATACTTAATCGAGCATTTGTAACCGGCTAATATTCCACAAGAAAATTAAAAGTTCATCAATAAATAAATAAAACAATATAAATAAAACACAAATTTAAGAAACACATAATCGAACTATTCGCTTAAACCACTGAAACTATCAGAGAAAAACAAGCTGATGTAAGTAGCGAAAACTTTGTCTATTTTTTCGGCTATTTACCACTGGCATGCGCGGCTAATACGAATATATCGCTTTTAATAAATTTCAAAACTTTATTTGAATACATTATTGATATTTTGCTTTTTGGTTTTGTTAGTGGACAGTTATAAAAATATAGTAAATGTAAAAAATAGTTTAGAGTTTAGAAAAAAAAAACAACAACATAGTTTTCACATATGTTCTGTAACCCGGGATGCCCGGATTAGATCCCCTAGTAAAGATAAAACATTAAATATGGATTGTTCATCATGAACGTATATTAAACGTTATAAAGCACCTAATCTTACCCACTTTGTAGCGTAAATTAAATATGTCAATAAAGAAGCTTTTTCTAACTTTGTATGTTTCTCTTTATTTGCTTTCTCAATGTACGATTTTTACAAATTTAAATGCAGACATAATTTAGATACTGGTTGTGCGACTATTAGACTATCATGATTAAATGAAATATATATATTGGTTTTAGAATTGAAGTGACATAGTGGAAATATATATATATATATATATATATATATATTAAACTAATTTATGTGCTTTTGGAATGCAAAGACTTTTTAATTAATTGAGACATTTTTAGAAATTTAAATTCGTATTGCCATCTTAATTTTAATATTTATTTTATTTTTAAACATTATTTTAAAATATAGTCCATGGTTTATTATTTAATAAAGGAATTTCATATGGGAAAAGTATGTTAATTAAACACGCTATATATATATATCTTTTTTCTCTGTTTGTGGTACTCTGTTAAATGTGTTAAATGTGAAAATGTTAAATAGATGGCAGCACCATGGTTTAGAAAATACATTTTATTAACAATATTGAATTTTTATGTAGAGGGCAGCATTATGTTATTCTATTTCTTTTTCTTTTTCATAGATAATAATTGGAAAATTATTTCATTTTTTTTTTTACAAAATTAAATTTTTTTTAATTGTTTTTAGTGCGTTTTACTTCTAATAATTTTTTGTCTAATACATTTTTATTGTTTTTTCATCTATTAATGTCTCAATTAAATGTTAACTGTAAACGTAGTCAAATATTTATGCATTATGATGTGCTCAATTCAAATGATATCAGTCAGTGTGCTGGATTTGAATTGTGTACATAAATTTCTTGGTTTGTGGGAAAAATAAATTTTTATTATCTATCTTTCCTGTTCTTTTTTCTCCATTCACTGTAAAAAATGACCAATGTTTCTTATTTTATGAAAATATGCTATAACCACGAACAAAAATATAATATAATCTTCTGAGCTATCTGAAATTTCAAATAGCATGTTACATTGTCTTTTGAATCCCCAGAAACGAATACATTTTCAAAATTTAAAAAATAATTTATAAAAACAAATTATTTTTAGCTGCCTGAATTTTTCAGAAACGTTTCCGAAGGGTTTTTATAGTGTATTAATTAGTGTCCTCAGGCTGGAATACCTGTTTTTCGAATGTTATCCATTCTCAAGTACATGTTTTCAGTCGCATAAGTTAATTTATACATGAAAGAGTAAAGAAATAATCTTAATTTTAATGTTATTGTTAACGCTGTTAATTTTTCATGTTTGTTGTTAAACATTTTTTTTTAGCATGAAAATGTTTACTTCAGAATTGATAGCATTCGAAAAACAGGTATTCCAGGCTGAGGACACTAATTAATACACTATAAAAACCCTTCGGAAACGTTTCTGAAAAATTCGGGCAGCTAAAAACAATTTGTTTTTATAAATTATTCTTTAAATTTTGAAAATGTATTCGCTTCTGGGGATTCAAAAGACAATGTAACATACTATTTGAAATTTCGGATAACTCAGAAGATTATAATATTTTCGTTCGTGGTTATAGCATATTTTCATAAAATAAGAAACATTGGTCATTTTTTACAGTGTTCTTTTACTTCTATTAATGTAATATTTCTGTCAGAAATATACTGATCTTAGCATATTTGCCAGTTTATTTTATGAAATATTGCACTATTTTTTAGACATGTGTAGTGTTCTGCCAGACTGAAGATTAAGCATTGCACATGTCTTTATTCATTTCGAATTCCATTTTTTAACTTCCTTTGATATCCAAATTTCATATTTTCTTACATTATATGGCATCTTATATCATTATATATATTTATTTTCAAAATTCTCTTGAAAACTTGTAGGTATGTTTGGCTCCGTACCGCCACTGAAATGCAGCATCGGTAATTTGATGTTTGAACTT
Organism: Maratus michaelseni; assembly: GCA_963931845.1. Classification (NCBI taxonomy): domain Eukaryota; kingdom Metazoa; phylum Arthropoda; class Arachnida; order Araneae; family Salticidae; genus Maratus; species Maratus michaelseni. The sequence goes on along the minus strand of OZ007588.1, from coordinate 147,441,195 downwards.
GTTAATTATATATTAACTTAATTGTATTCTGCATACACTTAATAATTACCTAACTTTAAATGGGAGATTTAGTTACATTTGATACAAGAACTTGTTTAATGTGTTTTGAAATTCAAAGGTATTACACTTATATATATATATTAAAGGAAGAATATCTCAAAGCTAAATTAAATAAAATACAGTGCAATAAGGAAAGATAGGTGAATATGTTACATAGGTGTCAGAAGTTATAATAGGAGATTTTGGTGGTTTCTGTTACCTTTTATGCTCCGTTAATGCTTGTAGATGTTAATCGATGAATTGTTCAGTGTAACCGACAAAAGATGTGTGCTCCTTGTGAGATCTGGCACAGCAACTCGTTTTTTTTTTTTTCACTGTAATCAAACCTTATTTTTGTTGCGTTAAACTATTTCGTAAAATACGAATAATTTAAATTAAGTATAGATATTTAGATTAAATTTTACAATCACAAGTTAATTTACTATGTTTTAGCATCAGTTTAATGATATTACGCGCTCAGTAAGGAGCAAAATACGCTCCATATAATTTTCAAATGGTTAAAATGAATTGCTAATCTTTCTGCTAGGAATCCCACACAACAAAACGTAAAACACTTGATATTATTCAAAGAATATATTGTATGCCAAGGCATTATGTATAATTTCAGAGAAAATAAATATGTATCAATGCAATGTTTTTTTTTCTTTTGCTATCCTTCTATTACATGTAATGTTTTCTCTACTTAAAACGTTAAAACCCAACTGTAAACATTTAATGTACATAGAAAGAATAATTCTTGGGTAATATTTCTGTAAGATAAACAAACCATTTCAAAATTTCTCTCTTAAATTTAATTAAAAAATAATAATTATAAATAAAAAACCATATAAAAAAACATAAATATTTTTCAAAAATTAAAAGAAACTCACTCAAAAGCAAAATTACAAAACAACTTCTTTTAACTGATGAAAAAGGACGTTTACAATAGAGTTCCGAAAAAAAATACGGAAACTTGCGTAACTTAATCTTCTATAGTTGTTTTAGACAGGTACAACAGTGTAATAATGTGTTTTTTAACTTAAAACCCAACTGTAAACATTTAAAGTACATTGAAATAATAATACTTGGGTAATATTTCTGTAAGGAAAAACAAAGCATTGCAAAATTTATCATTTAAATTTAAAAACTCAATTATAAATGGAAAACCATATAAGAACCATAGATATTTTTCAAAAATTAAAAGAAACTCGCTCAAAAGCAAAAATTACAAAACAACTTCTTTCAACTGATGAAAAAGGACGTTTACAATAGACCTCCAAAAAAATACGGAAACTTGTGTAACTTAATCTTCTATAGTTGTTCCAGACAGGTACTACTGTGTAATTCAGGATTCAGAGATAATTGTTTGCGTTTTCTCTATTGTATATCATACGGATCAGACATAATGGATGTCTTTTCCAGTTCTGTTACAAAAGGAAACTTAATCTGGGTAAAATATAGTCTTTAATATATTTTCAAGTACATACTAAGCCTTTGTGTTCCAAATGTTCCTTTGTGTTCCAATATTTGGTATGAGGTTTTCATATTGTATTTGAAAAATATCCTTTATTTTACTTTTTATCAATTATAAATTATTATTTTATCAATTATTATTTACGTTTTAAAAAGTATTTATTTTGTGTCACATTTTGTATATTTTGTGTCACAAAATATATAATTTATGCGTCAATATGTGAACCGTGGAAATAGATAGTCAGAAAAGTTATAATTTCACTATTTATGCTTATTAACCTACTCATCGCTACATTAGAGCGTATAAAAGAGGCTATGATTAGTTATATTTTATTTATTCAATTTGGATAGAATGAAATCTAAAATTTTTCGCGAAAAATTAAAGTGTTTTGCTATTACCAAATTTCATAAATCTTGATTAATTTAAACTTCGATGAAAATGAGTAAAATGTTAAAATGTTAAAAATGTTAGCAAACTTTTTTTTCTATTTATTAATCATAGTATTATATTTATAGTAACCAGAATATTTATTAAATAATTACTTTTTTCGTACCAAATAATCTATCGTAGAAGTACAAAGCATCAGCAGTATTATTAGTAGTAAATGCATAGGTGTCAAATTCAAGATTTTTTTATTACTACCAAATTTTAATAGAATTTTTTGCCTAACTTAAACGCCGAAATCTGCGATTTAAGTATGGAAAATGTACTTCTAAATTTTTGCGATTTAAAAATACGCAAAAGTTGGCAGTCATGTAAATGTATTATACTGACACTAGTATTATAAGTATTTATATAAGTGGTTTAGAGTACTTTCAACAGTTATTTAAAATAAATCAAATCTGTAAAATTAGGCGAGATTATAAAGCAGTAATTATAAAGTCGCCAAATACAAGAAAATAATTTATAAAACAACCTTTTCTTTTATTTATGTTAAATAATTAACTATTAATCGAATACATAATGTTTAAAGCCTTTTATAATAAGAAGAAATTTTTGATAGTATTATTTTTTTATTGATTATAATTATTTTGTTAGAGAAAGGTTGTTATACAGATGCGAATTCAAACTTACATTTATTGCTCAGAGTAAAAGCAGCAAAGTAATTTTGGAATTTGTGAGAGTAAACAATAGCTAGAAATACACATAAACCTTCCATAAAATAAATATTAAATACTAATGTAAGAAACGGGAAACACTACACTCAGGAGACTAACAGCAATAATTGCGCTTTTTACTAAATTTCAGATAACAGTTAATTCATCTTTACAATAAGGAAAATTATAAACATTTCGAATTATACGATTAAGTATTAGATAATGTTTACTGGAATTTATTTCATTAATCAATTAATGAATTGGAAATAGCTTTCACGAAAATAAGATTTTCATAAAATGAACGGAAAATCATTTTAATAAAGTGGAAATCCCTGTATATTTGAATAACCAAGAGATTTTACAAAGCAAATTAATTGCAAACATTCAGCGCACTTTATTAGAATTTAATTCCTCATTGTACACAATAAATCCCCCAACCCAATAATGCACTTAATCAAATACTAAAGGCTTCTTCGACTTAGCTCCTATTGTGAACAATAAACGCTGTTTCTGGTATTGGAGTTTCGTTTCTATATTTTCTAATTAGATCAGAGATGAATAGCATTCAGCCCATTTCCCTTCTGTTACATCAATTACAAAGATTCCTTTATAAATTTCATTCGCTGAATCTAATTATTCGCCAAAATAATTATGATGGAATATGATATCAAAAGACTTAATATGCTTTCGCGTATGATATTCATAAACACACTAAATTAATGTAAACTTCTTCTAAAGTAAATGATCCATTTTGAAATATGCATTGGATAGCAACGTTTTTGATGTACTTTTTTTCCAATATTTTCTAATTATGCTTCAATTTGAACAATTATAAGTGTTTATATAATTGTTTTACAGTACTTCCACAGTTAATTAAAATAAAACCTGTAAAATTAGGCGAGATTATAAAGCAGCAGTTATAAAGCCGCCAAATGCAAGAAAATAAATTATAAAACAACCTTTTCTTTTATTTATGTTAAATAATTAACTATTAATAGAATCCAGTTATGTTTAAAGCCTTTTAAAATAATAAATAATTTTTCGTATTTTGTCAGAGAAAGGTTGTTACAGATGCGAATTCAAACTTTTTTTATTGCTCAGTGTAAAAGCAACAAAGTAATTTTGGAATTTGTGAGGGAAACCAATAGCTAGAAATACACATAAAACTTCCATAAAGTAAATATTAAATAATGATGTAAGAATCGGAAAATACTATACTCAGGAGACTAACAGCAATAATTGTGCTTTTTACTAAATTTCAGATACTGTTAATTCGTCTTTACAATACGAAAAATTATAAATATTTCGAATTATGCTTAAGTATTAGATAATGTTCTGCTTAAATTTATTTCATTAATCAATTAATGAATTGGAAACGGCTTTCACGAAAATAGGATTTTCTTAAAATGAAGGGAAAATCATTTTAATAAAGTGGAAATCCCTGTATATCTGAATAACCAAGAAATTTTACAAAGCAAATTAATTGCAAACATTCAGCGCACTTTATTAGAATTTAATTCCTCATTGGAGACAATAAATCCCCAACCCAATAATGCACTTTAATCAAATACTAAAGGCTTCTTCGACTTAGCTGCTATTGTGAACAATAAACGCTGTTTCTGGTATTGGAGTTTCGTTTCTATTTTCTAATTAGATCAGAGATGAATAGCATTCAGCCCATTTTCCTTCTGTTACATCAATTGCAAAGATTACTTTATAAATTCCATTCGCTGAATCTAATTATTCGCCAAAATAATTATGACGGAATATGAGATCAAAAGACTTAATATGCTTTCGCGTATGATATTCATAAACACACTCAATTAATGTAAACTTCTTCTGAAGTAAATGATCAATTTTGAGAAATGCATTGGATAGGAATGCTTTTGATGTATTTTTTGTCCAATATTTTCTAATTATGCTGCAATTTGAACAATGATAAAATGTAACTGTTTATAATTGACTGCTAAATCTATATTATTTGCGAGAGTAAACAATAGCTAGAAATACACATAAAGCTTTCCTAAAGTAAATATTAAATAATGATGCAAAAATCGGAAAACAATACTCTCTAGAAACTAACAGCAATAATTGCCCTTTTTACTAAATTTCAGATACTGTGAAATCATCTTTACAATAAGGGAAATCATAAATATTTCGAATTATACACTTAAGTATTTGATAATGTTTTACTGGAATTTACTTCATTAATCAATTAATGAATTGGAAACGGCTTTCACAAAAATGGGATTTTCATAAAATCATTTTAATAAAGTGGAAATCCCTGTATTTCTGAATAACCAAGAGATTTTACAAAGCAAATTAATTGCAAACATTCAGCGCACTTTATTAGAATTTAATTCCTCATTCTAGACAATAAATCCCAACCCAATAATGCACTTTAATCAAATACTAAAGGCTTCTTAGACTTAGCTCCTTATTGTGAACAATAAACGCTGTTTCTGGTATTGGAGTTTCGTTTCTATTTTCTAATTAGATCAGAGATGAATAGCATTCAGACAATTTCCCTTCTGTTACATCAATTACAAAGATTCCTTTATAAATTCCATTCGCTGAATCTAATTATTCGCCAAAATAATTATGACGGAATATGAGACCAAAAGACTTAATATGCTTTCGCGTATGATATTCATAAACACACTCAATTAATGTAAACTTCTTCTGAAGGAAATGATCCATTTCGAAATATGCATTGGATAGCAACGTTTTTGATGTACTTTTTTTTCCAATTTTTTCTAATTATGCTTCATTTTGAACAATTATAAGTGTTTATATAATTGTTTTACAGTACTTTTGACAATTAAAATAAAATCTGTAAAATTAGGCGAGATTATAAAGCAGCAGTTATAAAGCCGCCAAATGCAAGAAAATAATTTATAAAGCAACCTTTTCTTTTATTTATGTTAAATAATTAACTATTAATCGAATCCAGTTATGTTTAAAGCCTTTTAAAATAATAAATAATTTTTCGTAATATTATTTTGTTAGTGAAAGGTTGTTACAGATGCGAATTCAAACTTTTCATTGCTAAGTGTAAAAGCAACAAAGTAATTTTGGAATTTGTGAGGGAAAGCGATAGCTAGAAATACACATAAAACTTCCATAAAGTAAATATTAAATAATGATGTAAGAATCGGAAAATACTATACTCAGGAGACTAACAGCAATAATTGCCCTTTTTCCTAAATTTCAGATACTGTTAATTCATCTTTATAATACGGAAAATTATAAATATTTCGAATTATGCTTAAGTATTAGATAATGTCCTGCTTAAATTTATTTCATTAATCAATTAATGAATTGGAAACGGCTTTCACGAAAAATGGGATTTTCATAAAATGAAGGGAAAATCATTTCAATAAAGTGGAAATCTCTGTATATTTGATTAACCAAGAGATTTTACAAAGCAAATTAATTGCAAACATTCAGCGCACTTTATTAGAATTTAATTTCTCATTGTAGACAATAAATCCCCAACCCAATAAAGCACTTTAATCAAATACTAAAGGCTTCTTCGACTTAGCTGCTATTGTGAACAATAAACGCTGTTTCTGGTAGTGGAGTTTCGTTTCTGTTTTCTAATTAGATCAGAGATGAATAGCATTCAGCCCATTTCCCTTCTGTTACATCAATTACAAAGATTCCTTTATAAATTCCATTTGCTGAATCTAATTATTCGCCAAAATAATTATGACGGAATATGAGATCAAAAGACTTAATATGCTTTCGCGTATGATATTCATAAACACACTCAATTAATGTAAACTTTTTCTGAAGGAAATGATCCATTTTGAGATATGCATTGGATAGCAATGTTTTTTATGTACTTTTTGTCCAATATTTTCTAATTACGCTGCAATTTGAACAATGATAATTTGTAACTGTTTATAAATGATTGCTAAATCTATATTATAAAGCAAAAACATGACCTTGAGTAACGTGGACGACATATTAAGGGGGACAACAATCAAATAAATCCATTTCGTTTTTTTTTTTTTTTTTTTTTTTTTGCAAATTTAATGACTTCAAAACATTGTTAAATGTAAATTTTTTACACCGCCTGGTAGGGAAAAAATGTACTTTCAAATGCATTTTTTTCTTAAAACTGTATTTCAAGTTGCTATTTATTTAAGGGTTTTGAAATAATTTTTAAGCATGATTTTTAAAAAAAAAAAGCTATCGCTATTGCGTACAACTCGATTACGAAAGATTAGCTAGTTTGCACTTAATACAATATAAATAGTTCAGCTTCTGTTTCCCCGGCTAAAACCCCATAACGAAATTAACACTTTATCAATAAATAAATAAAATAATATAAATAAAACACAAATTTAACAGATAGGTAATCGAACGACTCGCTTATACACTGAAATAATGAGAATGAAAAAGTTGCTAGAAATACTGAAATCTTGGAGATTACTTTATTTTTGACTCCCGGCAGCTAATACGAAAGTAACGTTTTTAGTGAATTTCAAACGTTTATGCAAATATTTTATAAATATTTCTCATGTAAAAATACTTTTAAATACTGTTAGGTTGACAACAAAAAAAATATATATATAATAATAATAATAATAAAAGTAAAAAATGTTTTAGAGTTCTGAAACCCCTGATTAACCAACTGTGAGTATCAACCGAGCTCAGAAAACGATAGGCTTGCTGGGAAATACAGGAAGAGCATTTAAAAAAATGAAGGTTAGCATCCTCTAAAAGCTTTCATAAATCTACTGTCGGGCAGAAAGTTAGGATAAAAGTGCCTATATAAACAGAGGGAAAATGTATCCAAAATCAATAACAGCCTTTTTCACAAATACTAAGGACAAAGAATTTCATTAATTTGGTAATATACATTGAGTAAACTAAAATCATTGTAAATAAGAAAACAGCTAGCTTAAGCCAAACCTTATGCAAATAAATATTTTTTTTAACGTCGAACAAGTTAGCAGAACGGAAATAAGTGTATGTGTTGTAGTAAATAAATTTTCTTTATTTCGGGGACAAATTTTCGGAAAAAGCAACTGTTCAAAGAATCGTACCACAAGGAAGTGTTTGTAAAAATCAGCACACCTATTTTTGCAAAATGCCACAAAATTAAAACATGCAGTAAAAAACGAGTTAAATTATGATTTGATAAAAAAAAAAAAAAAAAAAAAAAAAAAAAAAAAAAAAAAATCCGAATAGTGAATGTCATTTATTCCAAGAATAATCTTGATTAAAAAGTTACTTTAATCTAATAAAATATGACAAAATTAATTTTATTGTTATTCTAGACTTCTCTTCGTTTAAATGTAATACGAAAACACAAATTACTTTAACTTTATAGGAGAAAATATCGATTTTTAATCTGATTTAAATGTTTTTTTTTTCATTTTTGACTCACACAGTCTTCAAATAAGTAAATATAATTAACTAGCCGGTCGCTTCCGTGCGGGGCCCAGATGCCTTCTGCAGCGTATAGACCGGACTTTGCTTGAAGCCCAGAAGTTCATTTTACATGCAAAGAGAAAAATATAAATAAAATACTTCATTTTAAACTATACAGACATAATTAATAAGAATGTAAAAAATCACCTGAATAAAGATTTCGCGATATAAATGATAATGTTTTTTCATAAGCCCCCTGACAAAGACCCGCTCGGCCCTCCCTGTGATTATCTAGAAAAAATGGAGAGCTTTGAGATAAAATAATAAAATATGGGATAGCCTAAGATACATGGTAATCATTGTAAATGGGCACTGTAGTTTCACGCCCAGAAATTGTTAATATAGTGATCAAAATATCGGTATACTGTGTGCTTCTCAGCCATATATCGTTAATGCAGCGATTCCTATAACGAGACATGTGGATTTTGAGTGCCTAAATCGTTAAAATAACAATAATTTTAGTAGAGCCCTGTGGGTTTCAAACCTATAAACTGATTATACGGCCATCACTATAACGAATCCTTGTGCATACGCGAGCCCGTAAATATGGCGATCAGTATTTAAATAGAAAATCTTTACTTCCAAAAAATGTATTTTGAGAACAGGGGGAAATGTACCATATTTTGTATTAAAATTGAAATCCGATCGCTAAAAGACGAAAAGCGCAAAAACAAGTTATAAAATATATTTCAAAACTTATCCTTGGAAAAATGTCACGCAAAATATCTAATAAAAAATCAACAGTATTTGTCGTATTTGTATAATCTTCCATAATCGGGTTCGTACCCGAAGTTAGTGACAAAATCGGTGAAAAAATTGTTAACAATTTTTTTAGTTAATTTGTTATGCTGAATTTTATGCTCCTAACTAAAACGGCTGCTGAGATATGGCGAAAATGACCAAAAACTTCCGACCCCTCGCTTAAACCTCTTGGTGGATGAATTTCTAAAATCGTTGAAATACCTATTTAAGTATTTTTAGTAGATTTGTTATCCCGAATTTCACGAACCGATGAAAAACTGCTACTGATGTATTACAAAATGACCTAAAACTTTCGAACCCCTATTTAACACCCTTAGTGGTTTTCTAAAATCACTGAAATATGTGTTTAACTAATTTTTAAGAAGATTTGTTATCCTGAAATTCACGATTCTACCTAAAACTGCTGCTGAGATATGTCGAAAACGTGAAATGACTTAAAGCTTTCGGCCCCCTATTTAACCTCTTTGTCGTTAAATTTCTAAAAACACTGAAATACGTGTTTAACTATTTTTTAGTAGATTTCTTATCCTGAATTTTACGCGCCTACACAAAACTGCTGCTGAGATATGGCGAAAAAGCGAAATTTCCTAAAACTTTCGACCCCCTATTTAATCCCCTCATAGAGTGTGAATTTTCAAAAATCCTTTCTTAGTTGGTGTCTTCAATGTGTAAAGAATATGTCTTTCAAATTTTATTGTCCTGGGAGCAACGGTTGAGGCTCAACGTTGATTATGAGTCAGTCAGGACATGTTCTTCTATAATTATAGATTGATTGATTATATCACATATCTTTGTAAATAATATCGATCTGCTAACCATCCCTTTACCGAACATAAGCACTATGACAAGCTCGTCAATCATGTCATACTTTTACCAATTTGTGTCGATAAATGTCAGCATTTACCGAAATGGTTTGACAAAAGTCCTAAATGAAATCTTTTAGAAGCCTTTTTCGGGGTTTTACCAACACAATGTGATAAAAGGCAGGATTTACCAGACTTCATGCCTAACGTATGACGTAATTTTATGACGTAACGTCAGTAACGTATGTTTAAATATGTATATTAAACATGTTATGAGTGGATGAAGACGTTATGTAACAAAAATTTAAACAAAAAGAAAGAAAAAAAAAGTTCTTATTAAACATATAAGTATTAAATATTCAAACTAATCCATTGTATCTTCCAGGAATAAACAGAATCTTAGTACTTAAGCTTTATCATATGATGAATTACCTCATAACTGATCAATAAAAAATAAACATATGTAGAGGTAACTATAACATAGCAACTTCTTCGATTTGTTTCTTCAGTTAAATAATGTATATCCGTAGCATTTAGGTTAATACATTGAAATACACCGTGTATTGTTTTTCTGCAAAACTTTAGAATTGAAATCTCAAACTCAAACTTCCTCGTATAGTGAAAACTTATTTTCGGGTATCATCTGTAAATATTACTTTTTTGAAATCTAATTCAGTTTTAGTTATCTTTTGCATTTTCTTATTCTAAAATACTTAAATTATTTTTTGATTAAAGAGCTGTTTTTTTATACAGCTAACAGCCAAGAAACATAAAAACATTATCTAATTAATTGAAAAATAATAAAATTTAAATTAAAAAAATACAATTTTCTTCATAAAAACGGAAATACTGATACATGAAAATAGATATTTAATTAATTTAAAAAATGATAAAATTTAAACAACAAAAATTGAAATTCAATTATTTATGCAAAAAGACATAATGTTTGAGCAGTTTTTAATCTTACACATAAGAAATAATTACTTTTATTATTAAATTACTGACTGTTGTCAATGATTTAAACATGATAATGAATATTAAGAAGAAAAAAATATCTTTTAACACGCCTCTAAAGAAACAAGAGATTTTCCACGTTTAATATTTTTCAATGTAAAACTTCAAATGTAAAATAAATTTCTACGTTTCACACTTTCATTATCGTCCATTTCTCATCAGTGACAGTTAATGCACTTTGACAAATAAATTCACTTCTCCAAAAAGTTGGTACGCTGTTTGTAAAACCATTCTTAAATATTAATAACTTGGGATTAACGACTATTTAATTATCTTAAACGATAAAAAAATTTAACTTGAATTCTAATCAGAAAAATGAGATACTAATATCTTAAATAGTTGTACTAAATAAATTGTGAAATCATATCTAGACTGTCCGCATATATTTTCCCGTCATTTTTCCTTTGTAAATCTTTTAAATATGTCAACGTTTCTCATTTTGATTATTTTTCATTTCTCATCAGTGACAGTTAATGCACTTTGACTAAAAATTCACTTCTCCAAAAATTTGTCACGTCGTTGTCTTTTAAGACTTTTTACCATTTCTACTTTAAAATCTCTTCCTATTCCCTACTTTTTTTTTCTCTGAACAACAATAGTTTGTCTAGAAAAATGAAAGAGTTACCTTTCAAAATGTGAAACAAAATAGAGATATTCCAAGAGAGGATCAGGAGAATCTGTCAAGAAAAATAAACTTCTTGCGGAAATTCGAAAGCTTTTTGGAGTTACTTCATTTTTTTCCCTTCGTCCCATCTGATATTTTAATGCTTCTTCAAACATTATGTCTTTTTATCAACGACATCTGACGCATTGCTTTGAGACGTGAATGAATATCGATTGTTCGTACGATCTTATTTTTAGTTATTTTAAAATAAATGTGATTTTTTTTTTAAATGCTTTTTGAAATAAGTAATTTGAAATGGTATGAATACTCAACAGAAGATTGTTTTGCGTTTATTTCTGATAACATATTTTATTTTTAATGTAATTGTCATATCATACACGATTATTGCACACACGAGCTTTTTAATTCGTAAAGTGTCTTCTATTTCTTGATTAGATAATGATTTTATTTAGCAGCATACTGGTATAACATGTCACGATTTAGCAATACGTATAACTATTTAATGGTGATATTAGCTGTTTTAAAACTCCTATTTTGATTGATATACTTAAACATCAACTTCTGAAATTTCGTTTAACTGTGAGAACCATGATTGCCAATAATCGCTCGAAAAGATTCCGGTAGTTTTGTCAGTAATGTACTATGATCAGTTTTTCGAGTACAAATAAAAACATATTTCGGGTTTTGCGTGAAAGAAAGAAATTAAAAAATTATTTTTTTTCTTTTTTAAACAGTAATAGTTTGTCTAGAGAAAAATAAAGAGTTATCTTTCAAAATATGAAACGAAATAGAAATATTCTGAGAAAGAATCAAGGGAATCCGCCAAGAAGAATAAACTTTCTTGCGGAAATTCGAAAGCTTTTTGGAGTTGCTTCATTTTTTTTTTATTCCTCCCATCTGATATTTTAATCTTTCTTCAAACATTATGTTTTTTTTTTATCAACGATATCTGACGAATTGCTTTGAGACGTGAATGAATATCCAATATTTGTACGATCTTACTTTTAGCTATTTTAAAAGACGATTGAAAGCATAAATTTGTTTTTCGTTTATAATGAAGTACATTCGTATGTAGATAATAACAATATATTTTTATTAATTTATTTTAAAAATTTTAATTGAAACCGTTATTTATGGCGTAAATATTGCTGTTTTAAACCCAATATATATGTGTAATCTATTTCCGTAATTATAATCATTTTACTATCACGCATTGCTTTGAGACGTGAATGAATATCCAATGTTCCTATGATCGTACTTTTAGCTTATTTAAAAGAAGATTGAAAGTATACATTTGTTTTTCGCTTATAATAAAATACGTATGTAGAAAATAACATTTCTTAAAAAAAAAATTCTCTTAAGAACTTTAATTGAAATCGTTATTTCTGGAGTAAATATTGCTGTTCGAAATCTACTAAATCCTTATTACTGTCTAAAACCCAACACATATGTGTAATCTATTTGCGTAATTATAATAGTTTTACTATCGTGTGTGCACAATAAGTGTAGTTTGTAATCTTTGACTTTTCTAATTTTAAGATTTTTTTTTGTAATGAATAATTATAATTAAAATTTCATTTTGAAAGCTCTATAAAATTAAAACTACTAGATCAAAGGTTACGAAAAATGAAAATACTATGAAAGAGGTCATGGGATTTTATATCCTGCAAAATAATAATAATAATAATAATAATAATAATAATAATATTTATAATAATATTAATTGATTGAAAAAGTTATACTAGAGTGAAATTGCCGTGGCATGCTATATTTATGACCAGAGGTTTTGATTTTATGAAACATTTTTGAAAGTCAATTAAGACATTGTTACAACATTGCTTAAGTCAATTGACTTGTTAATAGCAAACTGAAAGAGACGAAAATCCCCGGAAAAAATGAAGCTTTTCTCATTTATGCAAATTGAATTGCATGTCTCATGGTTTTTCAAATATAAAACTGTGCATTTTCTGCAGAACCAACAATTATTGCAAGTTAATGTTTCCATTATCTTTGAAAAGCCACTTTACTTGTACAGTACTATTACCAATGCGATAGTAATGAACAGACTGGAGTAAAACAATATCGAGCATAACAGGATTACGAAAAGGACCAATTACTGCTCCAGGCTTGAAGAAAATTGTGAAGAATTTCTTTGTACGTTACGCTACGTTCGTTACGTACATACGTTACGTTCTTTGTAGAAGAATTTCTTTGTATTTTACGGATAATTAATGTAAATGTTTGAGCGGGAGGAATGAAACGGTTACCACATTTGGCGATATCGTAATTTTAGTGAATTTTAGCGGACACATGCGGGCAACACCATGGGACTAGAATGTAGACAAAGGAAACAGTTTAACTCGTATCTGGGAAATTACATTAATTTGCACAATTGCTTATGAACCGAAAGATGCAGCTGTAAATGAATGTCTGGAAAACATTACATTACACCTATTGATATAACCGCAGTTGGAATAAAAAAAATATTTTTAACGCACATGCCGCATTTAAAAATGATAGACATTTAAATGAGGAAAGGAAATAACATTTGAGGTTTTAGAATATATTAGCGAACAGAATATTAATTAATATATTAAAAATTAGGTTCGGTAGATAATAATTTTGAATAAAAATATGTATAAATGTTTCTATATCATACATTCCGGATAAAGAACCTATTTAAAAACTATTTCATGTGAACAAACTGTATATTAATAGAAGAAACGTATTAGTTTTCTAATATTGTACAAGTTTATCTTTTAAAAAAGACATTTTTTACACCTTTTTCCAAATTATCACTCTCATTTCTTCAGCTGTTTATGATGGAATTATAATGGAATTAGACTATGTGCCTTATTTTTCTAAAAATTCATTAAAAATGAATAATAAGTCACTTATTTAAATTTAATTTCAATTGATTTTTGGTCAAACTTTACGCGTAGAAAAGAGTTTGTAATTTAAGTTTTGACAGATTTTAAATAGATATTGCGTCTGGAGATTTTTAATAAAAGTTTTATATTTAAATGTATTTAAACCATAGCTGCCAATTGCTACGAATGTTTTGTTACCACTAGTTAAGTGTAGAAATTTCCACTTTATTTAATAGAAGAATTACAGAATTAAATAAGGCAAAAATTTGTATTCGCAAAACAAAATATGTAGCAGTTGGCAGCTAATCTGGCAAGTACGATTTCATTTCAAAAATCAGTAGTGTTTCATTTTATCTTTTACTAAATTTTGGGTACGTTTCATTCTTTACTTTTCCAAATGCTTATAAAATTTAACAACAAATACCGGGTACGTTTTATTCTTTACTTTTCCAAATGCTTAAAAAATTTAACAACAAATTCCGGGTACGTTTTATTCTTTACTTTTCCAAATGCTAACCTAATGCTTCTAAATGCTAATGCTTTTCTAAATGTTAATAAAATTGGCCTAAGTGCTTTAAACTCATTAACGACAACAATATTTTATTTAAACATTTAACAACAAATTCAGGTGATCGCTACTTTGATTAAAACAGTCAATTATTAAAAAGTATATACACTAATATTTAAAAACAGGACAAATGCACCATAATTTCTATAATTCAAATACAACATTTGCTAAATGGTACATACATTAAAATCGTGAATTTACAATCACAATTAAACATCAATGTTTCATTTCGCTTCTGCGAACGTCATCAGGATGTTACAAACAAGTCGAAAATGTCAAAATGAGCATACACGTCAGAGTTCTGGAGAAAACATGATCGGAGAGTGCGCAAACGTCATCAAGTTCCCATGGTAACCAAGTGGATCATACCACCGTAGGGAAAAGAGGGGTTGGAAGACAAAATGAGCAGACTGTATTAATGGATTATAACATATTATGCATAATATGTTATAATCCATTAATACAATCTGCATTTTCGACTTGTTTGTAACATCCTGATCACGTTCGCAGAAGCGAAATGAAACGTTGATGTTTAATTGTGATTGTAAATTCACGATTTTAATGTATGTACCATTTAGCAAATGTTGTATTTGAAGTATATGCACTAATCTCTCATTTATACGTTGGTGCAAGGGACTAACCAAAAACGACGCATAAATGAAATTCCAGTAAAAATTAAGTTTGAAATAAATGTTACGACAAAATTAATCATTAAATCGTTACATAACATGCAGAATAATGCAAAATATGAATTATTGTAAAATTTAACAACAAATTCAAGCCATTGCTTCTACTGATTAAAGTCGTCAATTATTAAACTTTCTTTATTAAATTAATATAAATGGTATGAAATTAATTGAAAACTGCATGCTTACCTTAAAAAATTTTTGTTATCTAGAGGGGGGTGGGGAGGTTCATTTCTAAAAAAAACATTTACTCTAAAGAGTTCATCTAGAAACTATTTTAGCTGTATTTTTTTTTCTACAAAAATCAGCGAATTTTCTTTCTCCACTTCACATTTATTACCCGCTTTTCCTTTTTTAGCTGTAAGAAAAAGTTAATAAAATTGGTCTAAGTGCTTTAAACTCATTAACGAATGAACAATAAATCACTTACTTAAATTTCATTCCATTTGATTAATAGTCAAACTTTACGTTTAAGAAAATGTTTGTTATTTATGTATCGGTAAACACGAATGTTTATTTTCTCTGTCGAAAAATTGTAATAATTGTAGTAATTGTATTGTTTTATAATAATAAAAAAAAAAAAAAAAAAAACATGTTTAAACTGACAAGTACAATTTTATTACAAATATCAATGGAGTTCCATTACATCTGATACAAAATTTCAGGTATGTTTTATTCTGTATTTTTCTAGATGCTTATAACATTTAACAACAAATTCAGGTGATCGCTACATTGATTAAAACAGCCAATTATTAAAAAATATATACAGTAATCTCTCATTTATACGTTGGTGCAAGAGACTAACCAAAAAAACACACCTATGAAATTCCAGTAAAAATTAAGTTTGAAATAAATGTTAAGACAAAATTAATCATTAAATCGTTACATAACAAGCAGAATAATGCAAAATATGATTTATTTAGATTATTAAAGGTTTACTAATTTAAATCTAAAATACATACATCTAAAAATTTTAATTACATGCCTTTTTTTAAATGGTCTAAAATTGCAGTTTGTATATAAGCTTGATATCTGTCCCTAAAATTAGCATTTTCGAGTTCATTGAAACTTGAATAAGTTGAACCATATGTATCAGTTCGCTGGATGTAGTGACGGAGTTTTTGCAGAGCATCTATTTTCTTTGCAAAAGTCGGTGATTGGTGTTTCTACGTTTTCTTCGTTATCTTATTCATCACTGTTAAAAATTTGTAGCAAACTGTCCAGTCATTCGACCGTTTTTATAGAAAACGATTACATAACCGTAATTTAATACTATTCTAACAATAATATGGGCAATAATATGGTCAGAAGAGAGTTTAATTACAGATATGTAACCGTTTTCTATAAAAACGGTCAAATGACTGGACAGTTTGTTGCAAATTTTTAACAGTGATTTTCATTGGCATCATCTTGAATTTTTGCGACTATTTCTTGTATGTTCCTCATTTCTGATGTTATTACATTTTTACCAATATCTACAAAATTAAAATTACAATTAAAATTAATCGTTCCACAATAAACGGTATATTACATTCTCCATCTAATACTGGTAGATCTGTGGCAGAAGATGCATAATTTTCAAATTCCTTAAGAATGAAGTGTGCTTTTGTGAAACAGTCCCCCTAGAAGTAGCAGAAGAATGCAGATTATATAAGTGCCCAGAAAACAAATGTAAAAAGACAATCAATTGACTTCCCATTTACAAGATGATATGAAATTTCTTGGAAAGGACATGTGTAGAAATGAAAAAAATGACAAGGGTGACTTGAAATTTCTCCGGCGCATTTGTGAAAGATACATTTCATGCTGCGATGCATAAGCGAAAAAAAATAACACTGCATTGCTATATCTTTATCCGGGACTACAGAAAATCGTCGTATAAATGAGAGAGGCGCATAAAAGAGGCGACGTATAAGTGAGAGATTACTGTATTAATAATTATAACAGGAAGTTTAATAAAAACTGCCTGCTTACAACGAAAACTTTTAATATCTGAACCAAACACATTAAGTCCACTTCTAAAGAAACCATTCTCTGTAAAGAATTCATTTAGAAAATATTTTATCCGGAGAAGTTATATATTAATTTAAGAAATAAGTCAATTTTCGCATACTTTTTTTTTGTCTTCTACAAAAGTTTGAAAAATTTCTTACACCATTTCACATTTATCATTTCTGCTTGCTTCTTCAGCTGTTTCGTAGAGTTAATGAAATTCGATTATGAGTCTTTTTTTTTATTCATTAACAAATTAACAAAAAAACAATTATTTAAATTTCATTTCATAATCACTACCTTACGTTTAGAAAAGAGTTTCCTATTTTTGTAACAACATACAACACAAAATATATTCTTTCCAGAAATTGTAATTAAAAGTTTTATACGAGGGAAAGTTATTAAGTAACTCACAAAAGATAATTAAATAATAACTTACAATGATATTCACTTCAAAACTATTTTTATTTCTATTAACATATTCTCCACCAACATTTATGCAATTATATCTCACCGTTTTATCAGTGCCCCAACACCAGCTGCATAACATTCTTTGGGTTGCTGTATCAGCCACATTAGGACTTCAATTTGAACCTTTTCATTATCCGTGAACGTGAACATCATCTTGCTTTCAAGAGGGTTTTTAATGGACTAAACAGATGAAAATCGCTTGGGACTAAGTCGAAGCTGTATGGTGGATGTTGAAGAAGTTGCAAGATGATGTTCACAGATGATGAAAAGGTTCAACTTGGAGTCCTAATGTGGCTGAGACAGCAACCCAAAAAATGTTATGCAGCTGGTGTTGGGGCACTGATAAAACGGTGATATAAGTGCATAAATATTGGTGGAGAATATGTTGAGAAATAAAATTAGTTTTGAAGTGAATATCATTGTAAGTTGTTATTTAATTATATTTTGTGACTTACTTAATGACTTTCCTTAGTATTTAAAATACAGATTCGTTTAAATTGACCAGTGTGGTTTCATTACAAATATTGTCTGATTCAACTGATACAAAATTTCATACACATTATCTTTCACTTTGAAATTAAGATTTATAAGATTTAATTAAAAATGCACACCATCTCTTCTTTGCATAGTAATAAAAAAATGAATGAAGGTTATAATTTTATTTGTAATCAATACAAGTAAAGAATGGAAGTATTTTTATTTTCTAGAATTGTTTTCAATAACTGGGTATAATTTATTCTTTAGGTATATTTCAGATAAACGTTTAAATTAAATAAATCTTAACATTTAACAAAAATGGTGAAGTATTAAAACATTTTAATAAATTAAATTAATTAATTTATCATGAAGTTTAATAAAAACCACATGTTTACACGAAACACTTTGTGTTATGAAGACAAAAGAAGGAAGTCCTTTTCTAAAGAAACCATTCCCTGCAAAGAATCCATTTAGAAACTATTTTATCTGGAGAAGCTATATATTAATGGAAGAAATAAATCAGTTTTTCTTATATTCTTCTATTTTGTCTTTTTCAAAAGTCAAAGAAATTTCTTACATCATTTCACATTTATCACTCTTTTACTCTTCTTCAACTGTATCTTAGTTAATGAAATCAAACTAAGTGCCTTCTTTTTTAAAACTCATTAACAAATGAACAATAAATCACTTAGACGAATTTAATTTCTGTTGGATAAAGGTATAAAACTTTACGTTTAGAACAGACTATGTTACTTTAAATATCGATACATATATACATATTCTAGTTTAAGAAATTATAGTTAATAGTCTTATACTTTAAATAGCAATGTGTTTAAACTGAAAAGTGTAGTTTCATTATATCTAACACAAATTTGAGATATACGTTATTCTTTGCATTGCAAATTGTCTATAAGATTTAACAGCAAATTTAGTCTATTTCGTCCATTGCTTAAAATGTAAAATAGGCATACAAAAAAGAAAAAAAAATATGAGAAGGATGGATATAATTTAAGTTTTAATTAATGCACAGTAAAAAGTGAATTACCGTAATTTGCTGTAATTCGTAGAAAGTTGTATTGTCTTAAGGAATTACATATCTATAGCAAACTATATATATATATATATATATATATAACCATTAATGAAACATTGATAACACCAACTGAAACTTGAAATTATGATTTAGGAAGTAATAATTTATTGACAACGAAATTGTAACCCCAGCACAATGAATATAGATATTAGATACTAATAGAAAAGAAGTAGAAATTAAATTAAAAATTGAATAAAATAGAATGAATGAAATTTCTGGAATTTATACAGAATTATCAAGTCCCAAATGCATAAATTCCACAAATAAAATGAGTGGTTTCATCTTCATATTAGCATTAAAATTGCTAAAGAATATGAATTTGGGACGACCACTCTATGACCATAACCATCTAATTAAAAAAAGACTGAAAATTCATAAAACAAATACAATACTTAAAAAGAGAGAAACCTTACCCAGAATTATAAGAGAAGAACTGGATAATAGATTGACAAAAGCCATAATCTACACGATGAAGTGGATTCCTACTACCAACACTTACCAGATACATGAAGACAAATAAAGGCAATGAATTGCAAAAAATAATTTACTAAATGTTACCATAAACAGTTTTAGAAGATTATAAACCCTGTTGCCAATTTAGAAAATGAATTACATGGATATATGGAATTTTTTAAAAGCATCACAAACCATGGTGCTGCCATCTATGATTTTGAAAATAAACTACATGGAAATATTGAATATTTTAAAGCAACAAGCCATGGTGCTGCTATCTATGAGCAGAATATGTAGTGAAATACAATGGAAAAATCAATATTAAAAATGAATTCATTCTAGCTTAAGTGGTCGTAATTAGTTAATAAATATAAATGAAATAAAAATAAAATAATATTTAATAATAAATATGAAATTAAATATAAAATGAATAATAAATCCAATTACATTAAATTAAAACTGGATGTAGTAATGATTAATTAAAATACTAAAAGTGAATAAAGATGCTATGGAGATAAATTTAATATTAAACATATGATACAATAGGATAGGGAATAATATTAATTTAAATTAATACATATAATTTTAGCATTTAATAAAGTATTACATTATATTAGAATATGATATTGCCCACCGTGGGCAAATTAAAATACTAAATTATGTGAATTAAGATACTATGGATTTAAAAATAATATTAATTAAATATTGAAATTAATAGTAACAAATTATGTTTTTGCATACAAAGTTAAAATTTAAATTCACACGATATAAGTTGTTAGGGAATAAAATTAATTTGAATTAATATATATTATATTAGGGTTTAATAAAGTATTACATTATATTAGAATATGATATTGTCCCCCATGGGCATAAAAGTAAATACAATAAATCAATAAACATTCTTAATAGTAGTGAATAATTCATTTAAATTAATTAATGAAGATTTAAATATAACTACGGTAATTCACATATAAAAGTACTACATCAAAGTCCATTACAAAAAGTGTATTAGTAAGCGTATGTGTAAATCAAAATGCCCTCTTTTTTTTTTTTTTTTTTTTTTTTGTGTGTGTGTGTGTGTAAAATAAATTAACCATGCGTTTTTTCCATACAACTCCGCCACACGCCTCCTCAGTCCAACATCTACCCACCCAACCGTCCTATTATAATTAATTAATTAATTAATTAATTTTTAATGTTATGTTTTTTTTATACACTTTTTAACGCATGTGTTAATTCGGTTGTATAGATCATATAAGTACTAATTATATATTAAAGAATATATGAATTTTTTTGGAAAACCATGTTGTAATGCATCATAGATTAGTTTTTTAATGTTGCTGTTAATGATTTGAGAAGAACATAAACTTTTTATTCTGTAAATATGATTAAGGGGTATATTACGAATTATGAAGACAGGATTTAAAATTAGTAAATGTATTAACTTTAAATTTAAATTCTTTACGTTTATCAAAAAGATCAATTATTGTTTTGTTTTCTTTAAGTGTAATTTTAAGATCTAAAAAGTTAATAGTATTGTTAGTAATATATATATATATTATTATATACATGTGTATTTTGCCATATATGCGTAATTAGAAACTTCATCAATAAAAATGAAAAACAAATCTTCATCATATCGATTAAATCTTAATATAAAACAGTATAAACACATATTTTAGGCTATCAAATACAATAATAAATAATCAAGACTTTTGTACTAATTATATGTTTAACTATGAAAAATGAAGAAATTTTTTAAGGATTTGAACATGAATCTTAAGTTTAATTCTGATGCTACATAAAATGTTTCATAAATCAATCGTATAATTGAGTGACAAGATTGTTATCGTTTAATCATAAATTACTTTTGGGCCATTTTTGTAAGTTAATCGTTCAAGATTTACCCTCACGTGATAACAACAATAAGAAATATTAGAAAATATATAGTCAGGAATAATTCACGAAAATCGTGTTTCTTATACTGACGAAATGGGTTAATGTTATTTGTGCGATAACGATAATGAAGTGGGTTGAACTAGTCTTGCATCATTTTCCATAAAATACAAATATATATTTATCTAGGTTGTTAAAACTTAAGTAAAAATATTTTCCTGCATTTTATTCGTATAATATTTGACATATTGCCTGCTTTATCATTTTAGGTAACTTTTCATATTACAAACATTGCCACTTATCAAACAATACTGGCTAACAAAGGGCTGTTACGGGCACACAGGACATAAAATGTTTCCAATTTTCAATTTGGAGCCTAAAAAGAATCTCAGATTAATAAAACAGATTTAGGTAATTTTAAAAATATACACTTTGAATACTTTTTCTATATATAAACTTCTAAACTAGAACCTGCAACATTGTAACTGCCACACATTTGAATTAATATATACGCATTTATAAAATTTACAGGGTTGCCCCACACGAATACTTTTATTATTAATTTTCTTAGAACTATATCTAAAAAAAATAATAGTCTACTTAGAAGTCGAAGATCAGTAGAAGCTTAGCAAAAAGTTATTGCTTTAAAACAATGATAGACAAAAAAAAAGACACTTTTCAGTGACATATGAATTTATTAAAGCTTGAAAATGGACATCTTGCATGTTTTTATAAATAATTAGTTACCTGATTATACCTACATCGAATCCATTACAATTCAGGAAACATTTTCATATATATTTCTTATTAGATTAATCTATAAAGATCCGATTAAGTAAAATACTGAACATTTAATCCTTCTTACCTACTTTTCTGTACTAGGTCAAAGAAAGATCCACAATTAAACAATCATGCTTATGATTAAAACGTAGTCATGTGCCCATATAATTCATGAAGTATTTTGAATGGGAATTTATGAGCGGAGTACAGATTCAAACTAAACTGGCTACTCAAGAGTTAAAAACCAATGTAGATTAATCCGATTGGTTAAATTGTTTTAAAATAACACGTTTGTTTAAATTACTAAACTATTTAAAAATAATAAACCAAATAAAATTTTCTTAATTGTTTTTTAATGGTTTTAAAAAAGAAAATACAATCATACATTAAAAATAATTATGCGTAATATTTATAAACTGGGACATTTTATTGAAATTCGCTCAAGTGGAATAAACTAAAGAAATATGGGGTTGATTTCGTCTGGGAATAGGATTAACCTCAGATGTAACACGGGAAACAATTAGTTTTATATTCAAATGTTTAAGATATTTTATATTGTTTTGGGATGCACATTTGCTTCTTAAAATTAATGTTATGTTTTTATTGCGTATTTAGGTGGTTCATTTGATGTAGTATCGTCCAATTAGTATGTACGTATTGCTGTAAGTGTACCTGCAGGTACCTCGAAATGCAAGTGGCGATATAAGAGATATAAAATTTTATCGGTTAAGACGATTGGTTGCCAATATCTTCAATGTAAGGCCATTATCTCTGCCACTTCGTCATTTCATTTTAAATATTTCTAATGTCTAAAATAACTAAAATAACTAAAAGAATCTAAATTAACATTTCTATAATAATGATAAATTCATTGCATATATTCGCAGTGTAAAGCATATATTTAACACATTAAAACGCTAGCTCGAGCTAGACAAGGATGATAAAAAAGTTTGCTTGTTCCTTGTGCTAGTAAAACTCGGGCATCAATTAAGAAAGATATACCTGAAAAATCCACGTTCAGAGTATATCGTTTTGCGATGTGTTAGAATATACCAACATCGCTTTCTCAAGTGATTTTACAA
This sequence comes from Maratus michaelseni, assembly GCA_963931845.1. NCBI lineage: Eukaryota > Metazoa > Arthropoda > Arachnida > Araneae > Salticidae > Maratus > Maratus michaelseni. The sequence continues at coordinate 147,417,568 of OZ007588.1, read as the reverse complement.
ACTTGTTGTTCTTTACACGTTTTATTTAGTAAATTCTCGAAATCTATACAAAGTAACACCAGATTATAACATGGTATATATAAAAGTAAATAATAGTAAGTATATTTTTTTAAAAAGTGATTTTCTTGGTGTAAATGGCAAAATGAATTGATTTCTATAATCTGATATTATGTTTAAAAATCGTCATAAAATACAAGAAATATTTAATTAAAATATGGAGATTTCAATTAAATTAGCTTTAAACATCTTCTGTTATATAAAGCTAACACACCTAGTAAATTGTAAAATCTCAAATAAAAATAAAACGGTGTAAAGTTTCATCTTTTGAGAATTCGTTCTTTTGTCAAAGAAGTCTTTTAACGAGACCCAATAATTCTGGAAATAATGGTTACTTTTACTTTTACTTAGTTTTACAACCAGTGTTAAAAAACACTCGACTTTTAATTGTTTAATTGCCCAGCTTTTAGAAAATATAATTAATTTCTCGAATTTCATTTCCTTCTTTAACTGACTTTTCATTTCGTATGTGACAATTAATAAAACCTGACGGGAATTATATATATATGAATAAAATAAACTATTTTCGGTACTTTTCGGTTAGCCGGGCGCCAGTGAAATTTATATATCTATGTATACATATATATACATATATCTATACATACACACATTTATATATGCATGTATATATATATATACATATATATACACATACATATATGTGTGTATGTATACATATATATGTGTATATAGATATATACATATCAGTGGCGCCCGGCTAACCGAAAAGTACCCTATTTTCAAATTTTCTAATGGAAATGAAATGGAACATATTAATTTGTTATGAAATGTTTCCTAAGTGACAGATAAACATATTAATCTAGGCGTTATGCTGCAATCATGAAAACGTTTGCGATTGCAGACTTCATGTTGAATCATTCAAGAGCATAACAAGTGTTAATAACTGTAGTCATTACATTCATACCAAAAATTGATTTAAAAAAAATAATTAAAACAAACCAAAATTACTAGAACTTTTTTACAGCTGGGCGTCATAATGTTAACAAATACTGGTACTTCATTGAAAGTACAGATGTAACTAATATAACCAATGTTGATTTAGTATTTGGATAACATCAGGGAGTATGTGAGATTGTAGAAAATATATAAGGTGGCCAAAAAGTCTTTCCCGGATTACAATGATTTATTGCAGAAAAACTAATATAATTAGTCATATGCTTGTTTCAATATATTATAAAGACACTAATGAAGTTTTAATGCAAGTTCTTACGTCAGTATATTTTGATGTGAGCACTTTTGGTAGCTCGAAGAATGTGAAGGCGGTATTCCATTTCTCGCCACGTATTGCCCAACATTCGGGCTGTCACACTAGAGACAGCATCTGTGATCCTGATCTTGAGTGTGTCAATATTTTTTACTGGTGTTGCAAAGACTCTGTCCTTTATGTACTCCCAAAAGAAAAAAAATCTAGAGGAGTTGGTCAATCCCGTTCAATCCATGTAGCAGGAAATCTGTCATCAAGTAACTCGCGAACGACGGTAGAGACTAGACTAAAAAAACTTAACAATGACTTTTCCTTAACAATGACTTTTCCATATTTTTTTTTTACAGTATTACATTCATTTGTTATTATTCTTATTATTTTCTTTGTAAGGGAAAGACTTTATGACCACCCTGTACTTTGATTTTGGCATATGGCCCTAAATCAATTAGATATATAGGTACTTCTCTATTATGCCGTCGACCACTTTTCATAACTAAAAACTATCGCCAAACTGTAACGCCAAATAAACGGGAGAACTTTGTCATTGGAATATCAAAATAAATAAATAAATAAAATTTAAGAATTTAAGGACATAATTGTTATTTTAATTAATGAAATAACTAATAAATCAGTAAAACATGATGAAAAATACACGCAAATGTCGAATTAAAAACCACTTGATGACATAACAAACACGTATAATGCTTCTGACATCAAGTAAATGAGACTGCATTTTTGGCGTTTAATCTGACAGTTTGGCGATAGTTTTTTTGTAATGAAAAGTGGTCGACTGGATAATATAGAAGTACCGATATATAAATATTTTTAAAATTCACTGAAAACTTTAGTATCTAAATACTCATAATAACCTGTAATTATATTTAAATATTACACTTGCCTTGCTCTACCTCTATAAAACACATATACTTGCCAGGACACTCCCTTTAAATTGTATTGTAAAAAATGTACAGTATTAAAAACTACAGTATTACAGTATTTCTTTGTAAAAAAAAATACAGTATTACATTCATTGGTTATTTTGTAATATTTCTTTGTAATCAGGGAAAGACTTTATGACCACCCTGTAATTTCATTTTAGCATATGGACCTAGATCAATTAATTATATAAATATTTTAAAAAGTCATTACTGAAAACTTTAATTATCTAAATACTCATAATAACCTGTAATTATATTAAAATATTACACAGGCCTTGCTCTACCTCAATAAAACACATATACTTGCCAGGGCACTCTCTTTAAATTGTAATGTAAAAAAATTACAGTATTACAAGCTACAGTATTATAGTATTTCTTCGTAAAAAAAAAAATCAGCATTACATTCAATGGTTATTTTGTAATGTTTCTATGTAATCAGGGAAATACTTCACGACCACCCTGTTCTTTGATTTTGGCATATGGACCTAGATCAATTAGTTATATTAATATTTTTAAAAGTCATTACTATAAACTTTAATGTCTAAATACTCATAATAACCTGTAATTGTATTAAAATATTACACTGGCATTGCTCTATCTCTATAAAACGCATATACTTGCCAGGAGACTCTATTTAAATTGTATTGTAAATAAATTTACAGTATTACAGTATTTCTTTGCAAAACATTTACAGTATTACACTCAATGGTTATTTTGTAATATTACTTTGTAATCAGGGAAGACTTTATGACTACGCTGTACTTTGATTTTGGCATATAACTCTAGATCAATTAGTTATATAAATATTTTTAAAAGTCATTTCTGAAAACTTTAATATCTAAATACTCATAATAACCTGTAATTATATTAAAATATTACACTGGCCTTGCTCTACCTCAATAAAACACATACACTTACCAGGACACTCTCTTTAAATTGTATTGTAAAAATTTTACAGTATTACAAACTACAGTATTAGAGTATTTCTTTGTAAAAAAAATTACAGTATTAAATTCAATGGTTATTTTGTAATATTTCTTTGTAATCAGAGAAAGATTTTATGAGCACCCTGTACTTTGATTTTGGCATATGGACCTAGATTAATTAGTTATATAAATATTTTAAAAATTCATTACTGAAAACTTTAATATCTAAATACTCATAATAACCTGCAATTATATTAAAATGTTACACTGGCCTTGCTCTATCTCAATAAAACACATATACTTGCCAGGACACTCTCTTTAAATTGTATTGTAAAAAATTTACAGTATTACAGTATTTCGTTGCAAAAAATTTACAGTATTACATTCAATGGTTATTTTGTAATATTTCTTTGTAATCAGGGAAAGACTTTATGACCAACCTGTACTTTGATTTTGGCATATGGCCCTAGATCAACTAGTTATATAAATATTTTTAAAAGTCATTACTGAAAACTTTAATATCTAAATACTCTTAATAACCTGTAATTATATTAAAATATTACACTGGCCTTGCTGTACCTCAATAAAACACATACACTTACCAGAACGCTCTCTTTAAATTGTATTGTAAAAATTTTACAGTATTACAATATTTTTTTGTAAAAAAATTACAGTATTAAATTAAAAGGTTATTTTGTAATATTTCTTTGTAATCAGAGAAAAATTTTATGACCACCCTGTACTTTGATTTTGGCATATGGACCTAGATCAATTAGTTATATAAATATTTTAAAAAGTCATTACTGAAAACTTTAATATCTAAATACTCTTAATAACCTGTAATTATATTAAAATATTACACTGGCCTTGCTGTACCTCAATAAAACACATACACTTACCAGAACGCTCTCTTTAAATTGTATTGTAAAAATTTTACAGTATTACAATATTTTTTTGTAAAAAAATTACAGTATTAAATTAAAAGGTTATTTTGTAATATTTCTTTGTAATGAGAGAAAAATTTTATGACCACCCTGTACTTTGATTTTGGCATATGGACCTAGATCAATTAGTTATATAAATATTTTAAAAAGTCATTACTGAAAACTTTAATATCTAAAAACTCATAATAACCTGTAATTATATTAAAATATTACACTGGCCTTGCTCTACCTCAATAAAACACATATACTTGCCAGAACACTCTCTTTAAATTGTATAAATACGTATCTAATCACATCAAACTGAACTAGGCTAAGTTTCTGTTATCCCCAAGGTAATGT